>CM072517.1:66650603-67043103 GCA_036898135.1 Oncomelania hupensis
AACTCCTAGCATGAACAACAAGCGGAAGCAACGCCGGAGAATTTCGCGTTGCCTTCACATTACGAATCCTTTAGATAGCAGACATGAACAGCAAGACTGCGACAGTCAACGGCATCACATGTATGTTCAAGAATCCACAAGTTAGCAACAGCGAAAACCAATAATCCGCCACAGTCAGCGAAGGTTAAAATCACGAATCCACCAGTTATCCCAAAGCAAAAACCAATAGTCCGCCACAGTCAGCGAAGGTGAAATTCACGAATCCACCAGTTATCCCAAATCGAAAACCAAGAATCCGCCAGTCAGTGAAGGTGAAATTCACAAATACACCAGTTTGGCCAAAGCTAATACAAGGCTCCGCCAGTTATTAACATCAAGACTCCGCCAGTTATTAACATCAAGGCTCCGCCAGTTATTAACATCAAGACACCACCAGTTATTAACATCAAGACACCATCAGTTATTAACATCAAGACACCACCAGGTATTAACATCAAGACACCACCAGTTATTAACATCAAGACACCACCAGTTATTAACATCAAGACACCGTCAGTTATTAACATCAAGACTCCGCCAGTCAGCTACCTAAAAATAAAGAATGATCCACCAGTCAACCAAAACAAAGAATCATCCAGCCAGCGGGCCAGCACGAAGAAACCACCAGTTAGTGTAAGTTGTAGTCAGTAATCCATCAGTTAGGGAAAGTTGAATCCATCAGTTATTTAGGACAGTAATAGACAGAAATCCATCAATAAGAAAAGTCCATCAAGGCGGAACGTGGTTAGTCAAGACGTCCATCAGCTGCATCACTAAATCCATGTCGTTTTCAGAGAAGCGTTGAACCTTCAGCAGGCTGGCGTCCAGAAGCTGAGGAGGGCACCGGAACTTGTGACGGGTCTTCAAGAGCAGCGGAACTTTGGTGCTTTCTCCAAGCAGTACAACAGTGGACGGTTTGCGCGCTGCCAATCCCATGAGGAACTCAAGATCCTCGTCGTTGTGATCGTCAGTCTCCGCCAGCACAGCTACTAAATGACTTCGCTCCATCACACTACTGAACTTCCATAAAGGCATTCCTGGTCTGACGGACGTGTGTAAGGTTGTTGCTTTCAGACCACACAATGTTCCCAGCAAGTGGGCGAGGTTGTCCGCTTTCTTTGCAGACTCCGGATCCTCTTCGTGGAGTATGGCCACGTCGTTCCAGGCCTTGTCCTTGCTTGCATACCTAGCATTAGAGGACTGAACAAAGTCATCACTGTTGATGATTGATTCGCCTTCAGAGTAGGCGTTGTAGAATGCTTCTTGAAACATCTTACAGCCCTTGTCTTTGTTGCAATCCGGTCTCAGTAGAGCCTCTCTGGCGGCTTTGAGTAGAATCTGCCGACCATAATCTTTACCCAGGAATTTATCAATCTTCACTCCTGTTGCTTTCAGAAGGTCCAAGTGGACAAGCACTTTGTCTAACTGACCTAGCCCTTCGAAGTTTTTGATGCAGGATGCCAGAATTTCAGGATTATCTTGATCCCGGGGCGACAGTTGCTTCACTTCCTCCAGCACGGACAGAGATTCCTCGTACAATGTGATCAGACGTAAAAGCTCGGCCTTCTCCACGAGCTGATCACGTCTAAGATACTTGCACGATTCAATCTCTCTCAACAAGGCGGAAATCGACTGCCAGATCTCTCCAACGCGCCTTCCCATGGACTTGGCGTAAAGATCAGAGGCTGTACGCAGTGCAGTGAACAGGCATTCTTTGCTATCTTTCATCAGCCGCTCTTTCTTCTTGGGGTCTTTCTCCTCCATAGAGAGCTCTCTGTTGATCAGCCCCAGCTGCTCATAGCCGATAATTTTGTCTGAATGGAGCAAACGACATTTATATTTGTCATTGAGCATCTCCAACAGATACTTCTTAGCCGTTTCGTATTCCCCCAAATGTCTGTGCAGTAATGCCAAGTCGTACCTCACTCTGCTATTTTCGCCCTTGCTGATGTCCAGAGAGAGTTCATAGCAGTGCATCGTCTCCAGCACGAAGCGGCCGTCCCTGGAGAAGCGGGTGACGCCTTGGATTGGAGGTGACTTAAGCATCCTCTGCATCTTGCGGTTGTTGCTATCCAAGCTCAAACTGGGCGTACCCTCCCCTGCGAGGTCTGAAGAGCCGGCCTGGGGAGAGCTAGGTGTGTCGTGGAACCTCGACTCATGTCTCTCAGTCTGATGGCTTGGTCCGCTTCCAGAAGCACCTGGCCTCTGCCTGTCCCGGCCTCTGTTCCCACTACTACCCCGACCACTACCGAGCGACATGTTGCCAATATCGCGCACCAGGTTTTCGTCTCCGTAGCCTCTCGCAATGTCAGATCCAAGCCTCTTCTCCCTCTCCAGAGTATTTTCTCCAAAGTGTCCGCGCTCTTGACGGGTATGTTCGTGTACATGTTGAGTGGCGAAAACTTTGTAGATGTTGCCCAAGTGATGGTAGCCGGTAGCAGAGGGCCTCATGCAGACAGCCTTTTCTAGCAGCTCACAAGACTCCTTGTTCAGTCCGGCGTAGAGAAACTGCCGACCGCATTTGACCAGCACGGAATGGTCTTGGTCATCACAGCGCAGAGCCATTCGACAAGCGTCCTTGTTGTCTTCGATGCCCAGTCCACGGAGCTGTTTCAAAAACTCCGGTCTCAAGGAATCGTTTTTACACACCATGTACAAGAGAAAAGCCAGCTCGGCGTATACCTTGGCCTGCAGGTTGCGGCAGGTAGTGCCATTTACAATCTCCAACAACAACGACAACAGCTCACGCTGCTGTTGTTCTATGTCGGCTGGCGGTTTGGGGATGGAAGAGTCGGGTTGTGCACGCAACATTCGCTGCCACGTCAAAGCCAGGCCAAACTTCCACAGCCAAATCTCCGGCTCTTTGGCTCTGGGGATCGCCTTCCGGAACCTTTCCATGACTTCAGGATGACACCGCGGGCCCAGACGGGAGAGGGTAAAAGCCAGTTCGGTTTCAGCTCTCACCACCAAATACCCAAAACCGTCATCTTCCCTCTTGAGTGACTGCAGACGTTTCAACTGTTCCCTAGCCTCGGTACGACGCTGAATCTCCCACAGGATGACGGCTCTGTTGGCCAACGTGACCAGGTTGCTGCCTTGACCCTCCATCTCCAGCACTCTGTCCAGCTCCTGTAGGCCCTCGTCAGAGCGGTCCAGTCCGTGCAGCAGGTAGGCCCGCATGTTCCTGGCCCTGGCCTCCTCTAGCACGCCAGTCACTTCAGACCTGCAACCACACATTGCAGTGGCGTACATCAGTAATCACACATAGCAGTAACGTACATCAGCAACCATACATTGCAGTGAGGTACATCAACAACCACATATTGAAGTGACGTATGTATATCAGCAACCACACATTGCAGTGACGTAGTACTACATCAGCAACTATACATTGCAGTGACGTACACCAGCAAACATAATTTGCAGTGACGGACATCAGCAACCATACATTGTAGTGATGTACATCAGCAACCACACATTGCAGTGACGTACACAAAGACAGGGTCATTAGTGAGGAACTACGAACGAATGCCAAGTACGGCAAAGAGGCGACAGTTACGTCACTTCTTCGTTGTAAGTACTCGGCACTCGTAGTTTGACTTCGTCACGACGTCAAATCTTACCAAGGTGTCGTCGCAACGAGCACAACGAGCCCAACGACTGAATAAAAGTATTTCGTTTGGTTCAGTGGCAGTGACATTCGAGGAAATTTACAGAGAAATTTGAGAAATAAGCAGTTTACTGTCACTAAATCAGTAACATTGTGTCCGTAATACAAGTTGTTTGATTTATGAAGGGGTTGCGTGAACGCACTCGAAAGACAGACAGTCTTCCCGCTTTTATGTGATGGCGATTTTGAATCGGGCAGTGAACGTTGACCTTCAGAACAAAATTCTCAGCCAAGACTAATGCCACAATGGGTTAAATCTTTTGTGACGTTATTCTGATGTCATTTTGATGACCAAATTATTTTATCTTTTCCGAGAATCATTTTGTGGTCGGTTATAGGGAGCAAGATGAGAAAATGCGGACAGTATGGGCAAAAATTAGCATCTTATTCTTATTTCAGACGAATTGTTGTATGTGTACGGGTTCTAAGAGTACTAAAATGACATCGCTCAGCTCGTTGAGGATGGTAAAGCCTTATTTTGTGAAGATACAAGCGCGAAAAGTGCCAATACATTATGCTGTGGCTTGTGTGTTTTCTGTTTACCATTGATCCTGATCAGTGTGTTTCCGAAAGGAAAAAGTAGGGACTCAAATGCGATAACTGTGAAAAAATCTCTACAGCGGAGTATGTGACGGTTCTATACAAGACATCAAATAAAACAGCGCTGAATCTATGGCTTCCTCTATGTGGGATTGACAACAACGGCAACTGATGTGTAAAAATACATGAAAATGGCTTCAAAGCACACATAAAACGACCTTGGGAGGAGAAAGACAATGAAAATGAGAGCGAGTCACGGAGAGAAGCATTTGAATCGGGTGTGGATGGTGCATAGGCTGGGTTTTTGGTGTTTGGGGAGAAGACTAATGATTGACCGTTGGCCAAATTATCCCCGTTTGCTATTAACAAGGGTTTTCAAGCGATTTCCAGTAACGGATTTAAAGTGATCGAAAAGATGAGATCTGGGGTTTTCTTGGTAAAAAGAAAGCTCATCGGGTGAGCTTCTGAGGAGGGACAGTGAGCTGTTTGTGGACCGAGACATCAAGGTTTCGTTTCATGAGACACTGAACTCCTCCAAGGGAGTGGTACGCTGTCCGGATCTGCAGGACATGTCGGAGTTAGAGATCCGAGACGAACTTGCCAGTCAGGGTGCAACTGCTGTGCACAGGGTGTTGGTCTCAAAGGGAGCATAACGTGTCCCTACTATCACACTGTTCTTGGCTTTTGCTATGGCCAGGTTGCCAGAGCCAATAAGAGTAGGCTACCTGATGGTGAAGGTGACCCCTTTCACTTCCTCCCCAATACGATGTTTTCGTTGCCAGAAGTTCGGACACGGCAGCAAAACGTGCAAAGGTACTGGAACGTGTCGAGATTGAGGCAAGGCGAAGTATGTGGAGGTGAGGGCGGGGGAGGGGAGAGGGGGTGTGGGATACACCACCCACAACGCTGTGCTAACTGTGAAGGGAAACATCCGTCCAGTTCCAAAGAAAAAAAGGGGGGGTCACGGAGGGTGCTCGTTCTCCGACTCAAAGAGGAAGGCCTGGCCCAGATGCTGAACTCCTTCACCAGATCCTTTGCGGAGGTGATGACGTCTACGTCCTCTATGTCTGGACTAGAAAGATCAGGACCGATGGTTGGAATGGTGGGGAAAATGATGATGACGATGGTCAACGTGATTAAAAGAATAGCGGATCTGGAACAAGTCATTAAATCAATTGGTTATGTGAGCTCTGGTGCGCCAGCGCTATCAGAACATTCAGGTAACGGACAAACAGCCCCGTCTAAAGCTGTTACCAAAACCGCTCCTACTGTCGCTTCCACCTCTGCGGTTGTACGTGATGAACGGCCAGGGCCACGGCACCCCGACGGAGAAGCAGCGGTGGTGGTGGGGGAGCAGGGAGGGACTTGGATGGAGAAGGGCTTGCGGACGGCAGGCGTCCTCCTGGGTCTCCGTCTAGGAATACCGGTGAGGAGGGGAAGTGGAGGTCAGCAAGCAGCTCGAGGAAAGGAAAGAAAGGGAATAACGATACGCCGGAGCCCCTATCATCCCCAGATTGTGAAGTGACCATCAGAATCCCCAAGGCAAAATTCTGGAGATTATCCTACGTATTGTAGCCCTTTAAGGTTTTGTGGGTTCGGACACTGAATAGAATAGACCCCACGTTTCCCGGCGTGTCGTAAGAGGCGACAAACAGGTGTGATGTCAGCACGTCATCACTGGGCGAAAGTCTTCTACACAGAAGTCAACGGCCAGGATGGACAAACCTCACGTTACTACAGGTTCAACGACCACGTGCTTGGGGCTAAGGTGAGCCACACTGTACTCGTGGATTTCGGCTGTGGCCAACAGCCTGGAGAGGATTGGGCCCTGTCAGGTCTTTCTTGCCCAAGACACACCGTATGATGAAAAGAACCACTCACTCCATACCGGATCGGTCGTCGTCCGGGTCACCAAGGACCCCGCCTTCCGTTGGCCACCAAGCCGGAGGTGATAAGTGTGCTACTGATGGACAACTTAGCAGGATCCGCACGAGAGACAACATCGTCATAGGAACTTGGCATGTCAGGACCCTAAATGCGGAGGGAAAATTAGAACTGGCCCACGAGCTGGACCACTATCGATGGAACATTTCGCTGGAAAGGCCTATGTGAAACAACGACTAACAAAGGCCACAAGCTTTATTTCAGCGGGAGAGGTAACAGGCACGAACACGGGGTTGGATTCTTGGTCCACAAAGACATTCTCAATAGACTTGAAATTACGTTTGGTGTTACGGAGGTCGCGCTTGCATGGTTCAAATCCTACCTATATGATAGAAAGCAGGTTGTCATTGTTGATGGTAGTGTCTCTTCAACACGGACTCTTGAGTTTGGTGTGCCCCAGGGATCTGTTTTGGGTTCAGTGTTGTTTTCGCTGTACGCACAGCCTCTTTCTAACATTATTAGCAAACATGACTGTGACTATCACAAATACGCCGATGATACGGAACTCTCTAAAAGTGCACCCCCTGCTGATTTTCAGACGGTTCAGGCTAGTGTGCAGAACTGCATTGAAGATGTACTTAAATGGATGAACAGTAATAGGCTAAAATTGAACACATAAAAGACTGAAGTGATGCCTGTTGGCTCTGCTTCTCGCCTTAGACTGGTGGGCGGCAGTTCCATGGAAATAGGGGGTAATTAAATCGCTTTCCAATCAGATGTTAAGTACTTAGGTGTACACCTCGATCAGAGGCTCTCAATGCATCAGCACGTCAGTGCGATTTGCCGCGCCACATATCTGGCGTTGCGTAGAATAGCCTTTATTAGGTCTAATTTATCTCAGAACACAGCTGCTAGGCTTATAACCGCTATGGTTACATCCCGGTTAGATTATTGCAACTCGGTCCTTGGCGGCTTGCCGAGCGAACAAATAGGACGGTTGCAACAGATTCAAAACAATGCTGCAAGGCTTGTTATGCGTAAACCTAAACGTTGCCACACAACGCCTCTGCTCAAAGAACTTCACTGGCTGCCCGTTCATTTCCGCATACTTTACAAAATTGCTGTTCTTAGTTACCAACATTTCAACGATACACTTCCGCCATATCTGTCTGCAGCGCTTACAACCTACCAACCCTCACGCTCTTTGCGATCATCAAGCGAAAAACTGCTTAAGACTCTAAGAACTAACCTGAAAACAGTCGGAGATCGCTCTTTCAGTGCTCTGGCCCCTGTGATATGGAATTCGTTGCCCACTGAGCTGAGGAACGTTTCATCGCTGGCGAGCTTTAGGACAAAGCTCAAGACATACTTTTTTCGCGCAGCTTTTAATCTGTGAACCATTACTCCGTTGACATTTTTATGCTTATCCAGTACTTTCTGCCCCCTCCCTCCATTCCAGTACGGCAGTGTTTTTGTATGAATGCGTGCGGCTGTTGTTTGCATGCGCGTTGAGCCCGCAAGGGGAATTGCGCTTAACAAGAACACTTCATTATTATTATTATTATTATTATTATTATTATTATTATTATTATTATTATTATTATTATTATTATTATTATTATTATTCTAGCAACCGTCATGGGTTGCCGCCCAGTCTCCAGTAGACTCATTACCATCCGTCCGAGAGCAGCCCCTTTCAACATCATCATCATCCAGACATATGCCCAAACATCAGACTATAACGACAGCGAAGTGGAGGATTTTTATGAACATCTACAGGCTGTCTTTGACCAAGTGCCGAAGAAGGATATAGGCATAGTGCAAGGCGCCTGGAATGCCAAGGTTGGCCAAGATGCCCACCACAACTGGGGAGACACATATGGACCCCACTGCAACAACGAGACAAATGAAAGGGGTTTGAGACTCTTGGAGTTTGCCAAGAAAACAATCTGAAACTGGCAAACACGCTTGGTCTCCACAAAAAATCCAGACAATGGACATGGCACAGTCCCAGCGGGGAGAATCACAACCAAATTGACTACATCATGGTCAAGACAAGATTCAGATCAAGCATCAACATTGGCAGGGCACGCACTTTTTCTGGAGCGGACATCGGAAGTGACCACGATCTCGTGATAATGTCTTTCCGGCTCCACTTGAAGAGAGTAAATACAGCAAAGTGCACAAGACTGAAGTTCGACCTTGACAAACTGCAAGACCCGGAGGTGGCAGAACTATTTCAGGCCACAATTGGAGGGAAATTTGCACCGCTGCTCATTTTGGGAGCTGGTGAAGTAGATGTCAACACCATGACCACACCTTCACCTCAGGTGTGACAGATGCCGCCATTGAGATCCTTGGCAAGCACCGCCCAAGGAAGAAACCGTGGATTGATTGATTGATTGTTGCTTTAGGTCCAGCGGACTCTTCCGAGAAACCGTGGATTACACCTGAACGTTTGGACCTGTATGACTAACGAAGAGAGATGAAAAAGAAAAAGGACATCTCACAGGGAGCTGATGCCTATCGAAAAATCAACAATGATTGATATCCCAAAGACATGCGCACAGCAAAGGAGAACTGGACAGATCAATTATAGGAAAAAGAGGACAGTTTTAACAAGAACAACAGCAAGAAGGCCAACCAGAATGTGAAGCGGCTGATAAGTGTTAAACAGCCCAAGGTCTCCACGATCCAAAGCAAGTCTGGTATAGATGGACAGAGTACTGCTCGGAACTTTACAACCACACACCAAACGGAGACCCGTCAGTTCTAGCATGTACCCAGATCAGAGAAGAGGAAGAAATCCTCCCAATTCTCCGAGAAGAAGTTGAGGCAGCAGTGCAATCTCTGAAGAAAGGGAAGTCAGCGGGAGTGGACAACATACCCACGGAATTGATTCAAGAAGGAGGAGAAGCGATTATTGACACCCTCATTATGATCTGTAACAAGATCTTGCAGACTGGGGAGTGGCCTATACCATGGACCCAGTCGCTTGTCATCACTCTTCCAAAAAAGGGTAATCTTCAAGAGTGTGAAAATTACCGCACCATCAGCCTCATCAGCCATCCCAGCAAGGTCCTCCTGAAAATAATACTCAGCAGGTTAAAACCCCAAGCTGAACAAATCATAGCTGAAGAACAAGCCAGATTCAGGTCAGGGCGAAGTGCCATTGAACCGATTTTCAACCTCATAATAATCTGCGAGAAATACTTACAGCACCAACAACATCTATATCATGTGTTTATAGACTTCAAGAAGGCGTTTGACCGAGTCTGGCATGCAGCTCTGTGGGCAACCATGAGAGTGTACAAAATCAGCCCTAAAATTATTGAAGTCATCAAAAGCCTGTATGACAAGGCGACCAGTGCAGTCCTCCACAACAGCGCCATCGGGAACTGGTTCAGAACAACAATCGGTTTGCGTCAAGGATGCCAACTCTCTCCAACACTCTTCAACACATTTCTAGAGCGCATGATGTCAGATGCAATTGGAGATCACGAAGGCACAGTCAGGACAGGGGGTAGAGCAATCTCCAACCTCCGTTTTGCGGATGACATTGATGGATCAGCTGGTACAGAGGCTTGACACCCACACACCCCCTACCCCACAAACTCCAAATTAAATGCTATAATAATTTATGTAAATATTTTTGGAACGGAAAAAACATCGTAGCCTTCATCTTATTTGATCTAAGATGTTCTGAATATACCTATTTAAGTAGCGGAGTAGGTTTATTTATCATTTTAGACCACGTTTGATTTTTTTTCTAAGGAGAATGTCGTTCGGACTTTGTCTGGGTCTGGATCTATGCTTCTAAGATTTAGTTTACATCAATGAACAATACGCCATATCGGACTTTCGCCATCTAGAATTCTTTAGGCCTAGATCTTCATTATAGCTTTGTTTTGTTTCTTTTCCAGTTTTTTCATCGCTATGTATTTTTTTTATCGCTATGATACGCTAAGTTTTCACTGCTACTTAGATAAATTTTTATCACTTTAAAAAACCCTCAAACTTTTGGTGACACTATATGTACATGTGTTGTTGTTCTATTGGACACAAAGTAAAGACAGAATAGTAAATATAAATTATTCTAACATTTAATTGGGGACTGGAGATAAAGTGGCGAGGGTTGCATTGTAATTTATTTGTCAATTTATAATAAAATTATTGTCGTACATAGAACGTATTTCCAAACATTTCCCATTCCTAGTTTTGGCGTGACTCGTAGATAAATGCGCGTGCAATTGCGCTTGCGCAGTTTGGCGTGTAAGTTTTTTCACCAATCAGCTACTAGATGGGCGTGCAATTGCGTGTGTATTTTTGCGTGCATTTGACGCTTTCCGCGTTTCAGACTCGACAAACCAGTAAAAGTTTTTAATTTATTCCAGTGGCTGTTCCGCCTTCATCCACACTTCCCAAGTTTTTATTTACAATCAACTACAGAGATTGAAAAACAGACAGGCAGATAGACAGACAGACAGATAGACTGGCATCCAGACATAGAGTACTGTATGACTACATATGGAAAGTCACCTGTATCCAACTTCGATGGCCCAGAACAAGCCCGACAACCGCTGCTCCTTTTCGTTGTCGTCCAGTACGTCCATGTCGGCCAACTGGAAGGTGTGAGGGAATTCCGCCAGTTCCTGCAGGAAAGTGTCCCTTTCCGTCTCCGGCACGGACCTCCGTGGAAAGCCTGAGGCGCTGTGTTGTGGAACTGATAAGACAACCCAAATCACCAGCCTTATAGCAATTCACTTCTACGCTAAATTGTTCAGGTTTCCCCGTAACCTTTCAGTCTAGTCGTTTGGGAAAGAGAGCTAGAGGATTTCTGGATCTCGTAATCTGTCAGTCATTTGGGAAAGAGAGAGGATTTCAGGAACTCGGTTTTCCTTTTCCCAGGGCCAGCTTATTGAGGATGGGGGCCATTGAATGTTAATTAGCGATGACGTCATAGGCTGTGGTTCCAAGCCGGTTGACGGCCAGGAATGCCGACAAAAATAGCATGACCATGATACACAGGCAAATACCCCTCACTACTTGTGCGTGAAAAACAAGTTTGTTTGATCGGGTGGTGAATGTTTGTGGGAAGGTTGTGGGTATGAAACAAGAGAGTCTGCATGTGCTGTATGAAAGGCGTGTTGTGCAAAAAAAAAAGCTCTTTCCATCGTCCATGATGAAAGTCACGTACTTCTTCACCACTTCCAGCTCCTATCTTCTGGCGGGCGCTTCAGAATGCCTAAAATACGTATCTTGAGAACTGAAAACAATTTTATACAACATTCTGTACGCCTGATTAACAGATAATAAAACCAACCATTGTACAATATGGGTGGGCATGTATGCATGTTTGACTATGCAAATTACAAATCCTGCAGGTTTTGATCTTGTTATGTACACCACGTTGTAATTTCTCATAAAGGTAATAAAGCTGTTGTATTTGTATTTGTATCCAATCCAATGTCTGCACTTGTATAGCGCACAACAGTTGGATTTGTAACAACGAGGTTTATTGTCTATGCCAATTAATAATAAATTTTTTATGACCCAATTGCTGTGCGTGATGTTATATGCCCGTTTCAAACATTTTCCTGGAAGTGACTTTTTTTGTGCATTCTGCAGCATTGAGTCGTTTTATGTTTGTTTTTAATCTGAAGAAGAGCAAAGCACGAAAATTCATTTGTCTTGTATTGTTGTATAATTAAAAGTATCTATTTAAATTCTTTGTTGTGTTTCTGATTTTATGCCCGTTATAGGTTATCTTTGGGTGTCCAAGCTGTCAGCCACTGAGTGAAGTCAAATTTATTTGAGACTATAATGTTCCATTGTAGCCTACATAGTGTATAGTTTATGTTGTGGTGTTGGTACAATAACTACATGTAGGAAATATATCAGAAAGTGGAAGAAATTGTAAACACAACAGGAACTGCTAAGTATTTTGAAAGTAAAATCATGAACACAATTAAGATATATATCAAAGATACTTTTAATTAACATTAGGTCGAAAATTAATTCACATTGTATAAAAGTATCTTTAATATAATAATCGTTGTTGTGTTTATGATTCTGGAAGTGGAAGGCTGAAGTGCACTGTCAGTGGTGAATCACTAAAAAGAGACATACATTAAAGATAAACTTATAATTGTAATAAAACACAATAACCATTTATTTGAGGAGAACAGCATTACTGATTTATTGCACATGCATGTGATTAAAACAATAAGGCAATGCTATCACTGCATGCACAGAATGTTTTAAATTATAATACATACCAATGAAATACCAAATTGAGGCAATCATAAAAAAAGCACCAAGCCATGTAAATATGGTCTTTAGTCCCTACAAATATTTATTTTGGAACAATTCAGTTTTAATTTATATTCTAAATATTTATTTTTAATGTAAAGTTTGCTTTTTTTTCTTCTGATGAATCGAATGACAATTAATTATGCTATGAAATTGACAACAAAACTATAATGTTATTTTCTAAATGCTTTTTTTTTTAACAGAGCTACCTATACCTAATAAAAAAAAAACAAAAGCATAAGATGTCAAGTGTTCTAAGAAGTACATGCATCATGGATAAATGGAAAAAAAATAATATGAAACAGTTATTAATACCCGTGCTATGATTTTATTTTTATTTATATATTTATTATTTTTTTTTTTTTGCATTTTACTTGCACCCTTTTTTGTTTTTTATTTGCCTCTTCTCCTCTCTTTATCTTTATTATCTATACCTCCCTCTCTCTTTTATCTCTCTCCCTCTGTATTATTAAATTTAGAAAAGAAAAAAAAAGTAACCAAGTGAGATTCGAACTCGGGTCTCCATTAATAATAGTCAAACGCATTATCCATTGATCCACGGGGTGCTATAACTCAACAACCTTATATTAGGTCCTATATCATAAAACATGGTGAACCCTCGTTTTTATTAGTGTAGGCAACGTCAAGAGTGATTGGTTGGACTCGCACATGTCTTCCACGTGTTTTCGGTACATTTTCAAGGCAGTAAAATGCAAAATAAAGCCGATTTGCGATCGAAAATAATGTTAAGTTTCGTTGTAGCGGCAGCGCGTGATCGAGCGGCGAATGGCAAAACTCGCGTGGAAGCAATTATACGGACAGTTCAGCTGTAATCTGCACAAATTCGAGCAAAGTGAAGCTCAAATTGAGCTTCACAACAAAGCCGCTGGTTGGCTAAAACGACCCCTCGTGATCTAAAACGGCTTCTCGATTAATATATAGATTGTTATTGTGATGTGTGTGCTGACTGTTTGTACACCACAATGTAATTTCTTGAAAGAGATTTAAAGTTATCTTATTTGATCTTATTCTTCAATAATGGTATTGGATACAGTCAATATAAAAAAAATAAAATTAAAACATAAAATTTGATTTCCTTTCCCTCTTCTAATAGCGATCTCCCAGCCTTTACACCACATGTTTGAATGATATTATGTGTATTTGTTGTGTGTGTGCGAATGGGTGATGATAGTCTACACATGAGCGTATATAGCCTCCATTCTTCTTCTTATTGTTATTATTATTATTATTATTATTATTATTATTATTATTATTATTATTATTATTATTATTATTATTATTATTATTATTATGTTTGCAGATCACGAAGGCACAGTCAGCATTGGGGGTAGAGCAATCTTCAATCTTCGTTTTACGGATGACATTGATGGATTGGCTGGAGAGGAACAAGAACTTTAACAGCTGGTACAGAGGCTTGACACCAACTCCAGAGCGTATGGAATGGAAATAAGTGCAGAGAAGACCAAAATGATGATTAACAACACCAATGACATCAACACGAACATCAAAGTCCAAGGCCAATCCCTCAACACAGTGCATAGCTTCAAATATTTAGGAGCCATTGTATCAGACAATGGGTCCCGACAGAAAGTCCTCTCCAGGATCGCACAAACAACTGCTGCCCTGACAAGGTTGAAGCCCATTTGGAAAGACAGGACCATCAGTCTACATTCCAAGGTAAGACCGCTGCGCTCCCATGTCATCTCCATCTTCCTATATGCTTGCGAAGCATGGACCCTCACAGCAGATCTCCAACGAAGAATATGGAGATGAGGTGCTACAGAAGACTTCTGGGCATTTCCTATACCCAACACATCACCAATGACGAAGTCCGACAGACCATCACACAAGCCATTGGACAACACGATGACCTGCTCACAGTGGTGAAGAAACGGAAACTCTTATGGTATGGCCACGTCACCAGATCATCAGGCCTTGCAAAGACCATTTTGCAAGGCACAGTGCAAGGAGGTAGAAGAAGAGGGAGACCGAAAAAGAGGTGGGAGGACAACATTCGAGAATGGACTGGTTTGACAATGAGCGGAGCCATCAGGGTTGCTGAGCACAGAGAAAGATGGAGTATGCTGGTTAAACGATTATCTGTGTTGCCCCTAACACCTCCGGGTTACGGGCCAGGATCGGATAGGATTATTATTATTATTATTATTATTATTATTATTATTATTATTATTATTATTATAAACCGGTGTCTAGTCTGTGCACGCACGCATTCCACGGCACGGACTTTAAAGATCCAGACGCTCGTGCACTAAGCAGACGAGTGCCAGCTACACAAATACACCCAGCAAGCACTCGGTCCCTTTTCCCCTAACCACCCGGTCGCCCAGGATTGTGCTTAGTAGTTTGAGCGTCAGATGAGGCTCCAAAGACAGCAAGTGAGCGCCTCAGGCGGTTTGAGTTAGGTATTGTATCCACCAGCGGCTTAAGCAGCTCTTTGAGCCTAATTTTTCTGCTGCTGCTGTTACAAACAGTATGACGACCTACTAGCGCCAAAACCGAGTACCCAGTATCACGAGATAATTGAAATTAACACGTGTTCTGTGTAATTTACAGAGATTCCGGTAATCTACAGTGTTCATTAATAATTATCAGTATTTGCCATGCCTTCCTAGCGCCAAAACCTGATAATTACAAATATCATGGGATAATTACAATTATGAAGGGATCCTTACAATCATTGAAAATTGACAAATATATTCGCTTGATCATGTTTCGTTTTCAGTTTGGGCTCTAGCAACCCGTCTGGAAATGCGCCAATACCGATAGTTATAATTTTCATTTGATAATTAAAGTTTTTTACGTGTTCATTGTAGCCTAAATATGTCGTTGATAATTATAATTATCCCATGATAGTTGTAACTATCAGGTTTTGGCACTATAGGTCGTCATATATGTGAATTACACAGAACACGTGTTAATTAGCCTACCATAATCATTGATACCTGTATATGCAAGTTTGGGAGCTAGTAAGCCGCCTTAGCCAGGAGTAA
The DNA here is from genome assembly GCA_036898135.1 of Oncomelania hupensis. Classification (NCBI taxonomy): domain Eukaryota; kingdom Metazoa; phylum Mollusca; class Gastropoda; order Littorinimorpha; family Pomatiopsidae; genus Oncomelania; species Oncomelania hupensis. The sequence goes on from CM072517.1 coordinate 66,666,081, forward strand.
GCATGATCACGGAAAATTGTAATTATCAAGTGAACATTGTAATTATTATGTGATAATTACAATTTTTGGTTTTGGCGCATTTCCAGGCGGATTGCTAGACCAAAGCTAACAATTAAACAGGATCATGCACAGATATTTGTAATTGTTCAATGATAATTGTAATTATCCTTTGATAATTGTAATTATCCCATGATATTTGTAATTATCAGGTTTGGGCGCCAGTAGGCCGTCATAAAGCAGATTGCCGGTTTTCTTGCAGTATTATGCAATCGCTTCACCATGTCCCGGCCTAAAAAAGAAAGGGAGATATATCACAGTCCAACTACCCGGTTTAAAAGGTAAGTCCTAGGCCTTACGACCAGCAGCAGAGTTTAGCGGAGATCGAGGTCTCGGCTACGCAATGTGCATTCACTATTGCGACCGGTTTTGGTAGCGAACACAACACCCCGATCAATACAACAGGCGGCCATTGCTGATCGTCAGCACGAATGAATCGGTCGATCGATCATTTCTTGGATTGGGATTACATTACGTTGATCTATTTTTAAGCATCGAAACCCAAAGTGAAAGCATTGTGTCACTCTGGTTTTAGTAGCGAACATTTCAACCGGATCAACAGGAGGCCATGTCAGTACAGATCCATTATAATGTAAAAAAAAACAAAAAACAACAACAACAACAACAAACAAACAAAACATTCACTATTAATAGATGTTGACGTTGTGCTACGTTATTCTATTCTTAGCACCGGAACCAACAGTATAGAGGAATACGTGGTATTGTGACTGGTACGTCTCAAGAGGTTGAAACTTGCTGCAGGAGAAATGTCACGTTGACTTAGCCGCAAAAAATAGATAACGCATTTGTTATAGTCCCACATAGCTGGACTATTTGGCTAAGTTTCATTCACAGTTATGCTTCTTGGCTATTTAATTTACTCTCGCTCTATAATTTTAGTTTGACGAAAAGAAAATAGCTATTTTTGTTTTGTTTATAGGAAAATATTTTTTTATTTTTAAGATTAGAAATGGTGTGGTATGATAATAATAATAATAATAATAATAATAATAATAATAATAACAGTTGGTTTTATGATTGCTTTGTTAACATTTTGTGTGTGTGTGTGTAGGTGTAGGTGTGTGGGCGTGTGTGTGTGTATGTGTGTGGGTGGGTGTGCGTGTGTGTGTGCATAGCTTCAAACATTTAGGAGCCATTGTATCAGACAATGGGTCCCGACAGGAAGTCCTCTCCAGGATCGCACAAACAACTGCTACCCTGACAAGGTTGAAGCCCATTTGGAAAGACAGGACCATCAGTCTACATTCCAAGGTAAGACCGCTGCGCTCCCATGTCATCTCCATCTTCTTATATGCTTGCGAAGCATGGACCCTCACAGCAGATCTCCAACGAAGAATACAAAGCATGGAGATGAGGTGCTACAGAAGACTTCGGGGCATTTCCTACACCCAGCAAATCACCAACGACGAAATCCTACAGACCACCATAAGCCATTGGACAACATGATTACATGCTCAGTGATGAAGAAACGGAAACTCCGATGGTATGGCCACGAAACCAGAGCATCAGGCCTTGCAAACACCATCCTGCTAGGCACAGTGCAAGGAGGCAGAAGAAGAGGGAGACCGAAAAAGAGGTGAGAGAACAACATTCGAGAATGGACTGGTTTGACACTGAGTGAAGACATGAGGTTTGCTGAGAACAGAGAAAGATGGTGTACGCTGGTTAAACGATCATCTGTTGTGCCCCAACGACCTTTGAGTTACGGGATAGGATAGGATAGAATATGATAGGATAGGATAGGATAGGATAGGATTGTTAACATTTTGGGCACTCTTAAGATACTTCCTTTTCTCGCTCATGGCGATCGTGAAATAATTTGCAGTGTCGTCCCAGCTCACAAAAATGTAATTTTGGTGTTGTTCTTTATTGAGATATGCGGTATAATTATTGCATTTTATAGTTGAAGCTAACCACAAAAATAACAATTTTGATTGTGTATTTGACTGTATTTCTGCATAATTTGATGTTGAAAATGTTGATAACAGACGATTTGCTGCGCTCAGAATCTAGTAGTTTTGTCATGTGTTGTAACTGATGCTAGATTTTGGTTGCATTTGCAGGTTTTGCCTAAGCAGCGATTTAAAAGAAAAGATATTTATGTTTCTTTGTTAGAAGTTTTGTTAGGGGCTTAGTTTTTAGTTTGTAAGTAGTTAAGTTTCATTTTGGGGTTTAGGCTTAGTTTTGGCCTAATTTGTTTGAATAAATGTGGGTGTTTTTTTTAGGAAACAGAAAATTAAAGATAGAAATAGAATAGCCAAAAATGAAGTTATTTTAGTGGTTTATGGTTATGTTAATATTGTTTATTTTAATAATAAAAATCCCAGTGTACCACCCCCTTCCACCTTCTCGACGACATAGAAATAAAACAAATATCAATAAAAGCTGTTGAAATGAATACCTTATTCTTTCTTTAGTTTTGTTTTGTAAATGATTTCTCTCTTCTTTTGTTGTATGGAAAGTTGTGGGTGTGTGGTCTTTCCTGTCTAAATACATTTTACATCTTTAGCCTATAACCCCTCACTCGGTTACATTCATATGCGCTGTATTTTCTTAACAAAAACAACAACAACAACAACAAAAACTAAGGATGGGTTTTTCGACCATAGGCCAGCGTTTGCTATATTTATATTATGTACATGTGAAAATCGGCTTTTAATTTTCCAATCGTCAGCACCCGCGAAGACACAATTAACCATCATCAATAAATCAGCAGCAGCAGCTGTGGCAGCAGCAGAAGTAGAAGCAGCTGTAGTAACAACAGCAGCAGCTTCGGTGTCGCATTTTCATTTTCATCATAACGTCGTCTTTCTTGTCTTGGTAGTCACACTTAATTAAAACACGCAATCAGAACAATCAACCAACCAACTAATGAACTAACCAACCAAGAAACCAAACCTAAGAATAATACGAATTCTGAGCTAATCTTCAAGATGACATCGATAATGACTTACCTCTGGAATTCATGACTGCACTCTGTAGCGTATCTTTATTGGTTTAAAAAAAAAAAGATTCACCTTACGAGTATACGCAAAACGAAAGAATTCTCTTGTAAACGCAATCAAATCACAATTTTACGATGTTCAGCGCAAAACTCAAGAACATAACATAGGCCTACTTGTGTGTATATCTCACGTCTTTCCAGGAGATGTGGAAGCAAGTCCTTTATACGCTTAGGTGTCCAGGGACAGAAATCTACTCAACAACAATAAGATGTCGAAGTTACTCGTGTGCATGCCTACAAGTCGTCAAAAAAATCCAATGAAGTTGTTTGTCCTATTTGTAAGAAGAACGAAAAATATTTAAAACACTGCAGTATGCTTACAGCTTCGGTTTATTGTTAAACCTTTATAGTGCGTACGACGTTACAAAACAGTCCACTGTAAGTGTTAGATAAAGTGTTACTCAAGCTGAGGCTTATGGATGATAACCTACCACCCCGCAGAATCAGCTGTGTATTGGTCATCAAAATATTTATTATTATGAGGTAATCTGAACAGAAAGTTGTAAGGGGAACTCCCACAGAGAGTAGGCCTATATGAGAGAGCTAAGTCGTACATGACCTGATAAACTGCACCTCTGCACCAAAGACTATAAATACATAAGTATATAAGCTCTTTGTCTGCACGTTAACCAGTATTATTTTCCCCTTTACCAACAACTGGCCCGCTGGTGTCAGTATAAATCGGTCCAGTAGTCACCTATATGCGAAAGTGTCGTGTGACTATAATCTACATACAAACAAACAAACATTAACCAAGAAGAATGGACTCGACCCTGGGAAAGAATTTTGTGAACCCCCGATAGCGGACGGGTCCATTCTTGTTGGTTAACAGGTAAAAAGTTTACAAGCGAATGATGGACTGAGGCAGGAAAGGAAACAGGTGAGTACACCTCACCACCAGAAAAAATAAATGGAAAAAAGTTAAATGAAAATAGAAAAGAAATGAGAACACACACATAGGCCTATACACAAACACACAAGTACATATACACAAACGGGGGGAGGAGGTGGGAAGGGGGAGGGAAGAAGAAGAAAAAAAAGTAGTGAGGGGAAAGAAAAATGTCGGGGGTGAGAGAGGGGTTGAAATGGGAGGGGATAACCTAATTTGCCTGTGTTCATACCTCAGGGCTGAAGGGTCCCAAGGGTAGATATGAGGCAGGTTTTCGGAACAGCCAGAAGGTACGTTTCTGCCACCCACCGGAGACTCGAAGATGGGAAAGAGAATGGCCAGGAAGATTGCAGTGGTCCCCAACCGAGAGTGGATTGCCAGTAGGTTGGCGGACCGAGGTCAGATGTTCAGATATCCTTTCCTTGCGAGTCCTGTAGGTCCCTCCGGCAAAGAGCTTATGGCAGAGAGTGCAGTGTATGATGCACACAACATTAGTGGAGGGACAGCTGAAACAGGAGAAGGCAGTGAACTGGCCCTTGGGACCCTGAAAAGCGGGAGCAGCAATTGCATATGCGCTGCCCACAGCCGGTTGTGCCTGGAGCGGATGGGACAGAGGACAGGATCCTAGGAGACATAAGCGAGTCCCGGAGACTGTGTCACGCTTGTAAGCGTGGAAAAGGAGGAGGGAATGGGAGGGGGAGGGGGAGAGGAGGAGTAGGGTGGGTGGGTTGGAAGGTGTCACGAAGAGTGGGGGCTGATTGGAGGAGATGAAAGTATTTGAGAAGAATGTTTTTGACTTAAAACAGGAGAGAGACAGACACAGACACTGACATAGACAGAGAAAAAGAGAGAGACGACAGATCGCCATTCGGGATTTCTTCTTTGAAATCCACGTTTGTTTGATAAAATGACTAAAGTTATGTGCATAAGGTTTCAGGATGAAATGAACTTTGTACTCCTCATAGAGTTATAAAGAGTGTGCTGTGTGTGCGGGTAAGATTACGGCTACAAGTACAAACCATCAACACAAACCAAATTACAAAAAGGCAATTTCACATTTTGTAATCGTATTCCTTTACATGCAGAATAAACAAAAATATTAAGTGTGCATTCTTATCTGTCCTCATCTCTCGGAAATCGAAAGTTTCTCGCATTGTTTGTAGCGGGCGTTATGACATGGCAATCGCACTGCAAGCATCGCCTCCAGAGCGTTGATTGCGTTTCTTCGGTATCGCCATTTTCTCATGACGGTGAAAAGGGCCTCACCAAAGAGCTTAATGATAGAAAGAGAGGGAACTTGGTACAGAACCGCGAGACGAAAAGTACGAGTTATGCTCCCTTGTCGACATGCTGAAAATGGCTCGTGGCAGAAAGTCAAAAGGCGACCGAAAAGTTGTGTTGGCAAGTCCTTTTTCAAATTTCCAAGAGACAAAGAAAGGTAAATTGCAATTAAAAAACTTCATTTTTGTGTGTTTATGTAGGCCTAAACTAAGACCGCTGCAGTGTTGTTAGTGTTAAAACAATCGGAGAGCGGCTTGAATGATTCATGTTATAACTATGTGCTAAATCCAAAACAGTTTGCTTGCTGACAGTTTACGTTCAACAGGTCGCTCACTGTTTACGTTATTGCTAGGTTGTTTGACTATATTTGTGCTTATATTTCAAAAGAGGATGTCAGATTGGCAGTTTGGCTTCGTCAAACTGCTTATGTTAAAAAGTTAAATAAGACTAAGTCTGTTTTCTCCTAGTGATCAAATACTGTGCAAGATAACCCCTTACCTAGGCACAAAAATGGTCCTTGATCTGTTGTAATCCCTTTTCGTTTGAGTGTAAACGGGAAAAAAACTGTAATGTAGAAACTCAGTCCTTGTTCTGATCTGTGAATTTCTGCGCATTAGATCTATATTGCGTGGAATGTTGTAGTCTAGGTTCTGATTGTTCTGTCTGATTAATTAATTATTTTCCATGAAGTGACTGATGTTATTAAGCCAGTGATGTGGGAGGTGAGAGGGTTTGGGGTAAGGGGACACCTGATATAAAATTAAATTCACACTATTAGTGAAACATTTTGTTATTGTGCTTTATTGTGATTAATTGATTGAATGACAGAGCTCTCTCTTCCCCCAAACCCCCTCTCTCTCACTCTCTCTCTCACACGATTACGGATTTACACAGTTTCGGATAAATGAAACAGTCTGTCATGCATATTTTAATTTTAAAATATCTGTCGTTGATTAAAAAATAATAAATTCCAGGGCAGAAAACGAACCTATGACATACACACATGAGCAGCATAAAAGCACCTAATAAATGTCAATAAGTAAACATTAAAAAAAAGACAGCAGTAGCGGAATGTTAATAATAATGATGGTTAAAAGTTTGGTTTTTGCAAACGTTGCCATAAAAATGTTCTTTTGCAATGGCATAGGCTCAATAAGTTATCACGCACAGATCATTCATATAGCAGATGATGAATTATAGCCAGCCAGAGCAAAGGGAAATAATCCGTGAGAGCGTCTCGCATTTTTGTATATGACATATTGGAAGTTCCCCCTCTTTCCGTAATAAGCTCTTTGGTCTCACTCTTGCTGAATGTGCTGGTTTAGCCGTGTGTGACAAATCTTATAATTTAAAATCCTTGCTTTTACTCATCTATGTTTTAAAAAGAAATTAGACAAAAGATTGTAAAAACTGACCTTTTTAAATTGTAGTCAAAATCGCAAATTCATGCAGGAGATCAGATAGCAAACGAAGTAAAAATTTCCAAGGAGAATTTTTTTTTTTAAAATCGTAAAACAAATTTGATTTATAAATTAAACGTATTTCAATTGTGTTCCTACTTTTGTATGGCCATATCACGTGAGATGACGTCATTGACGCCATCGTGAACAGCGGCTGCAATGCGCGTTCTCCGTGAGTAGCGCAAGTTCTTTCCCGCCCCAAATTTGATTTCACGTTTTGTGAGCCTGAAAGCGGCACTGAAAGAATTAGCTCAAAAGATTGAGTGATCTGTGATAACTGGTAAGTAAACTGTAATTGAAACTTTCAGCAAAGATGGATTTTATATCTAAAGGTCAATTTATTCATGACCATTGTAACCGTTGGGCGGAAACAGAAAGGCCTATGTTGATCCAGAACTGTTTAAAGGATAGGTAGAAGAGTTTTATTTTCTGCTTTCTCCTTCTTTTAGTTGGGCGTTCACTATCAACTTTCTGATTGCCATGGCTCACAAACCATGGAAAAAAAATCTAAAATATCTAATGAGTAGGTTAGATCTAACATGTAGAATGTATAGACAACACATCTAGTTAGATCCAAATAAAAAATATGATTTGTGTCGTGGGCACTATATAAATGTTATATTATTTCTATCAAAATAAAAGATTATTTAAAGAAAAAAAAGAAACTCCAGCCCACTACAGCGAGCCCCATCCCCATAGCTTTGATTGGCGAGTTTCCCATACTTCTACAATTATTTTTATTACCAACCACCCCACCCCGCCCCCAGAGCTGGGATCATGCTTTTTATATGGAAATATTAACGCGCTTAACACATTTTCTTTCATTCAATAGAGGGTACATGGGACCCGTCACCGCTGCAATAACCCTTTTTTACAGATCCTTCTGGAAATGTATCTCTTGCAGTACAAAATGTATAAAGGTGCCAGTAGACCGCTTGTGATTGCCTCAGGAGCGAGTGGACTTGTTTTGCCCAAGCCTCCCCTCTCTCCTGCACCGCAGCCTTCTCCTCGACCCAGCCTGAAAGAGGGGCTGAGTGATCAAATCGCGATCAGCTCTGACGTAAGTCGGGCTTTTCCGGCATCATTTCCAGACCCGCATCAACCAGCCACTGCGATGCTGCTGCCTCTGCCTGCTGTAGAACCCTATGTAGTTCAAAGCACGGAAACGGTCCAAGAAGCAGATGCCGCTGATGCGCCAACACTAGAAGTCTCGCCGACTCGAAAAAGGAAATTCACCGGCCCGGACGGCACAGCGATTCAAAGCAAAGCTTTCCTGCAGGCGACTGATAAAAGCGATGACAGCTTTCTGGGTGTCAAGGCGGCTGAGGCGGGACCTGAAACATCACAGCGAAGCTCTGTACAGAGTAAAGAAACAACAGCGACAACGACGGTGGTTTCCAGTTCTGAAGGTGAAACTGCACGCTTGAGTGACACGGGGATGCAGACGGCAACGCAAATGGACGTACACCCAGTACGGTTAGTGCTTGGACGAATGTAGTAATCACTTTGTCCTTTTCTCTGCCCGTATCTATATCTGTGGCGGTCTATCTCACTCGTTCTGGTCCTGATTTGGCTCGGAAGAGTCCGCTGGACCTAAAACAATAATCATGTAATGTAATGTAATGTCTCTCACTCGTTCTCCCTAATTTTCCCCTGTCTTCCCCCCCCCCCCCCCATCTCTCTCACCAATTCGTCACTCTTTCTCCATCTCTCTCTCACTATCTCATCCTCTCCCTCTGTCCACCCTCCCCTATCTTTCCAGATCTTTCTCCACTCTTCCCTCTCTTGCGCACTATTTCCCCCTTTTCTGTCTGTCTGTCTGTCTCTGTCTCCCAGATCATTGCAAGTGTGTTTGTATCCATCCCGTGCGCGCCCCTACTCGTCTAGACATTTTATCAATAAGCGTGATTTGACGAAACAGGTCGCCAACAGCAGTAGTGACGCAGAGTGATCCATTGTCAACGCACCCGGCCACCAGCTACGCCAGCCTGACCACCCGGAATGGTGGAACAGCCACTCTGGTGCCTCACAGCATGGTGCAGGCCGCAATGACCAGTGTCCAGTCCATCTCCACTCCCAGCCTCACCACCTGCTTTCACGGATCGGACGGACATTGGTTAGTTAAGGTTTGCATTTGACGGATATGGGCAGCTATTAATAGTATAGTAGATCTGTATATAATGAAGAACAGGAGTGGATTATCGGAGTTGACCCTCCCCGCATTTGTACTGTTTCATATTTATATATGTTTATTTATTATGCACTGTTTCCTACTGTCGGAAAGACCCTTTCCATGTTTTTGGTCAATAAAATGTCTCATGTCTTAATACTAAGATAGAAACTCCACTTACTACAGTGTTATTGACTGGATAGTTTGTCACGATCTACAGTTAAATTACAAATTTTTCTAACACGCAACATTTAACTGCGCTTGGCCAATCGGTCTTTAGTACAGATCTCAATTTAGATCTGAAATCTGAATCTAGAATCGATACACAGTGAGTCTAGCTTTTTATACCGCTTGTGGTTGCTTTAAGACAATGCATAGATTTAGATCACCAAGTGCAGCCAATCAAATATAAAGTAGTATTTGTGAAGGGGGAGAGGAGGGGGAGTGTGGAAGAGGGGTGGGTGGGTGAGGGTGTTTGATCAATACATTTAGATCACAGATTCAGCAAACGAAAGCTCAAGCTGTGGATTTGGATTGGGTGGCTAGATTCGGTTCCACAGATCGTGGGGATTCACGAACCTTTTTGACTCGCATGCATAGCAATGTGAGTCTATGTACACAACACACCCACCCCCAATCCTTAACACCCCCCCCCTCCCCCCCAAAAAAAAAAAAACAAAAAAAAAACAACTCTCTCGATTTTTGCAAATCTGTGCGAGATAAAACGATCATCTGCGGTGCCCCAACGACTTTGGAGTTACGGGATAGGATAGGATAGTGCGAGATGAGTCCTAAATAGTCTAAAAATTACATTTAAAAAAGAGAAGATTTTGCCCGTCCGTCCGTCCGTCGTCTGTGCATAACTTGCAAGTGGAGTTATATCTCAGAACCGATTTCAACTACCACAACCAAACTGTGTAAGATGGTGTATACCCATGAAACCTCATTAATAATCAGTGAATGAATGACTTCACTTCAAAGACAAGGTCACAGGGTCAACACATGTTAGTCCAAACATGATCATTTTTCACAAAATTTCATTTTCCTAGGTTATTATTAATATTGAACTTATGATCTTTGATGCATGATAAATATCAATGATACACATTACTTTACTTCAAGGTCAAGGTCATTGGAGCTGTCCAAAATCGGTTAGTAAAGGTAATCTGAAGTGACCTTGACCCTAAACTATGAGAGATATAAAATCCAAACTTGTATTTAGAGATGATTGATAGATTGATCTTTCATACATGTTTCCTTTTTGCGTTGATTTTGAGGGCCAAGATTATTTTAGGCCTTGCAAAAACATACAAAAAACAATTCATCATACAGTGGAATGACTGTTTATTTAACCCATAGTATGTTACAACATTGGGTTATTTGATCATAAATGCTTGAGAGGTAACGTGAAGGACAAGGTCATCCCAAGGTCAAGGTCACTGAAGTCAAGGTCATCCTAAGGTCACCATGTGTTTTTTGTGTGCATAATACAACTTTTGCTCTATATTTTATTTGTTAGTACATGAGTATGTGGAGGTCAAGGTTGTCTAAAGATCAAAGTCGGTATTACTTTGCATTTTAATGCCACCGTTTCATTTCGTTTTTTCTGGGCACTCATTTTCATGTTAAATATTTGCGAGTTTTATAAGGGGCATGCGAGTCATATGGGCTTTGTCCTTCTAGTTTTTCAAGGTTCTTAGATCTCAAACCTAGATTCTTGAACCTGTCGGACTTTAAAAAAGGTTAACAATTAGAATATAAGAACCTCGAAAAAAAGGTTTATGAACCTCAAGTAACGAACCTTCCAATTACGACATAGATGGGTTGATAACCCACTGGTGCCTTGCGTGCGTGTGTGTTGTTTGTACGTGTGTGTGTGTGTGTGTGTGTGTGTGTGTGTGCGCGCGCGCTTTTGACAGGTATCAGATCGTACCAGTGGGGAGTCGCATAGCTGAGAAACGAGCAAGCTCTACTCTCCCACAAGCATCATCAGAAGTGTCTCGATTCAGCATACCTCCAGACCTGCTTCTAGCCTCTGCCACCACAGCTAGCAGCATCAACGACAGCAACAACATCTGCGGCAATAACGGAGGTAAAAAGAACACTTCCATCAGCAGCAACAACAGCATTAACGGCAGCAACAACAACAATAACAGCAACAGTGTTGTAGATACCTCACAGACTGCCACTCTTCCGGTGCCGGAGTCTCTGTTCACATTTCTGCAGCACATGGCTTCTACAGGTAACAGGATAGAGAGAGAGAGAGCGAGAGCGAGAGCGAAAGAGAGAGAGAGAGAGAGTGTTTGGTTTCCTATTATATGGTATGTGTGTATACAATGGATCGTCATGTCATGAAGCCTCTTTGATATCGCTTCTCCGTTCCTCTTCTGTGCAACAGCTCAAGATCATGACAGCGGAGTGCCAACAAGCCTACATATCCCAATCAGCTTCAACAACTCCCCAGGCCACCCCGCCCCCACCCTTAACCCCTCGGGCAGTAATCAGACTGCCCAGTCTACTGCCCGTTATATCTACAATGGCAGTTCGCGAAACGGGCAACTGTTGATCTTTTCTTCGCTTGCCGACCTGGCAGCTGCCGCCCCATCTTTGCAACTGCAAGTCCAACAGCAGGTAGAGTTTGATTATTTGATTGTGATAGAATTATTGATTTATGTAGTGCGAATGTTGTGATGATGCGTACGAATGATGTGTGTAAGCGCATTGAGTTGTTATTCTAATGAAAAATGCGTTGTATAAATGCAATTTATTATTATTATTATTATTATTATTATTATTATTTAAAAAAAAGAAATCTTTTGACTGATTTGGATAATATAGAAGATTGTTTCAATGTAAATCTTTTATTGGACAACAGACTGAATGCAAATCTTTTGACTGATTGGATAATGGATTAGTAAAATTTAAATCTTGGTTGAATAGAATTATTGCTTGTTTAATACGTGGTTATGTGTGTGTGCGAATGCGCGTGTGCTTTCCGCGTGGTGATTCCAGAGTAAGCCAGAGGAGGTATCGGTGGCAGTGTGGAAGCCTGGCATCAGTGCGATTCAAGAGAGCACAAAGACTACCATGCCTGCCTTCAGTATAAGCAACAGTACTAGCGTCAGCAACTGCAACAGCAGCATACTGAAAACCGCCAACAGCTGTCTGCTGCCCAGACCTGTTGCCAAACCTGGCACCATCGTGGGCCCGGTATGAGTACGTTAGTACCAGCAAACCAAAGCAAACTTAAGCCTCGTATTCCTATAGTAAATGTTGGTCAGAGGAAAGGTGATTTTGTGCTAATTGTGATTTTACTAGTGTTGATCAGTGTAGTTAAAAGGGAGTCATGTCATAATCACATATTGTGTGGATTGCCAGTTTCTTCAAGACAAGCCCACAAGCTGCACTGCCAACGACGAAAACGTGGCGCCCGTGACTGCAGCTAGGGAGTTGCTGGCGTTGGCCAGCCCTGCTCAGTCCTACACCGCCTCCAACAGCAATCAGTCCACTTCGCTCATGTTCCACTCATCCCCGGACACCCCTTGTGAGGAACCCATCCGTGAAAACCACAACATGAAGGAGCGTCGAAGGAGGTGAGATTGGAGGATACAGACAAAGAAAGAGAGAGAGAGAGAAAGAGAGAGAGAGAGAGAGAGAGAGAGAGAGAGAAAGAGAGAGAGAGGGGGTGGGGGAAGAGGGAGTTATTGAGAAGGCGAAGAGAGGAAAAATGGAATGGATTACAAGTTTGAATGGGAGCAGTACATCTATCAAAAGTAACGCAAGGGTCCTAAATAAGGCGAGCTCAGCGAGGAGTAACCTACGGAAAACTCCCGTAGAGTAGGCCTAATAAAAACGGGCAAAAGCTCACTTGAGTTTGGTTAGTTGACAATCAGCATTGAAGTTTCCAATAAAAAATGTTTCGTCTACAATAGCGTTGTTTGCATGCATTCGTTCAACAGGGCACGTATCAAGGATGCATGTGACCTGATGCGGCAGCTGGTTCCTGGCATGTCAGAGAAGACCGACAAAGCCACAGTGTTTGAATTCTCCGCCCGATACATCCATTTCTTGAAAAACTTTGTCGGCACTCACCATGACAAGGTCAGCTCGATTTCTCAAACCCCCTTTCCCATGCATTCCGCATCAAACAGACAAGGAATCAGGCATACTGGTAGACGAACGCTAGCTGTATTGTTCGCCAGATACAGGCAGAAGGAACCTCCAGCTACTGGCTAACTCTACTCCACACTTGCGCACACCCCACCCCTCATCCCCTCTTCACTCCTTTCCCCTTACCACATACACTCGACTTGTTGTATTTCCAGATAATGCTTTGACATCGTCGGGAACAAGAACGAGACAAATGTCGGTCGGTGGGTCTGTCCTTTGCTAGTTGTCGTATCTCAAGAACCGTTCAACGAATTTTGACCAAACTTCATTGGTTACCTCGCTTAGTAACAATCATATTTGCTCTACAGAACAGGTTACTGGGGTCAAGTTTTTGGTAAGCAGGTTTTGCTCTGTATCTCAAAACCGACAGGACCGATTTTTAATGATTTTTAGATAGATATTCAGTTCTTATAGAGTCCAGCAGACTGCCAAGAGCCGAATCTTTAATGATTTTTAGTATACAGGTACTTTAAATCATGGCCACTAATTCGGGAACAATCCGTTTTTGTTAGTCACTTTGAATTTCACTCTTATATTCAAAACACTTCTTTTAGAACCTTATCTGAAGAATAACTTAACCAATTTTGCGGCAACAGTACCCCCGTTGGCGTGCCGGGGGTTTCAGTATAAATAGTATCCCCACTTTCTGGAAATTTAGTGCTTTAAATTCCCACTGTCTCTGTCTTCCTCATTTGCTCTTTCCCATTCCCGCTCTGTCCTATCACTCTGCTATACTATCTTCTTCTTCGCTAGATCACTGACCTACCTTTTTTCTTGAAAACTCTTCCTGGACAAGACTCCTTGTTTGTGTATGAGGTCTGTTGGATCAGCTTGGGAGTATTGGACGCTTTCTGCCGGGTGGTCACTAGGGCTTCCTATGATGTTATTATTTAGCAATGTAGGCATTTTATATGTATGTGTTTTGTTGATGATGTATAATGATGTTTGTATTCTATTTTGTTTTTGTAACCGGGGGTTGCGTGGGATGTCTTTATTGTAAAGTGACTGGCTGGTGGAGGGCATTCAGTTTTCCCACTATGGTTGTTTCAGCAGATCTTTTATGCGGATCGGGGGCTGTCCGGTCCTGATTTGTCTCGGAAGAGTCCGTTGGACCTAAAGCAACAATCAATCAATCAATCAATCGACCAATTTTGTATTTTGGGGTGGCTGGCGGCGCAGATGGTTAGTTACCGGTTTCCTATGCCGAAGGTTGCGGGTTCGATTCCCACAAGTGGCGAACTTATGTCACGGTCAAGGTCGCTGAGGTAAGGTATATTATAAAGACGTGTTGTGCTTGATGATTGATCTCAGAATTGTTTTTATCTCCATTTTAACTGACATACATAGCAGTGTGAGTCTGTGGACTCGCCCCCTCAATTTTTTTCAATATTTTTTCAAATCTGTGCGAGATGAGTCCTAAATAGTCCAAGAATTACATAAATTAAAAAAAATGTCCGTTTGTCTGCCATACGTGCAAAACTTACCAAGTGGGGATTAATATATCAGACCCTATTTCAACCATCACAACCAAACTTGGTAAGATGTACCCATGAGCCCTCATAATTGATCAGTGAATGAATGACTTCGCTTCATGGTCAAGGTCACAGGGTCAACAAATATCAGTTTAAAAAATTACAATTTTCCCAAACTGTGACCGTTTTTTCCTAGGTTATTATTATTGAACTTATGATTCTTCAATGCGTGATAGATATCAGTGAGACACACATATTGTACAAATATGGTTAACCTCACTCCAAGGTCAAGGTCACTGGAGCTGTCCAAAGTCAGTATAGGTACTTTTGAAGTGACCTTGACCCTAAACTATAAGAGATATAAAGTCTAAACTTGAATTTAGAGATGGTAAGTTCCATTTTTGAGTTTATCTTGAAGGTCAAGGTAATTTTACCCCTTGCAAAAACATACCAAAAATAGATCTTTTTACAATAGTTAGTCATTCATTGCTTACAGGGTCCAGCGGACTGCAAAGAGCTGAATCAGGACCACAAAATCAAGACCATAGGCATAAATTCACTGAAAGAGGACTCACCCCTCATCCGCATTAAAGATCTGCCGAAACAACTCTAGTGGTAACACTGAAGGCACTCCACCAGCCAGTCACTTTACAATAAAGGCATCCCACTCGATCAGGGGACGCTGAGGCTATACTCTAATTTATCGAACCCCCGTTTACAAAAACAAAATGGAATACAAACATCATTATAAAATATCAATAAAACACATACATATAAAATGCCTACATTGCTAAATAATAATACCATAGGAAGCCCTAGTGACCATTTGGCAGAAAGCGTCTAATATTCCCAAGCTGATCCAACAGACCTCACACACAAATGAGTTTCATCCAGGAAGAGTTTTCAAGAAAAAAAGGTAGGTGACTGGTCTAGCGAAGGAATAAGATAGCATAATAGATTGATAAAACAGAGTAGGAATGGGAAAGAACAAATGAGAAAGACAGCGACAGTGGGAATTTAAAGCACTAAATTTCCAGAAAGTGGGGATACTATTTATACTGAAACCCCAAGCACCCCCACGGGGGATCTTGACCCTAACGTGACCTCTCATACATGTCTATGAAATAACCCAATGGTGTAGCGTACTATGGGTTAAATAAACAGCCATTCTATTGTAAAAAGATAGAATGGCTTTTTATTTAACCCATAGTATGCAACACCATTGGGTTATTTCATAGACATGTATGAGAGGTCACGTTAGGGTCAAGGTCATCCCAAGGTCACCGTTGCTTTGTTTTTTTTGGCATAATACAACTTCTGCTGTACTTTATTTGATAGCACATAAATGTATTTGGAGCCGGGCTTCATATGAAGGTCAAGAGCATACAGAGATCAAAGTTGATATTACTTTGCATTTTATTGCCACCGTTTCATTTTCTTTTCTCTCGGCACTCATTTTCATGTTAAATATTGCGAGTTTCATAAGGGTCAGGTCAGTCATTTGGGCTTTGCCCTTCTAGTTTTCCGATGTGTACGGTTAAACACGAGTATGAAATGTTGACATTGATTATATTTTTTGACGAAGCCCGGTATGTTTCTTTCTTTGCAGGATTTCTTGATCAAGTACAGTCCATACTGACAGACTTAAGGTGATGCATTTCAGGAATTCAGGAAGTAGCCCTGAGAAAAAATACAATGCCATTTGTGTAATAGTAGATATTGCATGTTAAAGCCGGTTGTCATTGTACCAGCCGCACACCCACACGCTTACATTTTAATTTTGTTGTCTTCTTTCTTTAATTTTTGTTTTGAATTCCTTATGATCACAACTTTTAGTTGGTGTTTGAGACACATCACATTTATTTACTGGCCGGTTGAAGGTCAAAGTGTAGGTCTGGGTCTTTTGTGAGGTGGGTCGGATTTTGACTTGAGCAATCATTGTCAATGACCAGCACCTAACAGCGCTTTGAGGACAAAACGTATGTCCCTTTAATCTTCGACATGTAAACAAGTTTTTTGAGATCCTTGTTTAAGTTTTTTGTCAATTCAACGTTTTAATTTTAAATATGGTTTATAAATAATAAATGTTTATTTTCTGTCATAGTGGACCTCTAGCTTCAGTTTATTATTTTGTGTTTGACACACGCAAACTTGCCAAAGGAATCGTAGTATAAAATTACACCTACTCCACAAACTTTTGTTGATCAATTGTATCATTTTGTTTATTTGACTCGCATGCCGGGCAGTGATGCGAAGCTATATATGTCTCACTTCAACATTTTAGCCTTTGTTTTGATCTGTTTTATTTGTATGCGTGCAGCAGTGCAAGTCTTTGTATTCACCCCAAAATTGAAAACTTTGTTTTCATACTTTTATTATTTATTCACATGCATAGCAATGTGAGGCTATGTACTCACCCCCTTCCCTCCCCTCAATTCCCCCCCTCCCCCCCCCCCCAGATTTTTGCAAATCTGTGTGAGATCAGTCATAAACAAGTCCAAAAATTACATTAAAAAAAATATCTGTCCATAGGTCTGTCAGTGCAAAACTTGCAAGTGGATTAATATCTCATAACCTATTTCAACTGTCACAGCCAAATTTGGTTGGTTAGTTAGTCATTGTTTATACACTGCAAAGAGCTGAATCAGGATCACAAGTCGGTTGAAAGAGGACTCACCCCTGATAGTTAGTTATTCATTGCTTACAGGGTCCAGTGGAATGCAAAGAGCTGAATCCTATCCAATCCTATCCTATAACTCGAAGGTCGTAGGGGCACCATACAAGATCGTTTAACCAGCGTACTCCATCTTTCTGTTCTCAGCAACCCTCATGGCTTCGCTCAGTGTCAAACCAGTCCATTCTCGAATGTTGTCCTACCAACTCTTTTTCAGTCTTCTTCTTCTTCTGCCTCCTTGCACTGTGACTTGCAGGATGGTCTTAGCAAGGCCTAATGATCTGATGATGTGGCCATACCATCGGAGTTTCTGTTTCTTCACCACTGTGAGCGTGTTGTCCAATGGCTTGTGTGATGGTCTGTCGGACTTCGTTGTTGGTGATATGCTGGGTATAGGAAATGCCCAGAAGTCTTCTATAGCACCTCATCTCCAAGCTTTGTATTCTTTGTTGTAGATCTGCTGTGATAGTCCATGTTTCGCAAGCGTATAGGAAGATGGAGATAACAAGGGAGCGCAGCAGCCTTACCTTGGAATGTAGACTGATGGTCCTGTCTTTCCAAATGGGCTTCAACCAAGTCAGGGCAGCAGTGGTTTGTGCGATCCTGGAGAGGACTTCCTGTCGGGACCCATGTCTGATACAATGGCTCCTAGATATTTGAAGCTATGCACTGTGTTGAGGGATTGGCCTTGGACTTTGATGCCCATGTTGATGCCTTTGGTGGTGTTGGTCATCATTTTGGTCTTCTGCACTTACTTCCATTCCATAGGCTCTGGAGGTTACATTATTATTGCTTTAGGTCCAGCGGACTCTTCCGAGCCAAATCAGGACCAGTATAGCCGAATCAGGACCACAAAATCAAGACCCCAACTTTGCTGAAAGAGCACTTGCCCCTGATCCGCATAAAAGATCTGCCAAAACAACCCTAGTGGTAACACTGAAGGCACTCCACCAGCCGGTCACTTTACAATAAAGACATCCCACGCAGGGGACACTGAGGCTATACTCTAATTTATAGAACCCCCGTTTACAAAAAAATAGAATATAAACATCATTATAAAATATCAACAAAACACATACAAATGAAATGCCTACATTGCCAAATAATAACATCATAGGAAGCCCTAGTGACCACCTTACAGAAAGCGTCGAATATTTCCTAGCTGATCCAACAGACCTCACACACAAATAAGGAGTTTTGTCCCGGAAGAGTTTTCAAGAAAAAAAGTAGGTGACTGGTCTAGCGAAGAAGAAGATAGTATAGTAGATTGATAGAACAGAGTAGGAAGGAGAAAGAATAAAGGAGAAAGACAGTGACAGTGGGAGTTTAAAGCACTAAATTTTCAGAAAGTGGGGATACTATTTATACTGAAACCCCCGGCACCCCCACGGAGGACGGCTTTGGAGGTGGTGTCAAGCCTCTGTACCAGCTGCTCAAGTTCTTTTTCCTCCCCAGCCAATCCATCCAACATGTCATCCGCAAAACGGAGGTTGGGGACGGCTCTACCCCCTATGCTGACTGTGCCTTCGTGGTCTGCAAGGGCTTCTGACATGATGTGCTCTAGGAAGATGTTAGCCGAGTCAGGACCACAAAATCAAGACCACAACTTGGTTGAGCCGCTTAAAAGACATCTCTTACGGTAACAGCAAAGGCACTCCACCAGTCGATCACTTTACAATAAAGGCATCCCATGCAGAGGACGCTGAGGGTTTACTCTAATTTATGGAACCCCTATGCTATCCTATCCCATAACTCGGAGGTTGTAGGGGCACCACAGATGATCATTTAACCAGCGTAATCCATCTTTCCCTGTCCTCAGCAACCCTGATTGTTTTACTCAATGTCAAACCAGTCCATTCTCGAATGGTGTCCTTCCACCTCTTTTTCGATCTTCTTCTTCTACCTCCTTGCACTGTGCCTTGCAGGATAGTCTTTGCAAGGCCTGATGATCTGGTGACGTGGCCATACCATCGGAGTTTGTTTTTTCACCACTGTGAGCAGGTCATCGTGTTGTCCAATGGCTTGTGTGATGGTCTGTCAGACTTCGTCGCTGGTGATGTGCTGGGTATAGGAAATGCCCAGAAGTCTCCTGTAGCACCTCATCTCCATGCTTTGTATTCTTCGTTGGAACCCCAGTTTACAAAAACAAAATAGAATATATACATAAAATATTAACAAAGCTAGAAAATGCCTACATTGCTAAATAATAATAGAAAGTCCTAGTGACCATTTGGCAGAAAGCATCCAATAGCCCTAAGCTGAGACCCTACAAACAATCAGGAATTTTGGGAGAGTTTTCAAGGAAAAAGGTAAGTGATTAGTCTAGCGAAGAAGATAGTAAATTGATAGAGCAGCGAAGAAGATAGATTGATAGAACAGAGTAGAAACGAGAAAGAACAAATGAGAATGACAGAGACGGTGGTAATTTAAGCACTAAATGTCCACAAAGGGGGGATACTATTTGATCTTACTCATAATACCTCATAAATTGATCAGTGAATGAATGATTTAACTTCAAGGTCACAGGATCAACGAATGTTAGTAAAAACCAATTATTTTTCACAAAAATTTCACTTGTGTATGTTATTAATATTGAGCTTACGATTCTTTGATGCGATAGATATCAATAAGACACACATATACAAATTTGGTCAACCTCATTCCAAGGTCAAGGTCACTGGAGTTGTCCAAGGTCAGTATAAGTACTTTGAAGTTACTTTGACTCTAAACTATAAGAGATAAAAAGTCCAAACTTGTATTTAGAGATGATAGATCGATCTTTCATAAATGTTTTTGCGTTTATCTTGGTCAAGGTCATTTTAAGCCTTTGCGAAAACATTTTTTTAAATAAAGGTTATTGTACAGTGGAATGGCTCTTTATTTAACTCATATAATGCAACAACATGGGTTATTTGATCAGACATGCAATTGGGTCACATGAGGTTCAGAGTCATTGCAAGGTCAAGTCACTGAAGGTCAAGGACATCCCAAGGTCAGTTTTTTTTAATTGGGTGGGGAGGGAAGGAGTGGGGGATGGATAATACAACTTTTGGTGTACTTCTATTGATAGTAGATGAGTGTATTTGGAGCCGGAGGTCAGGGTCATCTTAAGGTCAAGACCCTAGAAAGATCAAAGTCTGTATTACTTCGCATTTTATTGCCCCGTTTCATTTAGTTATTTCTGGGCACTCATTTTCATGTTACAAATTGCGAGTTCCATAAACAGCATGTGAGTCATATGAGCTTTGCCCTTTTAGCTACATTGTTTAGTTGTAAAACTCTAACACTTCATTCTGTTTTTTGGTGTTTGAAACACAAGCATATATAAAATATGGACAGTGAGCTTAGTTTTTCTTTAGAAGATGGTGTTAGAAACACGCCCTGAAATTGCCAAAAATTGTATTTTCATTTTTAATAGGAATTTGTTTTAATTTATTTTTGTTGTTGAAGATTTTTTTTTGAAAAAAAAAAATCAATAAAAAAAAAAGTTTTTAGTTTTATGAATTAAATTTTTTTTTCTGTGTTTTTAGAACAGTTTTGTTGGGGAAAAGACAGGAGCACAAAGTTTTGGTTTGGCAATAGCAAGTGATAAAGTGTTTTGTTATTTTCCAGTGCTGGTTTGACAAATGTAAGTGGTTATTCCGCTTCCCTGCCTCTCTCCTTCCTGCAAAAACATGTTTTATTTTGAACTCCTAATCCTAAGCTTGGCTATGTGAGTCTATGTACTCCACCCCCCACATTTTTGTTCTCCAGATTTGTGCAGATCTGTGCGAGATGAGTCCTAGTCCAAAATTGAAAAATAACATTTACCACAAAATAAAAAAGTAAAAAAAATTGTCCATCCGCCTGTGCAACAGTGCCTAATTACTCTGAACCTATTTTATGTATCACAACCAGATAGACCGATCTTTCCTGTTTCGATTTGTGCATTAATCTTGAAGGTCAAGGTCATTTAGGCCTTACAAAAACGTTAACAGATTTCTCATTGTACAATGGAATGGCTTTATATTTAACAAGTAGTATATACATTGGGTTATTTGATCATACATGAGGTCATGTGAAGGTCAAGGTCATACCAAGGTCACTTTGTGTGTGGTTAATACAACTTTTGCTGGTTTATTTGATCGTATACAAGTGTATTTATAGCGGGAAGTCGGTGTCATCTCAAGGCCAAGAGCATCAAAGCTGGTATTTGCAATCATTTTCATATCAAATATTGCAAGTTCCATAAGGAGCATGTGAGTCATATGGGCTTTGTCTTTTATGACGGTAGGATTTTGGATCAAGTTTACCAAATTATAATTCTCCCTTCACCATCACCCCTTCTTCCCCCCATTTGCGTGTGTTTGCTAGATAATCTTTGTATTACTTTCCCCATTGCTACTGTAACCCCGTCTCCCAATTCCAGATATATATTATTTTGTTTATTGTAGTACAGCTTACAATGTTTATACAGTAGATAAAAAATACACTGTGTATTTACTATCTCCCTATTAATGGAATCCGTCATTGGCTAATTGTATAAATTGGTTTGATCAAATGTTAGGATTGTTCAGTTAGTTTAGTGGTAGTTTAGAAAATGGCTTATTTTGTATTTAACATTTTTCTGTTGCTAACCTTGTACTTGTCCTTCCAAATGCCAGATTTTATAATTGTGAAATTTGAGTTGATCATTTAAACCACCAGGAACTAATGTGCAATGCAGAAATTAGTGAATTTATTTGAGCCAGTTAGATTTAATGTTCTTGTTAACTTTGTTCAGCATGAATGCAATGGGTAATGAGAGTTTGAGTTTTTGTGCTTGTGAACATTGTTAAAGCACGTGAAAGTGATAATCAATGAAAATAACAATCAAGGAGATTGCGTTCATTTGTTTCTTTCCTCTTTGCAATAAAATCCCATGATAAATTTAACATCAGAAACGTATTTCATTAAAGTCTCATAGTTTATTCAAAACAAGTTTTATTCAACAAAATGTGTCCATTACTTGTTCTTTTCCTCATGATGTGGAAGTCTTTAAAGGCCCAGCTACACTTGCGTTACGTACACGGCCACACTTGTGTTACGCTTATGAATTCCTTATGTATTTCCTAACATAAAATTTCACAAGGATAGTGCACGTTTGATTTCTGCTACAAAAATACATGAGGGACTTACGAGGACCAATCAGAAACGAGAGTATGATGTCATTAGTTTAGAGGTCAAGCTAAACTCCTCCAATATACTTGATTACACGCAACAAATGTGGTCCTGATTTGGCTCGGAAGAGTCCGCTGGACCTAAAGCAATAATCTTGTATTGTATTGTACGCAACAAATGTGGTCTGCAACACACGCTTTGGCGTGCTAAGGCAGTTGAATTCACTTGCTGCGTGTCGATCTTAGTTAAGTTTTTCATATTATAATCAAATGGTGAAAGAGTACATTACATCATTAAAACATGCCTTGTTGTAATGAAATTACACATCTACACAGGTCTATAAATTCGAACTGGGCCATGATAAACACTACCTCCGACCCAATGCATTAGTCAAATGTGGCCACTAAACTCATAAGATGTGGCCACCCATCAAAATTCCGGTCAGTGAAAAATATAACCCAATGCATAAACCATAAAACGTAAGCCAAATGTGGCCAATACTTCGGACATGATCATAAAAGTTATTTCAGTTTGTTGTTAATCACAAAGTAGTCATGTCCCACGTTCCATTATTTCCATGTTCTGTTCCAGCTTGTATCCACATGATCAAAATGTTTGGCTACTGCCACTGAAGTGGAAAGAATTACAGCCATTATGTACAAAATGTACAACAGTATCAGTCTAACAGGGTTAAAATTCACACACTCCGTCAACAGTCAAACAGAGGTCGTAATGAAGGTGAAGGCTGGAGGTCACAGTGAAGGTGAAGGTTGAAAGTCACACCATGAAGGTGATGGTCACTGTCAGGAAGCTCCAGACAACTCCGCTATTTTGTTGCGATAGGCGGCCATTTTCTCCTGCACCTCAGTGAGTAACTAAAACAAACCAAATGTCATTTGCTGTTATACAAGCACTGAGAAGAGAGAGAGAAGAGATGGGGACAGTATTATAAGGAACAGGAGAAAATGAGTTAGCTACATGTACAGTGGGAAAATAAACTACATTTGGAACAATGTGAATGATACAACACAGGATGACGAAAGCCAGAATTTTCAACTGCCCCACTTGGACTGGTGTTTCCTAGTAGAAGCAAGAATGTTCACAAGTCCAGTAAGGGGTGGCCTCGTGACGCAGTTGATTAGTCGCCAGTTTCCTACGCCAAAGGTTTGATTCCCGCAAGGGACTAATGTATGTGACTTAAGTAGGAGATTATTGAGATCACAGGGGGTTTTGTCCAGTTTCCTCCCTCCCTTCAATAATGAATGATATTGGCTGCAGTCAAAATACAAATTTTACAAATCAAAATGTAATAGTTCTTGACGTCTTCTAATAGCGATTTCCATGCCTTTATACTACATGTTGGAGTGATAGATTGTTTGTTGTTAGTGTGAATGTGTATGCGGGTACAGATCGCCACGCTTTGAGCCCCGATGGGTTATTTGGGGAAAAGCGCTTTTATAGCATCTAGTATTATTATTAAAAAATTTTCACACAAAAGTAAAACTGAAATGTGCATGCATGTGGTGAAAGATAGCTCACCATTAAGTAAAGCTTGACATGGGAATGTATCCAACTATGAAAGAGAGAGAGAGAGGGGGGATGGAGAAAAAGGTCAGCAAGCTGTAGGTGTTAGATATTAATAACAATAATACTGGATGCTATATACGCGCCTTTCCTACAAATCAATCAGACTCAAAGCGCGGCGATCTGTACCAACATACACCACAAAAGGTTTTCAGCATCCTTGCTTTTATCACAGAGAATGAAAAGAACAATTCAATTTTTGTGGACGGACGAGACTTGAGAAACTTGCACTAAGCAATAATTGTACCTGTATGTGCCCATGATCATCTTGATGTCTGCGCAGAGCTCCACACAGCTGGTCAGCGCAGGTGTATGGAACCCACACCGACATGTGACTGGGGTGCGCTACTCCCTGTCATCAAATAATACACCACAGTTCTTTATTTACTAGTTTATTTAATACTCCCTGTCATCAAATAACACATGACCGTTCTTTATTTACTTGTTTATTTAATACTCCCCCTCATCAAATAATACACGACAGTTCTTTATTTACTTGTTTATTTAATACTCCCTGTCATCAAATAATACACGACAGTTCTTTATTTACTTGTTTATTTAATACTCCCTGTCATCAAATAATACACGACAGTTCTTGATTTACTTGTTTATTTAATACTCCCTGTCATCAAATAACACATGACAGTTCTTTATTTACTCGTTTATTTAATACTCCCTGTCATCAAATAATACACGACAGTTCTTTATTTACTTGTTTATTCAATACTCCATGTCATCAAATAACACATGACCGTTCTTTATTTACTCGTTTATTTAATACTCCCCGTCATCAAATAACACAAGACCGTTCTTCATTTACTTGTTTATTCAATACTCCTTGTCATCAAATAACACATGACCGTTCTTTATTTACTCGTTTATTTAATACTCCCCGTCATCAAATAACACAAGACCGTTCTTCATTTACTTGTTTATTTAATACTCCCTGTCATCAAATAACACATGACCGTTCTTTATTTACTCGTTTATTTAATACTCCCCATCAAATAACACAAGACCGTTCTTCATTTTTTTGATTGATTGTTGCTTTAGGTCCAGCGGACTCCCCCGAGCCAAATCAGGACCGGACAACCCCCGATCCGCATAAAAGATCTGCTGAAACAACCCTAGTGGGAAAATTGAATGCCCTCCACCGGCCAGTCACTTTACAATAAAGACATCCCACGCGGGGGACGGCTGAGGGTTTACCTCAACTACGCGAACCCCCGGTTACAAAAACAAAATAGAATACAACCATCATTATAAATTATCAACAAAACACATACATATAAAATGCCTATAGTGCTAAATACTAACATCATAGGAAGCCCTAGTGACCACCCAGCAGAAAGCGTCCAACACTCCCAAGCTGATCCAACAGACCTCATACACAAACAAGGAGTCTTGTCCAGGAAGAGTTTTCAAGAAAAAAGGTAGGTCATTGATCTAGCGAAGAAGAAGATAGTATAGCAGAGTGATAGGACAGAGCAGGAATGAGAAAGAGTAAATGAGGAAGATAGCGACAGTGGGAATTTAAAGCACTAAATTCCCATAAAGTGGGGATACTATTTATACTGAAACCCCCGGCACTCCAACAGGGGTACTGTTGCCGCAGTGAATCTGTCATGCCTACAAAGTCAAGACAGGTTTTCAACTGGGGCTCTCACTTTTCCCTTTATGGGTTAGAACAATCTACAGTGACAAGATTGCTCATGACCCCAAGGGGTCGTTCTTCATTTACTTGTTTATTCAATACTTCATGTCATCAAATAACACATGACCGTTCTTTATTTACTTGTTTATTTAATACTCCCTGTCATCAAATAACACATGACCGTTCTTTATTTACTTGTTTATTTAATACTCCCTGTCATCAAATAACACATGACCGTTCTTTATTTACTTGTTTATTTAATACTCCCTGTCATCAAATAACACAAGACCGTTCTTTATTTACTTGTTTATTCAATACTCCATGTCATCAAATAACACATGACCGTTCTTTATTTACTTGTTTATTTAATACTCCCTGTCATCAAATAACACAAGACCGTTCTTTATTTACTTGTTTATTCAATACTCCATGTCATCAAATAACACATGACCGTTCTTTATTTACTTGTTTATTCAATACTCCATGTCATCAAATAACACATGACCGTTCTTTATTTACTTGTTTATTTATGTGACGACACGAGTTTTCAGATAGCAGGGAGAATTATACTTTTTACGAAGTTACACTTCTCCGTATATGTTGTACATAGAATAGCGTGACCGATTTACTTTTGCGTATGAAAGTGCAGTTTCGTAAAGTCCGTGCGTTTCGTAGAAGACAGGGAGTAGGCCAATTTCCGAATAGGGATACGCGTAATAAAGAATGTGCATACTGACGAGAGCTCGACTATTTGGCTTGTGGCCGGCGCGGTTTTGGAGGGCAGAGTGGTTTGAGATGCTGTTGCGAGAGGATCGAATCTAACGAGGCAGCAACCCTGTGACAGAGGTCATTGTAGTGTAGGGTACTGTTGGAAGGGTGTGTTTATTGTTTATATAGCCACCCAAGGTCTTATGCCCTCGTCAGGATAAGGATGTTTAGAATTCGAAAGGAAGATGTTAACTGCCATTCGTCAACGAATGTAGAGTTACATGCTTAAGGTGTGTGTAGTTCTCGATTGAACACCCACCAAGACTTAGTGTCTGTGATAGCGCTAAGGTGACCTCATCCTCAGTATAAGTGTTATTTGGAAGGTGAAATAACGTGCAATAGCAAGAGAAAGTGACTCTCAAAAAGACTAACCAGTGTATTGTGGCAGTGTTGTGTCGTGTTGTGGTGTTGGGGAAAAGGGTGTCACGAGCCGAGGCCTATAAGGTGAGCAAATCCTGTCATTCAATTCTTTAGTGGCGCGCTCCGAGAACTGCGTACGTGTATGAGTGGTAATGAGTGTGGGGAAGGGGATGTATTTTAGGATGTATAATGAATTTTGTTGATTTTATATGATTTTCTTATGATTTTCTTATTGTATATGTGATGGGGGAAATGTCGTTGCTGTTGTTGTTATAAAAGTGGGTCAAAGGCGACGATGGGGAATATAGAGAGGGAGAGAGAGAGTGAGGGTGTATGTATGGAGAGAGCGATAGAATGTATTATACTGAAGAAAGATGAAGTGATGATTATGAAGGAAGCATGTTTACAGTATAGTATGGCAAGGTA
The DNA here is from genome assembly GCA_036898135.1 of Oncomelania hupensis. Lineage (NCBI taxonomy): Eukaryota > Metazoa > Mollusca > Gastropoda > Littorinimorpha > Pomatiopsidae > Oncomelania > Oncomelania hupensis. The sequence goes on from CM072517.1 coordinate 66,693,210, forward strand.
GTATGGATGAAGGGAGGTAATCGTGATGTGCTATAATTGTTGGGGGGTGACGGTGGTGATAGTGGGAGGCGGAATGAATCAGGACTGTGTGGTTGAAGTGTGGTTGCAATGATTATGTACATTTATATAAATGTTTGTGTTTATAGAAGATGCGAATTATTTAGCATCAAAGGTTGATTTATATAATTATATTATTGAAATGTGTGTATAGCATCTTGTATTATTATCATGGTATTCATATACAGGTCAAGATGGTGGACGGAGGACGGCGTGTTATATTATATTATATAGTGTTTATTGTTTTGTAGGCCGGTTGTTAAGACTATGTATATGCTTACAGGTGTGGGCTATTACTTCTACGTATTACTTCTACCTGTTTATTTCTACGCATTATTTCAACGCTGTTGCTTCTGATGTTGCCTGTTATGCTGTACTGATGTTGCTGTTGTTGACGTTGATTGGGTTCTAACCAGCCTGGTGGGGTGCCTTTGCCTCTACGACAGAGTAGTGTTGTGGTGATCTCTGCCACTGCTGCAGGTTTTGCCTATGTATCGAGGCAACACCATTACAGGAGGTTTTCATACCTAATTCATGCACACACAGACTCACATTGCACCACACCTAAAAACATATTCATTTAGTTAGAAGAATCATCCGCTTATTGTGAAAGAGACTGTTTAGCTCTCTGAGCTACTTGACAAGAACACTGAGACATTACTTCTGTGCCACAGCTTTGCCTAGATAATAGTTTATGATTCAACGCCATTGCTTATTATTTGAAGATTTGCATTTTGAATTGATTTGTTGATTTTGATTTTGTTGTACACACTTGTAAAGAAACTGTTGTTGTTTAGTTCTGTTCGGGGTTGTTACAAGGGGAGGTAATTGTTAGTTAGTATTGGGACGGGGGTCTATTTAGGGGTTGGGGGAAGGTTAGTTCCCATTTGTCCTGTGTTCGTATGTTGATTGTAGAATAAAAGAGTGTGATTGTATTCTGGCATTTTGTGTTAGTTTATTTTGTTTGAGTTTTATTCCCATCCACTCGTTGTATGTGCTGACATCACTGAACCCGCTTGGGGGACGTGACAATTTAATACTCCCTGTCATCAAATAACACATGACCGTTCTTTATTTACTTGTTTATTTAATACTCTCTGTCATCAAATAACACATGACCGTTCTTTATTTACTCGTTTATTTAATACTCCCCGTCATCAAATAACACAAGACCGTTCTTCATTTACTTGTTTATTTAATACTCCCTGTCATCAAATAACACATGACCGTTCTTTATTTACTCGTTTATTTAATACTCCCCATCAAATAACACAAGACCGTTCTTCATTTACTTGTTTATTCAATACTTCATGTCATCAAATAACACATGACCGTTCTTTATTTACTTGTTTATTTAATACTCCCTGTCATCAAATAACACATGACCGTTCTTTATTTACTTGTTTATTTAATACTCCCTGTCATCAAATAACACATGACCGTTCTTTATTTACTTGTTTATTTAATACTCCCTGTCATCAAATAACACAAGACCGTTCTTTATTTACTTGTTTATTCAATACTCCATGTCATCAAATAACACATGACCGTTCTTTATTTACTTGTTTATTCAATACTCCATGTCATCAAATAACACATGACCGTTCTTTATTTACTTGTTTATTTAATACTCCCTGTCATCAAATAACACATGACCGTTCTTTATTTACTTGTTTATTTAATACTCTCTGTCATCAAATAACACATGACCGTTCTTTATTTACTTGTTTATTCAATACTCCATGTCATCAAATAACACATGACCGTTCTTTATTTACTTGTTTATTTAATACTCCCTGTCATCAAATAACACATGACCGTTCTTTATTTACTTGTTTATTTAATACTCCCTGTCATCAAATAACACATGACCGTTCTTTATTTACTTGTTTATTTAATACTCCCTGTCATCAAATAACACATGACCGTTCTTTATTTACTTGTTTATTTAATACTCCCTGTCATCAAATAACACATGACCGTTCTTTATTTACTTGTTTATTTAATACTCCCTGTCATCAAATAACACATGACCGTTCTTTATTTACTTGTTTATTTAATACTCCCTGTCATCAAATAACACATGACCGTTCTTCATTTACTTGTTTATTTAATACTCCCTGTCATCAAATAACACATGACCGTTCTTTATTTACTCGTTTATTTAATACTCCCCATCAAATAACACAAGACCGTTCTTCATTTACTTGTTTATTCAATACTTCATGTCATCAAATAACACATGACCGTTCTTTATTTACTTGTTTATTTAATACTCCCTGTCATCAAATAACACATGACCGTTCTTTATTTACTTGTTTATTTAATACTCCCTGTCATCAAATAACACATGACCGTTCTTTATTTACTTGTTTATTTAATACTCTCTGTCATCAAATAACACAAGACCGTTCTTTATTTACTTGTTTATTCAATACTCCATGTCATCAAATAACACATGACCGTTCTTTATTTACTTGTTTATTCAATACTCCATGTCATCAAATAACACATGACCGTTCTTTATTTACTTGTTTATGTAATACTCCCTGTCATCAAATAACACATGACCGTTCTTTATTTACTTGTTTATTTAATACTCTCTGTCATCAAATAACACATGACCGTTCTTTATTTACTCGTTTTTTTAATACTCCCCCTCATCAAATAACACAAGACCGTTCTTCATTTACTTGTTTATTTAATACTCCCTGTCATCAAATAACACATGACCGTTCTTTATTTACTCGTTTATTTAATACTCCCCATCAAATAACACAAGACCGTTCTTCATTTACTTGTTTATTCAATACTTCATGTCATCAAATAACACATGACCGTTCTTTATTTACTTATTTAATACTCCCTGTCATCAAATAACACATGACCGTTCTTTATTTACTTGTTTATTTAATACTCCCTGTCATCAAATAACACATGACCGTTCTTTATTTACTTGTTTATTTAATCAGGGTGGAGAACAACTGAATCAAGAAATCTCTGAAATCTGGCCGGGGCCCAGGGGCCAAGCCCCGGTATTCGCCCCCTGGAAGAAAATGAATTTAGGCACTTTTGAAAGTAATTTAGGGCCTCTCCTGAATTCAAAAAGCACAAAGTAAACATCAATAGAAACAACAACCAAAAAAAAGAGAATGTTTTATGCACATGCCTTTCAAAAAAGTTACGAAATCTTGATTTGTAGGCCTAACAAAGTTTGAGGTCCACCACTGTTACACACAAACTCCACATTTCCAATTTTACTGGGCACACGTTTGTCTATTTTTTAGCTGTAAACAGGCAAGAATTTTTATAATTTTAGAGATATTTAGGGGTACGTTAGTAAAAACACCACATCTTAGGTATTAGTGACTAGTGTATAGATTTAAATGAAATTAAATGCAAAATGAACAGAAATAAATTCTCTTTTGATTATCTACCTTTTTATACTTCTCTTGTCATGTCTTGTTTTTTATTACTCCATGTGTATACAAAAAAAAGCTTTAAAAAGTCCAAACAAGCCCCCTCCTCTTCTTCAGTGCACTTTCAATTTCATGCCAGTCTGAAAGATCTGCATGCACACTACTGACACTAATTGTCTAATGTCAGTACCGATCTCTTCCTCCGACTCCAAGTCCATTTCTCTCACTTTAATGTCTAATAAATGGTAGCCTGTAAACTCCCCTTCATCAGTCGAAGAATCCAAACCATCCATTTTAGACACACACACAAGAAAATTTGGGGAAAAAAATCGAAAAAACGAACGCATTTCACAACAGGAAAACCGGAAGTCAATTGCCGGAAGTCTCGCAATCTTTCAAACAACGCGAGAATATAACCACATGGTTGATAGGACGCATTTGGACGTTTTGCCTGTTTAGAACTTTGGCCGCTTTTGGCCGCTATGCCCAATAAAGGGTAGCCCTCAGCTTCTCACACTCGGAACTCAATATTTTTTTCTCGGAAATGCAAATGCCTTCCGCGGAAATCCGCGGATTCGCGGAAAGTTCTCCACCCTGTTTAATACTCTCTGTCATCAAATAACACAAGACCGTTCTTTATTTACTTGTTTATTCAATACTCCATGTCATCAAATAACACATGACCGTTCTTTATTTACTTGTTTATTCAATACTCCATGTCATCAAATAACACATGACCGTTCTTTATTTACTTGTTTATTTAATACTCCATGTCATCAAATAACCAGGGTGGAGAACAACTGAATCAAGAAATCTCTGAAATCCGGCCGTGGCCCAGGGGTCGCCTAAGGCCTTAGAAAATGAATTTATGCAATTTTGAAAGTAATTCCGGCCTCTCCTGAAAGCAAAAAGCACGAAGTAAACATGAATAGAAATAACAAAAAAAAGAAGAATGTTTTATGCACATGCCTTTAGAGTTAAGAATCTTGATTTGTAGGCCTAACAAAGTTTGAGATCCACCACTGTTACACACAAACTCCACATTTCCAATGCAATAGGTTCATTCAGTTTTTGTCACTTAAGCAGCATTTCAGCTTCTCACAATTACAGGAAAGTTATAATTTTAAAACCACATATCTGATATCAATTCTTAGTTTGTCATCTGATTAGTTTGAGGCCCAACACAAGTATGAGGTCCAACACAAGAACACTATACACATACTCCTCATGTATGTTAAGTTGTCACATGAGCTATCTCAGTTTGTCACATTTGATTTATGCACACCAGTGTCTTCAGTGTCATACAAAAAATAATGTACAAAGCAACACCATGAAAACAATGTGCAAGTGTTATTTAAAAAAACTGAAAATGGAAGCCTGTTTTGTTTTCTCTTTGGGAGCTTCTGTTTGTGCTTTGCGGGGTCTCTTTGCACTTGTAGATGGCAAAGAAGATGGTCGCTTTCGTGTTGGGATGGTATGTACATCCACTTGTACAGTTATTGCCTCCCTATGTTCTGCTCTGGCTTCACTAATCTGTTCCAACAAATCTGCCCCGTCTGCTTTCTTTGTCAACTGCTTTGGTTGCTTCCAAATGTCTAGTAGAATTCATGTGCTCCATCAAAGTTGACAGCCCCCGATTAGCGTACACAACACCTTTGGAACACAAGATGCAACGGTGTGACAACTTTTCGAAAACAATCAGAGATGCGCTGCTCTCCATCTCCAACGTTTACTTTCTTCTCGGTCCATTCCCATCTCCACTTGTTCTTGATGTTATCATCGCCGTTGTACTTGTCACTTCGGTTGACAATTTGCGCACAGCAAGACATTGTTTGTGATTTCAAAAGACTGCTAAGACATTGAAAAGAATCGCTGAAGCGTAACACAAAGGAAGAAGGCTACTGTTCCCAGTCGTGGTCGCCCGATTTTGTTTTCTTGCTCATAGTAGGCCTATATAGTAGGCCTTATAGCATAGCTCCGTATAACAGTCACGGGCGGCGCTTTCTCTGACCGCTTTGATTGACCGAGAAAATAACTTAGATGCGGCACGGATGTGTTCCGCGAAAAATATATCGGACGAAAATTCAAAAATAAAAATCTCGGAACTAAATATTTTTTTCTTGGAAATGCAAATGCCTTCCGCGGAAATCCGCGGATCCGCTGACAGTTCTCCACCCTGAATAACACATGACCGTTCTTTATTTACTTGTTTATTTAATACTCTCTGTCATCAAATAACACATGACCGTTCTTTATTTACTTGTTTATTCAATACTCCATGTCATCAAATAACACATGACCGTTCTTTATTTACTTGTTTATTTAATACTCCCTGTCATCAAATAACACATGACCGTTCTTTATTTACTTGTTTATTTAATACTCCCTGTCATCAAATAACACATGACCGTTCTTTATTTACTTGTTTATTTAATACTCCCTGTCATCAAATAACACATGACCGTTCTTCATTTACTTGTTTATTTAATACTCCCTGTCATCAAATAACACATGACCGTTCTTTATTTGTTTATTCAATACTCCATGTCATCAAATAACATGACCGTTCTTTATTTACTTGTTTATTTAAATACTCCCTGTCATCAAATAACACATGACCATTCTTTATTTACTTGTTTATTTAATCACTTTATCATTTAGCGCTTTTCCAGCTCAAGAGCTGCTCAAGGCACTGGTCTATACTGGATCTAACTCAAGCTGCCCTCCCACCCCTTCCCCAGGCGCCCACCTGCAACATAGTGCACATAGTCTGAGGCCCAGATGACTGAGCACAGTCCTGTGCGGCTGGGGATGGGGAGAAGTGCCTGCTGGGTGTATTTGTGTAGATGGCACGGTCCCCTCTAGGACATTAGGATCTGCGTGACGGCAGACTACACCTTGATTTATACCCTCATCATCAGGAGTAAGTGCGCGCACAGTGACAACTTTTTTTTTTTTTACATTTTTAATTTTTTTTTTTTTACATTTATTTATTTATTGTTATTATTATTTTACAACAGGCTGTCAACAGGGTTTGAGCTGCTACCTGTACAGGCAACAATGTTATCACCCGACATTTGACTAGATTGCTTACACCACTGAGTCAAGTGCGCTCCCCTACCTACTAATTAAAATTAACATCTTAATGATAAACCAGTATAGCCAAGTAAAACAAATTTCCGATACTAGACAGCAGGTTTGCAATTTTCAGACAATTCCAATAATCCTAGGCATTTAGTTACAAGATATTCATTGTTTATAGGGTCCAGCGGATTAGATAATGTTTATAGGGTCCAGCGGACTGCAAAGAGACGAATCAGGACCCCTCAAAACCATTCCATATCAGACTAGACCACTAACATTAAAATGTAATAAAAAATGTATATAAAACCAGCTCAACCATCAAAATCCAATCAATCACACAAACAAGATGATATAATCTGTATGCTATAAAACAAACCAATGTCACGTAAAAATGTAAACAGGTTTTCACCATTGCAATCTTTAAAATTCTCATTAAAATACCTCAAGCCAAAATATCTTCCTTATCAACCAGATCAGCACACTCAGACATAAAATGGTGGACAGAAGAGGATTTGTCACATGTAAAGCACCACTCTTTTCAAAAAGGAACTGGGTCAAATAAGTATGCCCAATATGAAGGCCAGTTAAAACAGTTTCTTCTTTGCGAGTGGAGCAAAGTTAGGCAAAGAAGCAGACAAATTTGAAGAATTTGAAATTGTTATTGATTCGATGACTTGATCTGCCAGAGCTGTTTAACATAAGAGCCAGTCATACAGCACAGGTCAGAGTAAGGAACACACTTGAAAACCTCCAATGAAAATCAAGATAGAGAGCTTCTTTAGCGGCTTTGTCCACTACAATAATGCCGTGGATAGTGACTAGTCACCCACATAAAAACTATCGTTTTAGCCTCAGACACAAGTTAAACTGCGAAGTGCCGAATCAGGACCACACAAAAATATTCAAAATTGGACTAGACCGTTAACATTTAAATATGATAAAAGATGTATCTAAAAATAGCTTTATTGATGACATTTAACCAAGCTTACAAACAAAATGACATGACTTACATGCAATAAAATACTTTCTGGGAGAACTTCAATTTAACAGAAAGCAGTACCTGCACTGACGCACAATTGAGAATTCCTATTTGATAACAAAGCAAGGAACATAAACAGTTATTCAAAATGGATACAACTGAGCCAATCACAATCTGGTATCTTCAACAATAAAAGTCAAACAGCATCAGCATGTAGATATTTTATTATTCTTACATAGCGTGCTTTTCCAGCTTAAAGCGCTGGTCGATACAGGATAACTCCAGCTGCCTGAAGGGCTCACTTGCTGTCCTGGGCCCATATTGTTTAATAAATAATAATAATAACGTAAATTTATATAGCGCAGTTTCCTGAACAATGCCCAGGCTCACTGTGCTTCACAATCAAAACTTAATTTAAGAAATATATAACACATTATACGTAAAAACTTAACACATAAAAATGAAGTCATAACAATAATACAAGTGACAGAGCCATGCATAGCACAATAAAAGCAATCAAAACATATCTGCAATACAATACAATACAATACAAGGTTATTGCTTTAGGTCCAGCGGACTCTTCCGAGCCAAATCAGGACCAGAGAGACGTTATCTTAAAATATTATAAAATGATTCAAGTCTTAAAAAACAAGCCTGTTACTCTTAAATACACAAACAAACTTTCACATGACGCCTCTTTAAGAGACTTCTTTAAAACTGATGTATTAAAAATATATTCCCTTTCTTCAATCAAATCACTAAATTCAGTCCTAATAAAATCCAAACTAAACAAAACATGTCGATACGATTTATATGCGACAGAACAAACCAACATCATGTAAAAATTGAAACAGATGTTGACCATTACATACTTTAAAAATCTCTTTGAAAGGTATGGAACCAAAATATGTTTCCCTTTCCTCAATCAAATCAGCACATTCAGACATAAAATGGCGAACAGAAAAAGATTGATCACATGCAAAGCACCATGGTGGTTCTTCTCCTTTTAAAAGGAAACTGTGGGTGACATAAGTATGCCCAATATGAAGGCGAGACAACACCGTTTCCTCTTTGCGAGTGGATGCAAAGTTAGGCAAAGAAGTGGACAAATCGGGAAGAATTTGAAATAATTTGTTGTTGACATGGTTAGACCAGTCAGTCTGCCACAGTCGTTTACAATAAGAACCAGTCATACAACGTAGGTCAGAGTAGGGCACAAACTGGAAAATCTCAGGAGGGAAATCGAGATGTAGAGCATCTTTAGCCGCCCTGTCTACTGCAATATTGCCGCGGATGCCCATGTGACCAGGGACCCACATAAAAACTATCTTTTTACCCTCAGAAATAAGTTGTGTATGGAGGTCATGGATCTCTGCCAGAAAAGGGTGTGATATCTTTCTCGTGGAAAGAGCCTGAAGTGCTGACAATGAATCAGACATGATTAAAAATGAGGTTCTTTTGGATTGATAAACTTGTTTCAGAGCTAAATGAATTGCCTTGAGCTCAGCTGTATAAACAGAACAAAAATCAGGTAAACGCTGTTGCAAAGGCTGGTCTAAGTGTCTCCCGGAGACAGACGCAGCAGCAACTGAATCTCCTTTCTTTGACCCGTCTGTAAAAAGTTGTTCATATCCTGGGTATAAAGCACACTGTTCTAAATAAAGTTGGTTATATACGGTTTCGGATGTATTGTTTTTAAGGAAAGCGGACAACTGCCAATTAATGTTTGGGATACATAATTTCCATGGGGGGGCTTCAGTCCGAAGCTCATCGTCGTTGATGGAAGCAACATCAATGCCTGCTTTTTCCAGATGAGCTTGCATTCTGATGCCAAACGGAGGGATTGTGTTAGGTTTGGCTTCAAATTTCTGAACAAAATCTGGGTTGAAAACACAGTCATAAGCAGGGTTCATAGGATCAGTTTTTAATTTTAAATAGTAATTCATTGACAATTTTGTACGTCTCAGCTCCAGCGGGGGTTCGTTAGCTTCCACGTAAAGGCTTTCACAAGGGGAAGTGCGAAACGCACCCAAAGCAATGCGTAGTGCCTGATGGGCAACTGGATCTAACATCTTAAGATAAGATTTTCTAGCAGAACCATAAACAATGCAACCATAGTCTAACTTGGATCTAATTAAAGAACGATATAACAGCAATAAAGTTTTCTTGTCAGCACCCCAGTCTGTACCACTGATAACCTTGAGCAAATTGCAGGCCTGTTGACATTTAGTTTTCAAAATTTTCAGATGGGGAATGAAAGATAGCTTTTGATCAAAAATAACACCCAAAAATTTGACTTGTTTGACCGCCTTTATTGGAGTTTTATTGAGGAGAATAGTAGGGTCTTGAATAATTCCCCGGTGCTGGGAAAAGTGAATGCATTCAGTTTTTGCTTCAGAAAATTTAAAACCATTTTGTAAAACCCAGTCTTCAACGGCCTTGACACATAGCTGTAGCTGACGTTCTGCAGATGCCAAAGTTTTACCTTTGGCTACCAATGCAAAATCGTCGACAAATAAAGAATTGTCAATTCCCCGTTTAACGGAACGAACAATGTTATTTATTTTAATATTAAACAGCAAGGGAGACAAGATGCTACCCTGAGGCACTCCCATCTCCTGTTCTCTCGTATCTGACAAAGATCCCCCAACCTTAACCTGAAAAATTCTGTCCGTTAGAAAATTGGATATAAACAGAGGTAAATGTCCCTTCAAACCCATTTCTTGTAGATCTGAAAGAATGCCATATTTCCATGTGGTATCATAAGCCTTTTCCAAATCAAACATGATGGCAACGACATGTTCACCCTGGACGAACGCGTTACGGATAAAAGTTTCCAGTCGCACCAGGTGGTCAACAGTACTTCGACCACTTCGAAAGCCACACTGAGTGTTGGATAAAATATTATTTGTTTCTAGATACCACAGTAAACGAGAATAAACCATTCTTTCTAGCGTCTTGCATAAGCAAGACGTTAAGGCTATTGGTCTATAGTTTGTCGGGTTAGTATGGTCTTTGCCAGGTTTAGGGATGGGTACAATAATGGCCTTTCTCCAGGAGGGAGGAAAGGTGCCAGTGATCCAGAGCTGATTGAAGATGTCCAGCAGTTGAGACCGTGAGTACCTTGTTAAATGTCTGAGAAATTGATAATGTACATCATCCGGTCCAACTGCTGAATCTGCACTTTTGTTAATTGCATCATCAAGTTCGACTAATGAAAACGGAATGTTGTAATCTTCAGAATTATCGGAGGTAAAATGTAACTGTTGTTTTTCTTTACGGGTTTTAACTGTTTGAAAAGGGCCAGAATAATTTTCAGAGGAAGAATTTGCAGCAAAAGAAGAAGCCAAAAGATCAGCTACTAATTTTTTATCTCCGATTACGTCACCCTGCACAGTAAGGCATGGGCTCACCTGTTTGTTACTTCTATTTTTGAGTTTGCGGACTACTTTCCACACCTTCGACAGTTTCGCTTTTGAATTAAGCGTGGAGCAGAAACCTCTCCACGATTCCTTTCTCTTTCGTTTGAAGAGCTGTCGGCATTGCGCTCGCAAACGTTGGTGGTTTTGTTTATTTTCAGTGCTTGGGTGTAAAAACATAGTTCTTAAAGCTTTTTTACGAGCTTGCTGAAGTTTTCTACATTCATCGTCAAACCAGGGTTTTTTAAGTGTGTGAGGGTTTGACGAAGTTTGCGGAATGGACTCCTTGGCACTGTTAATAACTATGTCAGTATAAAGCTGTATTGGATCTAAGGCATTTGAAAATTCCTGGTTCTTAGCACGTAGCTGGGCCTCAGACAGGTTAGAAAACAGACTCCAGTTAGCTTGTTTCAGTTTCCACCTGCCATGAGTTTGCTCAAGGTTATCTGAATCATGTTTTAATAAAACCGGGAAATGGTCGCTGCCATGGAGATCTTCTAAAACTGTCCATTTAAAATCCAAAAGTAAGGAGGGATCACAGATCGATATATCAATGTGGGACAAAGAAGCAGTTCTAGAACAGGAAAAAGTTGGAGCACCCTCGTTCAAAGTTACTAGGTTTAACGAGTCTAAAATGTCTTCAATTATTTTACCCTGAGAATCGGTACGATCGCTACCCCACAGGGGAGAGCGTCCATTAAAATCTCCCAACAACAAAAAAGGGGGAGGTAACTGTTGGACCAAATTCTCAAGTTCACTTTTAGTTACATTTATTGATGGTGTCAAATATAGAGAACAAACTGTGAGGGATTTAAAAAGAGATACTCTAGCTGCAACTGCTGGTAAACTTGTATTAAGTAAAATTGGATTAAATGGGACATTTCTATGGATAAAGAGTGAAACGCCTCTAGAAGATAAACAATCTAGAGAGGAATAACCAGTAATATCTATAGGATGTTTTTCTGACAGGAGAGTTTCCTGAAGGGCCAATACTTCAGGTCGATGCTCTGTCAGCAGACAGCATAGCTCCTCATAATTTGCCCTTATCCCTCGGATGTTCCATTGTAAAATGGACATAAAAATTAAGTAAAAGAATGCTAAAAGTTTCATCTCCGAGAGCACAATTATGTCTCTGTATCTTTTGGACCCTCGTCCATCTCTTCATGTTCCATCAACCCCCCGAAACGGTTCTCCGTTTCGAGAGGCTGATTGTGCTTGGAAGAAAGGGGTCCGGGCCTTTGATTTTTGGCCAAAGCCCCGGAACCCGAACTGCCAGCCGACTTCTTCCCCCTCTCCCCAGCACCGGACTTTGCATCCTCCCTCTCCCCCTCACCCCTGCCAATCTTTCCCTCTCCTCCTCTGACGCTCTTCTGCTGAGCGACTAGCATCTTTGCCACCCCAGCAACTACCCGGTCGCTAAAACCGGTCGTTGCTGGTGCGGTGGCATGAGGCCTAGCCTCCTTTGAAGCAGGTGTGACGGCTTTTGTCACGGCCGTCGGCGTGTTGTGGGTGACGGGTGGGGACGTGCCCGTCGGCACGTTCTCCAGTGGATTCGGTGGGGCTGGAGAAACCCCCTTCTGGGCAAACAACACGAGCATCTTTTCTAAAGCATCCATCCGTTTGCACAACGTTTCCAAAATCTGTGTTATTTTACTCATGGCAGTGTCCACTGTCGGGTGTGCGCTAGGTTCCACATGAGATGTGGAACCCGCCACAGCCGCAAAGGACCTCTCTTTAAGCACCGGCCTACTTGCAAGAACTTTTTTCCTGGCGTCGCCAAAGGAGCAACTCTCAGTGGCCCGCACCTTTTGGATTTCCAGCTCCAACTGCCACTGAGGACAGTCTTTGGAGCTGGAAGAATGATTCCCGGCGCAATTCACACAGCAAATCGGATTGGTACATTCGTTTTCATGTTTCTCTTTACCACAATCTCGACATATTTCTTTGCTTTTACAGTTCTTGCTACCGTGACCAAATCTTTGGCACCGGTAGCATCGCAACGGTGATGGTACAAACGGCGTCACCTTCACCCTAAGGTACCCCACCTTGAGTGACTCCGGCAATTTGGCCATAGCGAAGGTCACAAAAAGTGTGTTGGTGGGGATACGTTGGGATCCCTTGGTGACGAAGACCCGCTGGACTGCTGTGACCCCCTGGCTGGAGAGCTCACCACGGATTTCCAATTCTGACATGTCGATCAAATCCTGACATCGGATGACTCCCTTGGAGGAATTCAACCGTCCATGCACAGAAACTTTGATTTGTCTATCAACGAAGACAGTCGAATCCCTCTTTAGAAGACTATCCGATGCCCTTTTGGTTGAGCACTCCACCAGGTAGGCCCCAGATCTCAGTTTTTTCACATCTTTGAACCCGATTGTGCAAACGGATTGAAAACCCTTCTGTATTGCGAACGGAGACAGCTTGCCTAGTGGCATAGCCGGATCCGCCCCCTCTACAACCAAAAAACGAGGCCAGGCCCCTTCTACCCCCGATGCACAAGCTTTCTGTCTCGTGTCCATGTCACTGTCCGTGTCCGAGTCCGGTCCGTCATCACGCAGTCGTCGTTTATTTGTGGAAGCCATGTTATTAATTTATGAATTCATCCCCCCTGCTCCCCACCCACCACGGAGTCCAACAAGGGGATGCGTCCAAGCGGAAAATCCAGCAAGGGAGCGCACCAGGGCTACAGGGGGGATATACACCCAGACAATCCCGCACTGCCACTACGGTTTTGTTCAAGTTTGACCCATGAGCCGCAGCCTTCTAGCAGAGCTAGGGCAATACACGACCAGCCGCTTGACTGACGCGGGCCACGCCAGCCTCCCGTCTAGGAGAAGTCCGGGCCAAAGAGGTGTGTTAGTGTGAGGGACCGCAGTCCCTCAGTGACCTCAACCTCCAGGATCCCATTCTCCCCCGACACGGGTTGCCCTGCACGGCAAACGCAGGGGGCCAAGAGAAGGCCACAGAGAAAAAGAAGGGTAGAAAAAGAAGGAGTGATGGGGAAAAAGAAGACAGGGAAAGTCCGGTAAGGCAGAAGAAAGGGAGTCAAAACTGCATAGTATACTGGGAGAATTTAAGGGTGAAGAGAATATAGGTGAAAGGACCAATAAGACAGAAACAAGACAAAAGAGAAGAAAAAGGGGTAGGCAACTTGGTCACCCAGCCAGAGAGAGGCATATCTGCGGCATACACTAAAATCATTGACTTAATTTAAGAAATATGTTTCACATTATACGTAAAAACTTCACACTTAAAAATGAAGTCATAACAATAATACAGGAGCAGTGACAAAGCCATGCATAGCACAATAAAAACAATCAGGACACATCTGCGGCATACACTAAAATCATTGACAATGACAATACATGTATACAAAACAATAATAAGTTAAAAATCAGGCATGGATAGCACATATCGAACATCAGTCAAGACAGTCATTATCCCAAAGAGCCGCACAGGGTCAGAAAATAAAATGTAATCAGTCAGAGTAGTATTGTCGGAACAGGTGTGTTTTAAGTGCTCGCTTGAAGGCTTGTGTGGTTGGAATAAGTCGAATATGTGCTGGTAAAGTGTTCCATTGTTTCGGGGCAGAATAAGCAAATGCTCTCGTTCCGTAGGATTTCGTGCGGATTCTAGGGATGCACAGGGTGCGCGAGTCAGCAGAGGAGCGCAACTGGCGGGAAGGAGTATAGACCGAGAGTAGTTGAGATAAATTTGAGGGACAGGAATCAGAAAAGAAATTGTGACAAAGAACAGATAATTTATAGTCAATTCTGGCTTGTACTGGGAGCCAGTGTAGTTTATGGAGTAATGGAGTGATATGATCTCGCTTTTTGGCCTTAAGGACTAGTCTTGCAGCAGAGTTTTGAACTTTCTGTAATTTACTTACAATCTGATTTGGGCTTCCTGACAGAAGAGAATTACAGTAGTCTAGTCTGGAAAGCACAAGAGCGCAGACTAAGGTTTTGGTGGCTTCAACCGTCAAATAACAACGGATGGAACTGATCTGATCTTTGATACCTCAAAGAGTGTAGCGCAATCCTGGGTGATCAGGCAGAAAGGCCCTAGTGCTTGCTGCGGGTATTTATGTAGTTGGAACTCGCCCGCCTAGTACACGAGCGTTGCTATCTTATAGAGTCTGTGCGATGGAACGTGTACATGCAGAGACTAGACCTCTGCTTCTACTCTCATCTGAAGGAATGATGGTCAACTAGCGCAGACTGCAGAAAATGTACACAGTAACTGCTGACGAAACTGATAGGAATGAACCAATGAGAACGCGCACTATCTATACACAATAGTAAAAACCAATGGTTTTTTTTTTTTTAATAAATTTAAACAACAAAAAAAAAAAAGGGCAAAATATATCTACAACTGAGCCAATAATTGTTACCTTCAACCCAAAGGCATGGGACTCCCTGCCCTGTAAGACTGCCAACAGGGCTTCCAGGTACTCCATCAGTAACACAGCTGCCTGTTGTATCAAGTCGTAGTCCAGATACACTCGCAGCAACTGCGGGCCACTCCATGCCTACACAAACATAATCTTTCCTTCTCATGTTGAACTAGATAATCAATGTGTATAGGGTCCAGCCGACTGCTAAGAGCCGAATCAGGACCACACAAAACTATTCTAATACTAAAATATGATAATAGATGTACATAAAACTAACTTAACTGATGAAATTTAACCAAGCACACCAACAAGATGACCTATATGCGATAAAACAAACTAACATCACGCAAAAATATAAACATATTCTGACCATGGCAAACTTTAAAAAATCTCATTAAAAGGTATCAAACCAAAATATCTTTCTCATCAATCAGATCAGAACATCCAGACATAAAATGGCGGACGGAAAAAAGATTTGTCGCATTCAAGCTAATCATTGTTTATACAGTAGGGTCTAGTGGACTGCAAAGATCTGCAACTTGGTTGAAAGAGGATTCGCAGCAGATCATATAAAAGATCTGCTGAAACAACTCTGATGGTAACATTAAAGGCACTCCACCAGCCTGCCAGTGACTGTGATAGTGAAATATCAATCAATTTTTCAAGTGTCATAGTAAATTTTGACGCTGGATGGACGGACTATATTTGGGACCCAAATAATGAAGATTTTGCTAGTTTTATAGGTCTTACAAAGCCTCCAGACTAGGACGTAAAATCTGTGGAATATTTTATATTTATTTTATCAAACAAACTATTAGAAAAATCAGTTGCGAAGCAATCACGTAGAGAGTAGAAAATGGTGACAGGTGTGATTTGTTACCTGTAGATTATTGAGCGTATGCATTGATTGGAGCCAATGAGATAAGGGCTGTGCATGCTTATTGTACTAAGCTTTCCTGGTCAAATTTGCTAACAGCATTATCATCATCATCATCATAATCACTGTATTTCTGACTTTATTAACAATTTTACTAATTTACCTGTGATTATAGATAAAAAAATGCACAAACTCAAAATAATATATTTACTGCAAAATCTATTCAACAAACACCACTTTCCAAACTTTCAAGCTGAACAGTGCAAAAACAAGACAGATTTTATAATTTTAGTACAGCAACTGATTTTCTGTGACTTTCTAGAATCCCTTACAGGACTGAGGTCTGTAAGCAGTAAGATCACTACAGTAAACATTATTTTAAATAAACTTTCGTTTGGCCATTGATTGTGGAAGGAAACAAGCTCTATACATAGTCAAGTCAAGTCAAATAATTTTATTACCAAGATAAAACACAAGGAATATGTCTCAGAATCAAGATAACACACACACATGCAGACACACACACACACGTGTGTAGCATGCGAATACAGGCAGTGGGCTTTGGGGCTTGGAGTTCATTTTGGTAAAAAGGTGAGTGCTTTCAACAACTGTGAGGGGGGGGGGGGGGGGGGGGACATCATAATACTTATAATGTGGCATGAGAATGTGTACAAATGCTGCGAGTAACATACTGTACTTATACGAGTTGACAGCCATGCGGGCAAAAGCCCTGGGACAGAAGTTTTTCACAAACGCAGCTTGATACCGTCTGACTCCTCAAAACTCTCCAGGTAGCGTTTGCAACAACTTCCACGCATGGTCTGTGGCACTGAAAATGCAGCCAATAGCAAAGTAACACCACTTTTGGATAAATCCTCCATGAGCTATCAAATCAAACTTATCGTTGATACTAGTGACACCATCAAGCCGATTACAAAATGAACATTCCACCCAGTTGGCATTTGCGCTTTAGCCTCATTTTATTATTATCTCACTCACACATACTTTTCTGATAAAAAAAACACTTGGTTGTAATCTCTCAGAAACTTGTTACCAGCTGTCTGAAAAAATGGTGATGGCATGTATGTACTGCCAAATTTGCATTTTCAAGGCAAAATGCCTTTGGGGGTGCAGCGGGCTGATCTATGGCCCCCGCCAGGATCCAGGGGCTGCGCCCCTTGTGGGGGTCAGGGAGCAACATAATGCTGAAAATTTTCCACAAATTTAAACCAAAAAAAAAAGCCTTCTCAGACCATGGAATTAATTTATATGGCTGGCTTAATACCTTTTCAAATTCCATAAATCATCTTAGGTATGTTTTCTTCACCATCTCCACAGAGAATGCCACAAACACTGATGAATGTCCTCAGCCAAAAAAAAGTTTGTTGATAAAATTTTGTACCGGACATCAAATTGACTTAAGCTTGGTCTTGGAGGCAATGGGTTTACTCCTTTGGGCTGTCAGGGCTTGGTCCCTCAGGTGGCGCATCCTTGCCTTGTGGGCAGCATGTCTGGCCATGTCTATGCCTTCACTTTCTCAAACTATGCCCCAAACATGATCTCTTCATATTTCCTTGCAAGCCAATACCACTTATTCTTTACACCGCGGTCTATTTCTGCGGTTGAAGATTCTAGCGGAACAATGCCCGTTTTTGACATTTTTTAGCGGTGGTCAAACAAGTGCCCAAGAAGAAGTAATGCGCGTGCATGCTACTTCCGGTTGCAGAAGATGTTCCACCGATGTTTCAGTACATTTTGCCCACCATGAAATTTCGCGTTTCCACCCTCCCTCTACAATTATATTTGGTGAATTTTTACATTTATATATTTGTTTTTATTTGCAAAACTTTCATTTTTAAAAACGGAAATCTGCGAATACCCGAAAAAGTAAATTGCCTGGTTATGTATGTCATTGTAATCCACAATCAAAAATGGTTCTGGCATGTACGTCATTGTCACTCACATAACACACATACAATCATTCCCTCTCTCTCTGTTGTTTATATATAAAAAAAGAAAGGGTCCTAGCATGTTACTCTCTAAGCCACACATACACTATCATTCCTTTGTCTAAGCCATACACACACATTACCATTCTTTCTCGCTAGATAATAATAATAATACTGGATGCTATATACAGTCTGTCGTTACTTTATATATAGTGTCATAGGCTGGTTTTTGCGAGAAAAAAAATATTGACAAGTGTTAAAAAATACTGACAAACCGGTCCGAAAATACTGACAAGATTAGGGGGTTGGCACCTCTGTACTACGCGCCTTTCCCCAAATCAATCAGGCTCAAAGCCTGACAATCCTCAAAGATGACCAGCTTTGTTACCTGCTGTCCCTAGAGAGGGCGCTGGCATGTATGTCATTCTCTTTCAGCCAGTCCCAGGCCTCGGCCGTGTCATTGTTGTCGCCCGCCATGAAGTAGGAACTGCAGCGAGCTAGATTCACGCATCTGACCAACATATACACACAATAAAATAAAATTAAAACTAACTAAAATGTAAAAATCTTGATTAAAAAAAAAAAAAGAAGGAAAGGGGCCAATGAGTAAATCATTACATAAGGGTCTAGCAACAGAGCTTTATTGATGAGTGATGGACAAGGCCCCGCCCTTTCAACATTAAAAAAAAGATAATACTGATATAACGACGACCTCCTTGCCTACCTACAGGTGATCTCAGGGCAATGAGGTCGTCGTGATATCAGCCATGATATCTGCAGACACTTAGAAACACAGCTGAATCAGAATCCTCGACGGAAAAGATAAATATTCAACACAAACCTCGCACATCGCACAAGACAAACAATATGATAGAGAGACAGTGGAATTTGAAGTGATAAAAGGTTACCTCAGAGCCAGCGAGCTGAACACAGTGTGCAGCTGAAGACCAAACGCCTGGCATACGACCACTGCCATGTCGTACAGGCCGTTGCTCACCAGGATCCCAACCATCTCGTCTGCCCTTGCTGTCGGACCTAAAAAAACAAAACAAAACAAAAAAACAACCTAATGAATATTTTATTTAGCAACAAACTACATTACTAAGCTCTTTGGCCTACTACTATTACTAAAAAAATTGTTGTCATCCATGTGGAATATTCTGGAAGGCGCTTTGCCTTTCCTTGCCAGAGACTTCGCCATCCTTTTAATGGAATTGTGCTGCTGTGCTGGATGTGGTCAAGGGGCCATATATACATACTGGCAAAGAGTGATTTTCCAGGAGAGGTTAACATCATAACATGTACAACAACAAAATAAAAACTGCCAACAAATAGAATCTGTACTACAATTTATTAAAGTAATGGTAAAGCCCTTGTAATAATTCCATGTCACAGCAACAGTGGCTATGAAACCATTCCAGTTATGTAACAGCATCAGGAGCCTTTCACAGCATCAGTGGCTATATTATAGCAACAATGCCTACATGGAAACTGGCTATGAAACCATTCCAGCATCATTGGCTATATTATAGCAACACTGCCAATATGGAAACAGTGGCTATGAAACCATTCCAGTTATGTAACAGCATCAGGAGCCATTCACAGCATCAGTGGCTATATTATACTAACACTGCCAATATGGAAACAGTAGCTATGAAACCATTCCAGTTATGTAACAGCATCAGAAGCCTTTCACAGCATCAGTAGCTATATTATACTAACATCCCTACATGGAAACAGTGGCTATGAAACCATTCCAGTTATGTAACAGCATAAGCAGCCATTCACAGCATCTGTAATTATATTATAGTAACACTGCCTACATGGAAACAGATTAAATAACCAATGTTTATAGGGTCCAGTGGACTGCTACGAGTGGAATCAGAACCACTCAAAACCATTCCAAATCAGACAATACAATACAAGGTTATTGCTTTAGGTCCAGCGGACTCTTCCGAGCCAAATCAGGACCAGAGAGACGTTATCTTAAAATATTATAAAATGATTCAAGTCTTAAAAAACGAGCCTGTTACTCTTAAATACACAAACAAACTTTCACATGACACCTCTTTAAGAGACTTCTTTAAAACTGATGGATTAAAAATATATTCTCTTTCTTCAATCAAATCACTAAATTCAGTCCTAATAAAATCCAAACTAAACAAAACATGTCGATACGATTTATATGCGATAAAACAAACCAACATCATGTAAAAATTGAAACAGATGTTGACCATTACATACTTTAAAAATCTCTTTGAAAGGTATGGAACCAAAATATGTTTCCCTTTCCTCAATCAAATCAGCACACTCAGACATGAAATGTCGAACGGAAAAGGATTGATCACATGCAAAGCACCATGGTGGTTCTTCTCCTTTTAAAAGGAAACTGTGGGTGACATAAGTATGCCCAATATGAAGGCGAGATAACACTGTTTCTTCTTTGCGAGTGGATGCAAAGTTAGGCAAAGAGGTGGACAAATCGGGAAGAATTTGAAATAATTTGTTGTTGACATGGTTAGACCAGTCAGTCTGCCACAGTCGTTTACAATAAGAACCAGTCATACAACGTAGGTCAGAGTAGGGCACAAACTGGAAAATCTCTGGAGGGAAATCGAGATGCAGAGCATCTTTAGCCGCCCTGTCTACTGCAATATTGCCGCGGATGCCCATGTGACCAGGGACCCACATAAAAACTATCTTTTTACCCTCAGAAACAAGTTGTGTATGGAGGTCATGGATCTCTGCCAGAAAAGGGTGTGATATCTTTCTCGTGGAAAGAGCCTGAAGTGCTGACAATGAGTCAGACATGATTAAAAATGAGGTTCTTTTGGATTGATAAACTTGTTTCAGAGCTAAATGAATTGCCTTGAGCTCAGCTGTATAAACAGAACAAAAATCAGGTAAACGCTGCTGCAAAGGCTGGTCTAAGTGTCTCCCAGAGACCGATGCAGCAGCAACTGAATCTCCTTTCTTTGACCCGTCTGTAAAAAGTTGTTCATATCCTGGGTATAATGCACACTGTTCTAAATAAAGTTGGTTAAATACGGTTTCAGAGGTATTGTTTTTAAGGAAAGCGGACAACTGCCAATTAATGTTTGGGGTACATAATTTCCATGGGGGGGCTTCAGTCCGAAGTTCATCGTCGTTGATGGAAGCAACATCAATGCCTGCTTTTTCCAGATGAACTTGCATTCTGATGCCAAACGGAGGGATTGTGTTAGGTTTGGATTCAAATTTCTGAACAAAATCTGGGTTGAAAACACAGTCATAAGCAGGGTTCATAGGATCAGTTTTTAATTTTAAATAGTAATTCATTGACAATTTTGTACGTCTCAGCTCCAGCGGGGGTTCGTTAGCTTCCACGTAAAGGCTTTCACAAGGGGAAGTGCGAAACGCACCCAAAGCAATGCGTAGTGCCTGATGGGCAACTGGATCTAGCATCTTAAGATAAGATTTTCTAGCAGAACCATAGACAATGCAACCATAGTCTAACTTGGATCTAATTAAAGAACGATATAACAGCAATAAAGTTTTCTTGTCAGCACCCCAGTCTGTACCACTGATAACCTTGAGCAAATTGCAGGCCTGTTGACATTTAGTTTTCAAAATTTTCAGATGAGGAATGAAAGAAAGCTTTTGATCAAAAATAACACCCAAAAATTTGACTTGTTTGACCGCCTTTATTGGAGTTTTATTGAGGAGAATAGTAGGGTCTTGAATAATTCCCCGGTGCTGGGAAAAGTGAATGCATTCAGTTTTTGCTTCAGAAAATTTAAAACCATTTTGTAAAACCCAGTCTTCAACGGCCTTGACACATAACTGTAGCTGACGTTCTGCAGATGCCAAAGTTTTACCTTTGGCTACCAATGCAAAATCGTCGACAAATAAAGAATTGTCAATTCCCCGTTTAACGGAACGAACAATGTTATTTATTTTAATATTAAACAGCAAGGGAGACAAGATGCTACCCTGAGGCACTCCCATCTCCTGTTCTCTCGTATCTGACAAAGATCCCCCAACCTTAACCTGAAAAATTCTGTCCGTTAGAAAATTGGATATAAACAGAGGTAAATGTCCCTTCAAACCCATTTCTTGTAGATCTGAAAGAATGCCATATTTCCATGTGGTATCATAAGCCTTTTCCAAATCAAACATGATGGCAACGACATGTTCACCCTGGACGAACGCGTTACGGATAAAAGTTTCCAGTCGCACCAGGTGGTCAACAGTACTTCGACCACTTCGAAAGCCACACTGAGTGTTGGATAAAATATTATTTGTTTCTAGATACCACAGTAAACGAGAATAAACCATTCTTTCTAGCGTCTTGCATAAGCAAGACGTTAAGGCTATTGGTCTATAGTTTGTCGGGTTAGTATGGTCTTTGCCAGATTTAGGGATGGGTACAATAATGGCCTTTCTCCAGGAGGGAGGAAAGGTGCCAGTGATCCAGAGCTGATTGAAGATGTCCAGCAGTTGAGACCGTGAGTACCTTGTTAAATGTCTGAGAAATTGATAATGTACATCATCCGGTCCAACTGCTGAATCTGCACTTTTGTTAATTGCATCATCAAGCTCGACTAATGAAAATGGAATGTTGTAATCTTCAGAATTATCGGAGGTAAAATTTAACTGTTGTTTTTCTTTACGGGTTTTAACTGTTTGAAAAGGGACAGAATAATTTTCAGAGGAAGAATTTGCAGCAAAAGAAGAAGCCAAAAGATCAGCTACTAATTTTTTATCTCCGATTACGTCACCCTGCACAGTAAGGCATGGGCTCACCTGTTTGTTACTTCTATTTTTGAGTTTGCGGACTACTTTCCACACCTTCGACAGTTTCGCTTTGGAATTAAGCGTGGAGCAGAAACCTCTCCACGATTCCTTTCTCTTTCGTTTGAAGAGCTGTCGGCATTGCGCTCGCAAACGTTGGTGGTTTTGTTTATTTTCAGTGCTTGGGTGTAAAAACATAGTTCTTAAAGCTTTTTTACGAGCTTGCTGAAGTTTTCTACATTCATCGTCAAACCAGGGTTTTTTAAGTGTGTGAGGGTTTGACGAAGTTTGCGGAATGGACTCCTTGGCACTGTTAATAACTATGTCAGTATAAAGCTGTATTGGATCTAAGGCATTTGAAAATTCCTGTTTCTTAGCACGTAGCTGGGCCTCAGACAGGTTAGAAAACAGACTCCAGTTAGCTTGTTTCAGTTTCCACCTGCCATGAGTTTGCTCAAGGTTATCTGAATCATGTTTTAATAAAACCGGGAAATGGTCGCTGCCATGGAGATCTTCTAAAACTGTCCATTTAAAATCCAAAAGTAACGAGGGATCACAGATTGATATATCAATGTGGGACAAAGAAGCAGTTCTAGAAGAGGAAAAAGTTGGAGCACCCTCGTTCAAAGTTACTAGGTTTAACGAGTCTAAAATATCTTCAATTATTTTACCCTGAGAATCGGTACGATCACTACCCCACAGGGGAGAGCGTCCATTAAAATCTCCCAACAACAAAAAAGGGGGAGGTAACTGTTGGACCAAATTCTCAAGTTCACTTTTAGTTACATTTATTGATGGTGTCAAATATAGAGAACAAACTGTGAGGGATTTAAAAAGAGATACTCTAGCTGCAACTGCTGGTAAACTTGTATTAAGTAAAATTGGATTAAATGGGACATTTCTATGGATAAAGAGTGAAACGCCTCTAGAAGATAAACAATCTAGAGAGGAATAACCAGTAATATCTATAGGATGTTTTTCTGACAGGAGAGTTTCCTGAAGGGCCAATACTTCAGGTCGATGCTCTGTCAGCAGACAGCATAGCTCCTCATAATTTGCCCTTATCCCTCGGATGTTCCATTGTAAAATGGACATAAAAATTAAGTAAAAGAATGCTAAAAGTTTCATCTCCGAGAGCACAATTATGTCTCTGTATCTTTTGGACCCTCGTCCATCTCTTCATGTTCCATCAACCCCCCGAAACGGTTCTCCGTTTCGAGAGGCTGCTGGGGCTTGGAAGAAAGGGGTCCGGGCCTTTGATTCTTTGTCAAAGACCCGGAACCCGAGCTGCCAGCGGACTTCCTCCCCCTCTCCCCAGCACCAGATTTTATATCTTCCCTCTCCCCTTCACCCCTGCCAATCTTTCCCTCTCCGCCTCTGACGATCTTCTGCTGGGTAACTAGGATTTTAGTCGCCCCAGCAACTACCCGGTCGCTAAAACCGGTCGTTGCTGGTGCGGTGGTATGAGGCCTAGCCTCCTTCGTGGCAGGAGTGACGGCTTTTGGCGCGGCCGTCTGCGCGCTTGGAGTGACGGTTTTTGATGTGCCCGTCGGCACGTTCTCCAGTGGAATCGGTGGGGCTGGAGAAACCCCCTTCTGGGCAAACAACGCGAGCATCTTTTCTAAAGCGTCCATCCGCTTGCACAACGTGTCCAAGATCTGTGTTATTTTACTCATGGCAGTGTCCAATTGCGGGTGTGTGCTAGCTTCCACATGAGATGTGGAACCCACCACAGACGCAAAGGACCTCTCTTTCAGAACTGGCCTACTTTGGAGAACTTTTTTCCTTGCGTCGCCAAAGGAGCAACTCTCAGTGGCCCGCACCTTTTGGATTTCCAGCTCCAACTGCCACTGAGGACAGTCTTTGGAGCTGGACGAATGATTCCCGGCGCAATTCACACAGCAAATCGGATTTTTGCATTCGTTTTCGTGTTTCTCTTTACCACAATCACGACATATTTCCTTGCTTTTACAGTTCTTGCTACCGTGACCAAATCTTTGGCACCGGTAGCATCGCAACGGTGATGGTACAAACGGCGTCACCTTCACCCTAAGGTACCCCACCTTGAGTGACTCCGGCAATTTGGCCATAGCGAAGGTCACAAAAAGTGTGTTGGTGGGGATACGTTGGGATCCCTTGGTGACGAAGACCCGCTGGACTGCTGTGACCCCCTGGTTGGAGAGCTCACCACGGATTTCCAATTCTGACATGTCGATCAAATCCTGACATCGGATGACTCCCTTGGAGGAATTCAACCGTCCATGCACAGAAACTTTGATTTGTCTATCAACGAAGACAGTCGAATCCCTCTTTAGAAGACTATCCGATGCCCTTTTGGTTGAGCACTCCACCAGGTAGGCCCCAGATCTCAGTTTTTTCACATCTTTGAACCCGATTGTGCAAACGGATTGAAAACCCTTCTGTATTGCGAACGGAGACAGCTTGCCTAGTGGCATAGCCGGATCCGCCCCCTCTACAACCAAAAAACGAGGCCAGGCCCCTTCTACCCCCGATGCACAAGCTTTCTGTCTCGTGTCCATGTCACTGTCCGTGTCCGAGTCCGGTCCGTCATCACGCAGTCGTCGTTTATTTGTGGAAGCCATGTTATTAATTTATGAATTCATCCCCCCTGCTCCCCACCCACCACGGAGTCCAACAAGGGGATGCGTCCAAGCGGAAAATCCAGCAAGGGAGCGCACCAGGGCTACAGGGGGGATATACACCCAGACAATCCCGCACTGCCACTACGGTTTTGTTCAAGTTTGACCCATGAGCCGCAGCCTTCTAGCAGAGCTAGGGCAATACACGACCAGCCGCTTGACTGACGCGGGCCACGCCAGCCTCCCGTCTAGGAGAAGTCCGGGCCAAAGAGGTGTGTTAGTGTGAGGGACCGCAGTCCCTCAGTGACCTCAACCTCCAGGATCCCATTCTCCCCCGACACGGGTTGCCCTGCACGGCAAACGCAGGGGGCCAAGAGAAGGCCACAGAGAAAAAGAAGGGAAGAAAAAGAAGGAATGATGGGGAAAAAGAAGACAGGGAAAGTCCGGTAAAGGCAGAAGAAAGGGAGTCAAAACTGCATAGTATACTGGGAGAATTTAAGGGTGAAGAGAATATAGGTGAAAGGACCAATAAGACAGAAACAAGACAAAAGAGAAGAAAAAGGGGTAGGCAACTTGGTCACCCAGCCAGAGAGAGGCATGGGGTCCACCCCCGGCGCGCGGAGCCGAGCCCGTGGGGGCGTAGCTGGGCCTCAGACAGGTTAGAAAACAGACTCCAGTTAGCTTGTTTCAGTTTCCACCTGCCATGAGTTTGCTCAAGGTTATCTGAATCATGTTTTAATAAAATCGGGAAATGGTCGCTGCCATGGAGATCTTCTAAAACTGTCCATTTAAAATCCAAAAGTAAGGAGGGATCACAGATCGATATATCAATGTGGGACAAAGAAGCAGTTCTAGAACAGGAAAAAGTTGGAGCACCCTCGTTCAAAGTTACTAGGTTTAACGAGTCTAAAATGTCTTCAATTATTTTACCCTGAGAATCGGTACGATCACTACCCCACAGGGGAGAGCGTCCATTAAAATCTCCCAACAACAAAAAAGGGGGAGGTAACTGTTGCCACTACGGTTTTGTTCAAGTTTGACCCATGAGCCGCAGCCTTCTAGCAGAGCTAGGGCAATACACGACCAGCCGCTTGACTGACGCGGGCCACGCCAGCCTCCCGTCTAGGAGAAGTCCGGGCCAAAGAGGTGTGTTAGTGTGAGGGACCGCAGTCCCTCAGTGACCTCAACCTCCAGGATCCCATTCTCCCCCGACACGGGTTGCCCTGCACGGCAAACGCAGGGGGCCAAGAGAAGGCCACAGAGAAAAAGAAGGGTAGAAAAAGAAGGAATGATGGGGAAAAAGAAGACAGGGAAAGTCCGGTAAGGCAGAAGAAAGGGAGTCAAAACTGCATAGTATACTGGGAGAATTTAAGGGTGAAGAGAATATAGGTGAAAGGACCAATAATCCAAATCAGACTAGATCTCTAACCCTAACTGTCAATATAGCAATTCCCAAACACAGCACATAGTAACTTGTGGAGAGTGCTGTGAATACCAAAACAACATCCTACACTCCAATCCCCCCTCACCTACACCCACTACAACTACACCCGACATCTCCACCAGTTCCCCTCAATCCACCTCTACAACCGACCCCACCCCTCACACTGCCAACCCCACACAACCCATATCAGGATTTTCTATATCTTCATCATCACCTTTCTTTAACTTTTACAACATCCCCAGCACCTTCTGGTGCGACACCTTTGACCCTCTTCATCTTTTCTTAAAGACCATACAACTATTCTCTTCTATATCTTTAACTTTCTCCTAACTCATCAAGACTAATCGGCACACCCGTTCACAATCAAAATATACACACCAAGCTAAGGACACATTGGCTACACCTACTTCCTCTTCTTCTGCGCCCACACTTAGTGCACAGACCACTCCCACACTTAGTGCACAGACCACTCCGACACTCGCGCCACCTGCTGACAACCTCCAACTCCCTCCATCTAAACCTAACCTCACTCATGGTGAAAGGGCAGCCCTCAGTGAACTCGCTCAATACATCTTCATATGGCCCCCCCACACACAGTGATGAAGACATACCTGTCAAGCTCTTGTGGACTCTTACCATAAGATTTTGCTTCCCATACCATAAGTTTGAACAAAATACCATAAGAAATGTGTGAAAATGCATGGATTGTCACATTCACGAACCTTAGCGATCTCTCTCTATCTCTCTCTCTCTCTCTCTCTATAGTATATACTCTTTTTTTCACCACAATTAAAAAAAACCTTAAGGTCTTCACCTTATGCCATAAGACTTGAAAATCGCCAAAATTCAGTAAGAATTATGTCAAAAGCATAAGGCTTGACAGGTATGTGAAGACGTCAAGACAGACACTGACATGATCATTAACATGTATCAACCAACATGATCAAAGAGAAAACTCGTGACTTTTGCATCCAAAACTTGTGCTCCACAAGACCATTCTACGGACTTCCCAAAATCCACAAACTAGTGGACAAATGGAACTTTGGTCTCCCTCCCATAGTCAATGTTTATAGGGTCCAGCGCACTGCTAAGAGTCAAATCAGGACCACTCAAAACCAATCAGAAGACTAGACCGCTATTAAAATATGTTAATAAAATAAAGAGGCAGTCATACAACGCAGGTCAGGGTAAGGGACAAACTGGAAAACCTCTGAAGGAAAATCAAGATGGAGAGCTTCTTTAGCTGCTTTGTCCACTCCAATATTGCCGCTGATGCACATGTTTATAGTGGCTATGTAATGTCACAGTAACAGTAGCCAGTCAAAGCAACAGTGGCTATATTACAGATACAGAGGCTATGCAATAATTTCAGTTGTGTCATGGCAACAGTGGCAATGTAACCATTCTAGTTGCGTCACAGCACCAGTGGCTATGAAACCATTCCAGTTATGTCTTAGCACCAGTGGCTATGAAACCATTTCAGTTATGTTACAGCACCAGTGGCTATGAAACCATTCCAGTTATGTTACAGCAACAGTGCCTATGTAACCATTCCAGTTATGTCATGCCAACAGTGGCTATGTAACAATTCCAATTATGACTCTGCATCAATAGCCGTTTACAGCAACTATGCAACAACGACTTGCAGTATTGATGGCTTTTGTAACATTACATTACATTATTACTGCTTTAGGTCCAGCGGACTCTTCCGACTCTTGTAACAGAATTAGGGATTACAGTGGCTTCTTAACAGCTTCAGTGGCTATATAGAACCCCAGCAACCGGGGGGCTGTGTGACAGCCAATCCAGCAAAGTTGAAGCATTAGTTCCAGTTATATACCTCTTCATCAACGGCCAGCCCATCGAGACAGTTGAGTCATTCTAGTTTCTGGGCTCACTCATTTCCTGCGACCTCACCTGGGATCTCAATACCGACTCCATCATCAAGCGAGCACAGCAGAGGAATCAGATGTACTTTCTCAGGCAGCTCAAAAAATTTGGCCTGAGGAAGGAAATCCTCACCCAGTTCTACCGCTCTGTGGTAGAAAGTGTTCTAACATTTTCCATCTGTGTGTGGTATGGGGGTGCATCCCAACAACAGAAATAAAAACTAGACCATATTGTCTCCACTGCCAGCAAGATCATTGACACCGACCTCCCCTCTCTGGCCTCCATCTATACCAAACGCCTGATGAGCAGAGCCAGAAAGATAGTGGATGATGCCTTCCACCCCGGATACCACCTCTTTGAGCTGCTTCCTTCTGGCAAAAGGCTCAGAACTATGAAGACCCGTACCTGCTGCTTCAAGAACAGTTTTTTTTCCCACAAGCAGTGACAAACCTCAACTCCTTGTCTGGCACCCGATGATCACGGACTATCTCAGTGACTTATGCATAAGAGAGAGAGAGAGAGAGAGAGAGAGAGAGAGAGAGGGAGGGAGGTGGGGGGGGGGGAGAAGTGAGTGAAAGAAAGACAGAAAGAAAGAGAGGAAGAGAGAGACAGAGATAGAGTGAGTAGAGGAAGTGATAGAGAGAGAATTTATAGATGTATGTAGAGTGTGTAAGATAAGAGAAGAGAATTGAGAGAGTTAGAGATAACGGAGATAAGCGCGCACGTGTGTGTGTGGATGTGAGTGTCTATTTGATTTGATCATTCTGTTTCTACTATATTCCAGTCAGTATTATTCCTAGTCTTGTATGTGCCAGCAAGTGGATGGTTGCGCGTAGGTGTGGTTGGCTTTGTTATTGTGTTTTGTATAAATATGTGTGCCAACATCAAAGTGTATTCCTCGTGCTTGTCACCTGGCGAAATAAAGTTCTGTTATCTGTTATCATAGCTAATGGCTATGTAACCTTTCTAGTTATGTTACATCACCAATGGCTATGTAACCATTCCAGTTATGTCACAGAATGTTATAGCACTAGTGGCTACGTAACCATTCAAGTTATGTTACAGCACCATTGGCTCTATAACCATTCCAGTTATGTCACAGCAACAATGGCTATGTAACCATTACAGTTATGTCACAGCAACAATGGCTATGTAACCATGTCATTGCATCAGTAGCCATTCACATCAACTATACAATACAAGATTATTGCTTTAGGTCCAGCGGACTCTTCCGAGCCAAATCAGGACCAGAGAGACGTTATCTTAAAATATTATAAAATGATTCAAATCTTAAAAGACAAAACTTTCACATGACACCTCTTTAAGAGTCTTCTTTAAAACTGATGTATTAAAAATATATTCTCTTTCTTCAATCAAATCACTAAATTCAGTCCTATCAATAAAATCCAAACTAAACAAAACATGTCGATACGATTTATATGCGATAAAACAAACCAACATCATGTAAAAATTGAAACAGATGTTGACCATTACATACTTTAAAAATCTCTTTGAAAGGTATGGAACCAAAATATGTTTCTCTTTCCTCAATTAAATCAGCACACTCAGACATGAAATGGCGAACGGAAAAAGATTGATCACATGCAAAGCACCATGGTGGTTCTTCTCCTTTTAAAAAGCTTCTTAACAGCTTCAGTGGCTATATAGAACCCCAGCAAACGGGAGCTGTGAGACAGCCAATCCAGCAACGTTGAAGCATTAGTTCCAGTTATATCATAGCCAAAGGCTATGTAACAATTCCAGTTATGTTGTTGTTGTTTGTAGATTATAGTCACACGACACTTTCGCATATAGGTGACTACTGGACCGATTTATACTGACACCAGCGGGCCAGTTGTTGGTAAAGGGGAAAATAATATGATCACACGTTGACCAATCCGGGATTCGAACCAGCGACCTTTCGGTTACTAGCAAGACGCTCTTACCAACTGAGCTACCCGGCCCCACCCAGTTATGTTACAGCACCAATGGCTATTTAACCATTCCAGTTATGTCACAGGTTATAGCACCAGTGGCTATGTAACCATTCAAGTTATGTTACACCTGACCAACAATGGCTATGTAACCATTCCAGTTATGTCACAGCAACAATGGCTATGTAACCATCCTAGTTATGTCACAGCAACAATGGCTATGTAACCATTCCAGTTATGTCACAGCAACAATGGCTATGTAACCATTCCAGCTATGTCACAGCAACAATGGCTATGTAACCATTCCAGTTATGTCACAGCAACAATGGCTATTAATAAAATGCAGCCTCCATTCCCCCAACCCCACCTTTCCAGCCTGTTGTGCCTTTGGGACAAGGGAGGGCATCTGGTGCTCGCCATCCCTCCTCCTCGACCCATTGAAGTTTAACCTTTGAAAGGGACCACAAAATGGTTGACCAACACGAAGTCCTTCTCAAAGACTGGAAACAAACCTGGGCCTCCGTCCTCTAAAAAAAGAAATGATAGATATTCAATGTTCCTAGGGTCCAGCGCACTGCTAAGAGTCAAATCAGGACCACTCAAAACCATTCAGAAGACTAGACCGCTAACATTAAAAATGTTAAAAAAATAAAGAGGCAGTCATATAACGCAGGTCAGGGTAAGGAACAAACTGGAAAAACTCTGAAGGAAAATCAAGATGGAGAGCTTCTTTAGTGGCTTTGTCAAATCAGTTACAGTGTACTGTGGTTCCGACACCATTGTAAAACTATTTTTCATTGCTTGTTACAGCTAAAATTTATAGCTCCAATACTATTCAAGAATCCATTAAATCTAAATAAAGAATTTGTAATAATTATATTGGTAAGATTTGTAATATTTTTTCTTCAGGTTTCCTTACATGCTAGCAAACCATAACACATTTCTTTTGAAGGTTTATAGCTTATGTACAGCTTTTTAATTTTTAGAGCTTAACTTGGAAATAAAGCAATATCTTGTATCCATTTCTATACGAGTCCTACTTAGTATATAATGAGCACATATATTATACGTGTTCATTGATCATACTGATAAGTAGAATAATAAATAAAAAAAACAAACTATCATTTCTGTTTCAGCTAAATGGATCCATGGTGCAATTCTGCTATTACTCACAGAGTACGCGAATCACTGGGATATGTTCAGCAGCCATGTGTTCACAAAGAAACAGGTGTGGACAAAGATAGCAGACTCAATGAAGAAAGAGAAGGCTGTCTTCACTTCAAATCAAATTGAAAAGTGGAAAAACATGAAGATACGGTAAGTAGTTTTTTGGTTTTTTTCATAGTTGGGTTTTCTTAATCACTGAAGGTTGCAACATTTGGCTTCTTTTGCGTCATATGTAAATAAATCCACAAAAGCAAGCCACTTTATGGAAGCATGAGAAGTTTGTTTGAACAGGTTTTTTTTGTTTGTTGCGTTAAATCTAATTGCTAACTTACCGGATTAAGGTACCAGAGGCTTTGCTTCATCAGGGGGGTTGGAGGGGAGGGGTGAGGAGTGCATTTAGGTTGTGTTATGGTATCCACTAAGTATGGAAGTGGAACCAAAGACAATATAGCTACGCTAAGACCACACAATTTAGTTTTTTACGTGAGGACAACGATGTGTGCGCCACTTGTCGGTATAGACGGTCAACTACATTGCGTAATGGCGACAAAATTGAGCAAGTGTGCTTACTGTAACGCAATAAATTGTTCAAATTCGCGAAAGAAGTGCCCCAGTTTGTCTTTTTATGCATTTCCAAAGGATAAAGAAAGGTGAGTTAATCTACAATATATCGATTACTATATTTGCCTCAGATTGAATAATATTAGGCGTATACATTAGGCCACTGAGTAGGCCTATTAGTCATGTTAGTGTCTCGATGTGACTGTCATCAAATCTGTCACTAGTGTCAGTGTGAAAGATTTAGGGCCTGGGCTAGTTTTAAAATGTGAAACTGTAAGTAAACAGCGTCTATGTTTTATTATTATAACTGTTATTTATAAAATTATGACAGTCACATCCCAAAATAGAATGATTAGGCCTAATCAGAAAACATATCTAGCCTACCTGTAAAGTATATAACTATACATTATTTTTGTTTGATTTCTGTCTCTGCAATCTTGTAGTCTGAAATAGACACAAAATAAATGAAGGGTATTTTGAAACTAATTTTCATAGTTATTTGATTGACAATTTAAAAGCCTTGGTAGTGTTTAGTTTGCATAAAATAGACTACTTTCACTTTGTATTCTCTTTATTGATTTAGTCAAAATATTGCCTTTTTTTTTTTTTCTGAACACCTAGTACAAGTCTAGGAATACAATGGCTACATTACTGTAATTTTCATTAGGAAGCCTTCAACAATATAGTTTTAATAATGTTATATCCTGATTAAACTAATAACTAAACTAATAAAAGTAATATGAATGAATGAATGAATGAACTGGTGATCTAGCTTAGTGCTTTCTAACGCTCATAGCACTTACACTTTTTTTAAGTCCACATAGGCATCCCAGCCAACACGTCAAAGAATTGCCAAGCATGGCACAACCTTGGATGCCAAGTTGGCACAAGGATTGCAAACTGCCTCGTGCCAGGTCAGAACTGCTCATTGGCCCAGGCTTGGGACATGCTTGGCATCCAACTTAAGCCCAATGTCGGCGGTAGCTTGGCACAACCTTGGCACCTTGATTGTACCTACTATAGCAACCATTGGCCCAGGCTTGGGACATGCTTGGCATCCAACTTAAGCCCAATGTCGGCGGTACCTTGGCACAACCTTGGCACCTTGATTGTACCTACTATAGCAACCATTGGCCCAGGCTTGGGACATGCTTGGCATCCAACCTAAGCCAAATGTCGGCGGTACTTTGGCACAACCTTGGCACCTTGATTGTACCTACTATAGCAATCATTGACCTCCAACCATGGCCCAATGTCGGTTGTACCCTGGCGCAACCTTGGCCCCTTGATTGGCCCCTCTAACCTATGCCCAATGTTGGTTATACCCTGTAGAGCCTTGAAATAACTTTGACACAATTTGATCTAAGACATGTACGTGAATTCAAGACTGTAGATGGTTTTGATCCATTTAATTGGAACTGTATAGAATATAAGAGCCGAGATGCATGGTCATGCCTTCAGATGATACTCCAAAACTAAACTCGTAAACTCTTAGATGATGCCACCAAAGGAAACAAGTGACCACGCAAACCACGTGGAGAGCTGAAAGAGAAGCAAGATCATCTTAAACTCCTAGCTTCACGTTCAGACTCAAGCAATGTCAGGATGTGGCCCTCACGCACAGGTCCTGTCACGTTACGGATGATTGAGCGGTTGCAGACTAACAAAACACATTGCACATTCAACATCCTTTTGTTTTGTATGCTTCCTGCAAGAGAAATATTTTTGGGCAGTTTTGAAGGATGATAGAATGACTAAAGTGAACCACTGGGCGACTGATAGTGAGTGTGACATATTAAGTATACAGTGAATCTTGCAGAATACACTGACCTGTTGAGAAATTAAAAAAAATATATTATTACAGATGAAGAATTTGGGTACCGAACTGCAGAAGAGATGATCTACTTGGAAAGCATGCTACTGAGCTTCACAAAAAAGGGTAGTTTATTAGTGAACAACACTTTGAACCAACACAGTTCCAGGAAAAGACTAATTTAGTGTGCTGTGTCTACAATCTCTGCTGTTCCCAACCCACCCCCTACAGTGACCCCAAAAAGAAAGGCACCAATTGACAGATCAAAATGTGCAGTTCCAGCTACTATAAAAAAAAATTAAAAAAAAATTGAATGGTATGTTCAATTCAAAGTACAAAATTATTAAATTATATTTATGGAATAATGACTTTAGCATATAAAATTATATTACTATGACATGAAATGACCAATGCAGACACACTTTAAAACAAAAAAAAAAACAAACGCTACAAGTAATAATTATTTCATGAGTGAAAATAATACTTTGGGTAATGTGTACAGCGCACATATCCTCACTTAAGCAAACGCAATATATATTAGTGTTGTGGGCAGCCTTTTTCATAGAATTTTAACACTGCGGACTTATACTTTGAAATTTATTTGTTTTATTTTGCTGGAATGCAGATCAAACAAGCCAAGACATTGACTCAACAACAGACAACCAGTCCTTGCCCAGTTCTTCATCAAGCCAAACAACTTCACCGAGAAAAGCGGCACTGAACAGGGAGAAGAAGAGGTGGCAAAACAGATACTATAGAACTGTAAACAAAAGTAAATGTCAGAAGGGGACGGTCTCCAAAAAGCAGTCGATGAAACAGGATCAAGTGCAGTTAATTTCTGACTTGATAAAGTATTTGTCTGTTGCAACGAAGCTATGGAAAATTACAAAAGCCTGGAATCTTACCAGTATTTTATGTCAAAGAAAGTTGAAGCTCTTTACCGTTTACGTAAGTTTTCCGGCAAATGGCCTAATATACATAAAAGGCAAAGTGACACCAAGCCTTGCAGTAAACAGCGAAAAACATCAAGCTTGGGTGCTTCTCTCTGAATCAGGGGTCATTGAAACTGCTGGTTGTTCCTGCAAAACTGGCCGGGGGAAAAGTTGCAGTCACGCAGGAGCTATTTTGTGGAAGGTAAATTAGTACTTTATTTACAGTAAAATTTGCATAGCCATAGGTTTTATCTCTAACATTCTGTTTTACTGATCTCTACTAGTCCACCCTTGTTGATTTGGACAGTGCGACTGCTTGAAACATAGTGTCATTCATCTACTACCTAAATATAGACAACTAGTAAAGAGGGGCCAAGGACATGTGTAGTAAACAAATGGGATCATGTGACAGCAGAAACTTTGAGGGGTTGTTTTGAGATAACGGACTGGGATGTTTTCTTTGAAAATGAGGATAATATAGATACAATTTCAGACTCTATTACATCATATGTTACTTTTTGTGAAGGAAATGTTGTCTCTAAAAAGACAGTAAAAATCTATTCAAATTCTAAACCTTGGATAAATGCCGATATGAAACGAATTCTGGGTGAAAAAAAAGAAGGCATTTGTTGAGGAAGACATGGCAAAAATGAAAAAAATAGAAAAAGAATTACATTGGAAAATTGCTAAGAGCAAAAAAGAATACAAAGATAAGGTGCAAGAAAAA
The DNA here is from genome assembly GCA_036898135.1 of Oncomelania hupensis. NCBI lineage: Eukaryota > Metazoa > Mollusca > Gastropoda > Littorinimorpha > Pomatiopsidae > Oncomelania > Oncomelania hupensis. Next base: position 66,729,234 of record CM072517.1, read on the forward strand.
TTGACAGAAGGGAATGGAAAGGGGGCATGGGACGGGTTGAATACAATGATGGGGAGGAAAGTACAAAAGCAAGGTGTTAAAAATGACGATCCTGTTTTCACAGTTGTTCTCTATCTTTCATCATTATCATTTTGCTCTCCAGTTCCAGGCGTGTAGTTGATGCTCTGTTTCAACACTATCAGAAACCCGAAAACTGAAAACATGCTTGGCCCATGTTTTCACAGTTGTTCTCTATCTTTCATCATTATCATTTTGCTCTCCAGTTCCAGGCGTTGGATTGATTTTGGTCGTTTTGAGGTGAAAATGAAGAACCAGATAATAAAAGCAAGAGTAGTCCGACAGGCTGAAGATATCCAAGTCTGTCGTGTGCAATTGGTGGGATGTACCAAGATTCCGTCACATTCTGTTACATACACTGTGGGCAAATTATCACATCAACTGAAAGACTTTGTGTTTGCTCCTTTCAGAGACTCAGTTCCATGTTTGATACCTTCTTCATTTCATTCAGAAGGAGACATGGCAATGATACAGTGTGTAAATGATACATCGTCTGCTATGTATTTGGAATCTGGTACAATAATGGGTACGGCCATGGAAGCTGTTGAATTGAGCCCCAACCAAAAGAATAACAAGAACACATTAAAGATAAGCAGAGCCTCAGTTACAGCACCAAATGAGGACGTTCCAAAACATTTAGTCGATTTATTCGAACGATCATCTGAAGGTTTGAATGAAACCCAGAAAGAAAGTTTAAACAAACTATTAATTGAATTTCAGGACGTGTTTGCGAAACATGATTTAGATTTGGGGTGTTTCACTGCCGCACACCATAATGTTACTTTGAACACAGACAAACCTTTTAGGGAAAGATTAAGGCGAACTCTTAAATGTTTTGAGGATGAAGAGGAAAAACATTTAAAACAGATGCTGGGTGGAGTTCCTGGATCGGCTGGATTTGCAGGAATGGGAGCATATGGGGCTCCATGGATGATGGGCACACCCATACCCTCACATAGTATGGGAAGTCCAATGGGATTTCAAAACTGGGGGGGACTTAGGATGTGGGGGGCCATGGCCACAAGGGTCAGATGGAAATTTCAATTTGGGAGTGAGGCCAACAGTTAGTCACACAGTGACTAGGGAGACTCAGCAGGAGTCTGCGGTTAGTCACACAGTGACCAGAGAGACTCAACAGGAGTCAGAAAAGGTTTCACAAGAAATAACCCAGGGGAGAGAGGCTTCTCGAAGCCAAACCTTGACTGTACCTGTAACACCACCACCACCACCGGTAAATGCAGGTAGAAATTTTCTAGCAGGGAGATGCGAATTGCCTTGGTGTGGGGAGACAATGAAGAAAGGCTTGAGAGCCCACATGGAGGAATTCCACTTGCCCAGAGAATTTTACAAAGCTCGCAGTGCTGAAATTGTTTCAGCACTCCAAGTTCTGGCCATTGGCATTAAGGGGTCAGCGTCATTGTTGAACCTGCAGGAATATCTGGCCCGAAAATACCCAGGTAATTTAGGGCATGATATTTCTACGCAGTTAGGAGACTGAATTCTTTCAGAGACTGGACAGCCATCTAGGGCAGCCCAGTGACTCGGATCAGAGGATCCTATTTCCACCCAGCTCCGTTGGCATGTTAGCCCATTGGGCTGTCATTCAACGGATGTTAAGCATAGCCGGAGAAAGGTTTGCCCGACACTTACGTAGTTTCTACATGGCTGTGGGGCAAACCTCTCAGATGGACCAACAGGGTCGTAATGAGTCTAATGCCACTGGGGGTCACGTGCAACATGGCGACCGGGTGGTGTGTGCTTGCTTTTTGTGGTGGTGATTTTCTTCAATTTCGTAGTTTTCAGCGGGTTGTAGTCTGAACTAACTTTGCGGGACTGTTCGTGGGGATACTGTATTGCAGAGTGTTGCCGGGATGATTGGTGTAGATGTATGGAGAGCGAGAGTGGGACTGTTTTGTGGTGGGACAGGGCATTCGGTTTCGAAGGCTGCAAGGTCGTGTGTGACAGAGGTGCTGGGTTGTGGTGATATATTGCTGTTGTGCTTCGGCCTGTGCTTCTGTGCTTGTGTTGGTCGATGTTTGGGGGATACTCTGTTATCCTCGGTGTGTAGCCCATTCGTCAATGCAAATGTTGCTTTGGGTGCTTATAGTTGTGGTACTTTGTCATCTTTGCCATTGCTGGTAAGCGAAACCCGTACCAGTGACAGTATGTCAGGCCAAAATGACGTCACAGTGCAGTGGCAGCCATGGCCGTTCGTAGTATCATCGGGCACTCCTAAAGGTTTCCTTCTGGTAGTCAATTGTGTGCTCGCGTTATGGCGAGTGTGGCTTAGTGGAGACGTTGAAAAGAACCCAGGACCACCTAAGCAGCAAGACTCTCTCGACACTCAGTGGAAGCAACAGCTCTGGATCGTAAGATTGATAAACTGTTCAGTGCTCTTGATAATCAAGCTTCGGTGATGGCGAGAATAGAGAAGTCACAGCAAGATGTGAAGAATGAGTTAGTAGATTTGAGAGAATCTGTGGGGAAAGATGTTGACACTCTGAACTTGAAAATGGAAAAACTGACTGAAAAGGTAGAAAGTATGGAAGACGAAATCGACAGATTGGAAAGTGTTTCAAGAAGGAACAACATAAAGATCTATGGACTGAAGGAGAAGAAAGGAGAAAACTGTGAAAATGTCGTGCGTGGTTTGTTGAACAAGTACATTCCTAGTGTGAATTGGAGTGTGGATGTGGTGGAGAGAGCGCACAGACTGGGAAAGTTCAATGCTATTAATAGTAACAACAAGCCACGCCCCATGATTGTCAAGTTCCAGCGATGGGGTGAGGCGATGTCGTTGATGGCGGCCAAAGAAGGACGAGATCAGATGTTTCAGGACGGGCTACGGGTGGCACAGGACTTGACATATCGGCAGCAGACACGGCTGAGAAAGTTGCGGGAGGAAGGCAAGAGGGGTTATTACAAGAAAGGCAGACTTCACATCATTAATGGGAGTGACAGGTTTTTGATGTACTGTTCTTTCAAATCATTTTTATGCCCTGAGCAATATCTTACTCAATTGACGATTAGTAAGTTTCGTATAGCATTTACAAGATTTCGCTTGGGGTTAAATGGTCTGAAAGTAAACCAACGTTATACTGTGGTTAACCCTTTGTGTACTTTTTGTGATGAAGTTGAAGATGAGACGCATTTTCTTTTCAGTTGCAAGATGTATGATGATTTGAGGACTAAATATTTGTCTAAATATTTAACTATAATGAGGAACTGCCCATCTGTGGTAAAATATTTGGTATCAAATGAAAATTCTGATATTACAAGAGATGTGGCCATGTATATATTTTATTCGATGAAGAAAAGAGAACAGTATTATAACGCTTTGGTAATATTGTAGGACAGCCCGACTATTACATACTCAGATATATAACTCTTCATTGTTTACGCATTTTTGTTTATGCATTTCTGATATTTCTGTTTTGTTTTAGTATAGGTTGCATGTGATTAACCCCGTGTCTACAGGCCGGTGGCCTTATTTTGACGCAAATAAATTGAATTGAATTGAATTGAATTGAGTCTAATGCCACAAGTGCTGGGTCTAACCCACAAAAACAGACTCAATCGGAGGTACAGGGCTGTTCCAAGCTTGACCATCAGGGTCAACAACCTCAAAGCCGTTTAGGAGAAGGAAGGGGACAAGATCAACAAGTCAGTTTAGGAGAAGGAAGAGGGCAGGACAGAAGGAGGGAAAGCTACAGTGGTGGTGGAAGTTCATATGCCTCAGTGGTAGCTGGGGAGTCTCCTTCTAAGAGAGTGAAGTTCAATAATACAGCAACCGCAAGGGATACCAGGACACAATATATTGGGTGGGAGGTCAAATATCAAAACAAATATCAAAATAGGAAGGAAAGTGAGGCTCAAATGGATGGAGGAGTGTTCTGTTCATCAAGAGGAGTGAATGGACAAGGTCGATGGGCTAATCAGAGTCCCGCGGAGGAAAACAGTAATTCACCTCGAGGAATCCTAAAGGGAAATAGAGGAAGTGGGCATGCTCTCCATGGACAAAGGGGGGGATATGGTCGAGGAATTACAGTTGATGTTACAGCCACCATGAAAAGTCAATTTAAACCAGTAGGGATAAGGGATGGGAACAAACAAGGGGGAGGTTCAAAACAGGGAGAATGGCCAGCAGGGTTTAAAGAAGAAAGAAGACCAAGGTCAATTGAGAGGCCAGTTGGGCCAATGGAGAGGAGATCTTCAGAGTCGAGGGAGAGGCCAATAGGGTCGAGAAAATCTTTTCAACAGAGAAGGTCATCGGCTGTTCCAGGTGGACTTCGAACAGCGCAAGAGATGGCAGTCAAATATGGGCTGAAACCAGGGGAGGGGGCTTTCGTTGTAAACCAGGAGGGTGAGGAGTTATTCGTGGGGGACTATCCCATTGAATTAAAAAATAAATGACAAGAAATAAGGTTAAAGAGCCAACAGGGTACCCTTACTTTAAGTGACCTCCATTTTTCGCCACAGCATTGGGGGATGTTGACACAAAAAAGAAGAAGGGTCATCGAGACCATGAAAAGGAAGATGAGAAAGGGCTGGGTTCCTCCTAGGAGGAAAACTTATTCTACCGATTCGGACTCTGAGCCTGATGATTGGGAGGAGGGTGAACAGGAACGGGTTAAAGCTGTGGTAGAAGACAGCCATCAGGGCCGGAGGGAAAAGATGAAAGACCTACAGAGGCAACTGTGATGGTTCCTGTAGCAGAATCTGAAAGACCTACAGAGGTCGCAGTCCTAGGCAGTGGTGAGACTATGGAGGAGGTGGGGATGGAAACTGAAGAGTTGCCAATAGAATTAGAAAATAAATTATTGGAGGACTCAGAGAAAAAGGAGTCGGGTGAGGAAGCCTCAGGATGGGAGTAGAGATGGGGAGGTAGAAAGCCTATAGGATTTCTGGGAAACAAGGGGGGGAGAGATTTAAAAAAATAATTGAGGGAGGTGAAAAAAAAAGGGGGGGGGGCATAGTTTTTCCAAAAGAACAAGTACACTTTATGCATTAGATTAATCATATAGTGTAGGTTTTGTTAGTTACTTCAGTATCAATCTAAATAGGTATAGTCAGAATGCATGTTTTTAGCACTATATTAGCTACATAGTGCATTATTCTTTTGTAATTGTTATACCATTAGTAGGGTATTTTCTGTAGGAATTCGTGGGCTATCTATATCTTTTAGACTGGACTAAGAAACAGTCTTTGTATCCATCTCATGCACCAGCAATAGGAATTTTCGGAGGAAAAAGGAATAATGGGAAATGACAACCCAATGGGGGTTCCACTTTAAGTTCCATTGTAATAAAAGCAAATTTTTGGTACATATTCTAATTATAGAAAAGTTTCTCTTAAGTAGGATAGTGTTATGTAAAATTGTTAGGAATTATTTCGTCAAATTATAATCTTAATTTATTGAAATAGAAGTTCAAATAAAACATTTGGAGCTTTTAATATATTAATAGGGAAAGTTTTGGTTTTGTGACGATGGTGGTGGGTCTGGAATTGTTGAAAAACGCTGTGGCTTACTGAGAACCCAAGAAAGGGGTTTTCAATTATAATATATATTTCGACTTTTTAACTAAAATATTTTAATGTTCGTTTGGGTAGAGGATGGTGTTTAATGGTGGGTAGAGCGGCTCCTAATTATTAAAAGGGGGGAGAGTGTAATGCCGGCCTAGGAGGTAAGGGAAATAACTGGGTGGGGAACGAGTGACGAACGACGAACTTGACGTCATCGCCTCGGAGCGCTCCGGAAAGGCATGAGAAAGGGGTCACGTGACTAGCTAAGCGTTGCTTGTGTGGATACTGAGGAGGGAAGGACGTCTGGACTAGACCAGCGCTACGAAATAAGGTAGGAACCCTTGATTATCTAATTTGTAGAGACTTTTAGATGTTGCGCAGTGAAGGTAAGGGCGTAACAATACCTATAGTTGTTTTCCATATGCACATATGTTTTTGTATTGTGCAGCATGGCTAAAATGTACACAAAAGAGGAGGACTTGGACCTCATGGACCAAGTCTGCACATACAACCCCTTCCTGAAAGGGCACTCTTGGGAAAAATTTAAAACACAATGGATTGTGGAGGGGACACCTCTGTCGCGGCAAGTCATTGAGGGACAGGGCCCTACTCCTCATGGACAGCAGAAAGCGGGAGGTTGCCAGGCAGGACTGAGCGTGAGTTGAGCATTTAGCAACGTGTGTGTGTCTGTGTGTTTCTTATGTGCACTGACAATGAAAAAGCATAACATCTTGGGCAAATAAATTTTAAATGTAATAAACACAATATTTTAACTTATAATTACTTCAAAGTAAGAAATTTGAACCAACAACTTTTTGGTACACACTACAAAAACGTTTGTTGTTATTTTACAGTTCTGGCATTGACATAGCACCCCTCACCGGCCTGGAAGTCGCGCTCGACGAGGCATTACTGCTCAAACGAGAGCAGGATGAAAGAATTGCCAGGGAAAAGGGGAAGAGGAAGGTAGATGATGCGAGAGACGCGCACATTCTGCAGGCTGCAGAGATGATGCGGGCTCCACCACCATTGGAGCCTCAACCTAGCACCTCTAGTGAGAAGTTATCACATTTCCACCAAAATAACATAAGATGGTTTTGTGAAATAATACACAAATAAAATATAATTTTTAAAAAAGTGAAAAGTGTGTGAACTTGCAATACAAAAAAAATATATATATATATTTTTTTTTATGAAGCTATAATTATTATGTATACATGTGAATGTGCATGCAGAAGCTCCAAAAGCAATGAAGTCAATTTGTTGAGATGATGGCGTTTGCATGTGTGTACAGCGGCTGATAACGATGAGGCAGTGGAGGAGCTGCTGCCCACACCCACCCCTGCCAAAAGGACAAAAACTCCACCTGCCACCAGTGGGGATTTCATCTATACAATGAGAGAGAAACTTAACAAGAGCACGAAATTAAAGAAGAAAGGAAATTGTCAGTTTTGTAAATAATAAAGTTAATAAAATGTTTACGTCAACAGTTAAATAGGCACATGGTGCAACCACAGCAAAGAATTATTATGCTAAAGAGATCTAGTTGCTAGTACTATAGTCCGCTAGCCATATAAATTTATAGACCAGCTACACATAATTGCAGAAACAGATATGCGGCAACTATTCTTATAAATTTTATGTTTGACCTGTTTGAACTGTGAGATATGTTGCAACTTTCTATAGGTCTACTTGTATTTTGCAAAAATACTATTAGTCATCAATAATGACAGTCTTTCTCTTATCAAACCCCTCTTATCTGGAATCAGCTCCCCCACTTCATCCGTTATTCACCATCCCTGCCAACCTTTAAAAAAACTCTCAAAACTTATTTATTTCCACCATAGTCATTGTGTATTTTTGATGTGCCTAAGCTTTTTTTTTTCAGTGACTTATTTAAGTAAATTTTGTTTCCTTTATTATAGAAGAGATTGTGTGTGCGTGCATGTGTGTTTTGGAGATAGTGGTTATCAGTGAAAAAGTTATATATCTTATTTTCTTGTCTTGTACGATTTCGATTCATTGTAAATTTTATTTTTGTAAACGCCTAGGGCTTTGTTTAGATTAGGCGTCAATAGCCATAATAATAATAAAAGTTGTCCCCATTTGCCATCCACAAAGGTTTTCAATCCATTTCAACGGTTGGTTTCAAAGATGTGAGAAAACTTAGATCTGGGGCCTATCTGGTGGAGTGCTCAACCAAACGGGCGTCGGATAGTCTGCTAAAGAGGAATTTGACCGTCTTTGTTGACAGACAAATCAAAGTTTCTGTGCATGGACGGTTGAATTCCTCCAAGGGAGTCATCCGATGCCAGGACTTGATTGAAATGTCCGATTTAGAAATCCGTGACGAGCTCTCCAGCCAGGGGGTCACAGCTGTACAAAGGGTATATGTCACCAAAGGATCTAAACGTATCCCAACTAATACTCTTTTTGTGACTTTTGCGATGGCCAAGCTGCCGGAGTCAATCAGGGTGGGATTTCTTAGAGTGAAGGTTACCCCTTTCACACCTTCGCCTTTGCGATGCTACCCTTGCCAAAGGTTTGGCCACGGTAGCAAGTTCTGCAAAAACCAAGAAACTTGCAGAGTGCGCCAAAGACAAACATGAAGGTGAATGTAAAGACCCCATATGCTGTGTCAATTGCGCGGGGCAGCACTCTTCCAGCTCCAAAGACTGCCCTCAGTGGAAGTTGGAGCTTAAAATTCAAAAGATGCGTGCCGCTGAGGGATGCTCCTTCGGGGACGCCAGAAAGAAAGTGCTGGAAAAAAGACCCATTCCTTTAGAACGATCCTTTGCGTCGGTGGCAGGTTCCACGCCTCTTGTGGAGTCTGCTACACATAGGACGATGGAAACCTGTATGAATAAAATGAGTCAGATCTTGGAAGTGTTATGCAAAAGAATGGATAGCCTTGAAAAAATGCTCACAGCGTTTAGTCACAGGGGGGTCTCTCCAGCCCCATTGAACACACTGGAGAACGTGCAGACGGTCACGACAAAAACCGTCACTCCAAGCACGCAGACGGCCGTGTCTAAAGCCGTCACACCTGCCGCGAAGGAGGCTAGGCCTCAGGCTGCCGCACCAGCAACGACCGGTTTTAGCGACCGAGTAGTTGCTGAGGCGGCAAAGATTCTAGTTGCTCAGCAGAAGAGCGTCAGAGGAGGAGAGGGAAAGGTTGGAAAGGGCGAGGGGGAGAGGGAGGATATAAAGTCCGGTGTTGGGGAGAAGGGGAGGAAGTCGGCTGGCAGTTCGGGTTCCGGGGCTTTGACCAAAAATCAAAGGCCCGGACCCCTTTCTTCTAAGCACCATCACTCTCGAAACGGAGAACCGTTTCGGGGGGGTTGATGGACCATAAAGACATGGACAAGGGTCCGAAAAGCTAAAAAGACTTAATTGTGCTATCGGAGTTGACAATTTTAGCATTCTTTTACTTCATTTTTATGGCCATTTTACAATGGAACATCCGAGGGATAAGGGCAAATTATGAGGAGCTATGCTGTCTGCTGACAGAGCATCGACCTGAAGTGTTGGCCCTTCAGGAAACTCTCCTGTCAGAGAAACAGATTATAAATATTACTGGTTATTCGTCTATTGATTGTATATCTTCTAGGGGCGTTTCACTCTTTATTGATAGAAACGTCCCCTTTAACCCAATTTCACTTAATACAAGTTTACCCGCAGTTGCAGCTAGAGTATCTTTTTTTAAATCCCTCACAATTTGTTCTATATATTTGACCCCATCCATAAATGTAAACAAAAATGACCTTGAGAATTTGATTCAACAGTTACATACCCCTTTTTTGTTGTTGGGAGATTTTAATGGACGCTCTCCCCTGTGGGGTAGCGATCGTACGGATTCTCAGGGGAAAATAATTGAAGACATTTTAGACTCGTTAAATTTAGTAACTTTGAACGAGGGTGCTCCAACTTTTTCCTGTTCAAGAACCGCTTCTTTGTCCCACATTGATATATCAATCTGTGATCCCTCTGTGCGAGCTAGCTGCTCGCAATAAATTGAATTTTTTGATTGTTTGTCCTTGTTTTACTTTGTAATGAAACTTTTTTGCTTTAATTGCCTTTGGAGGACAAAATGTTGTTTTAATTAGTTTTGCCAGTTTCATATGAATTTTGAAGTGAGAACAACTCATCCATGTGTCTCAAATAATTGTTTTGCATGAGCTCTGTCAATTATTTGTTTGCTGATAATTTGATATTTGTTCATCTTAAACCAAGACTGTGAGCTTGTCTTTGCCTTTTGAATACAGTTGTGTTTTGTCCTTTGGCTTGCCAGGACTTGCCTTTTTTTGCCTGCCCATGTGGACTAGGGAATTTGTATTATTTTTTTTGTTTATTATATTTTGATAATCTTTATGGAAATATGATTCTGAAATTATGGAAGATGTTTTCATTTTGATATCTTATAAAATTTTGTTAGTTTGAACTCCTATTTGTTTTTAGTTGGGGCTCAGAATTTTGCTTGTGTTTCTAGATGAAAGAGTGTTGCTCATTTCGCTAACTGAAACTTGATTGTGAAAGTATTAACATTGGGGTGTTAGTCTTCCTGATTATTGCTACAACCCTCTTATTGTTTGTTATTGCTGTTTGGGAGCGTCAATGTAGTTTGTTATTCTTTTGTTCTTTTACTGTTTTAGTGTAGACTTCTTACGGTTTGTTATTGTTTCTTTGCCAGTTGTACCTGACTCGGATAATAAAGTCTTCCTTCATTGAATTACGAGTTCGAGTACAGTTAAGTTCAATGAATGCTGAAAGGGTTTCCAGACTCAGACAATTCCCCGAGCATCAAGTCCCTAGAAAACCTGTGGCAAGCACACCCTCTTTACTTTTGGATTTTAAATGGACAGTTTTAGAAGATCTCCATGGCAGCGACCATTTTCCGGTTTTATTAAAACATGATTCAGACAACCTTGAGCAAACTCATGGCAGGTGGAAACTGAAACAAGCTAACTGGAGTCTGTTTTCTAACCTGTCTGAGGTTCAGTTACGTACTAAGAAGCAGGAATTTTCGAATGCCATAGATCCAATCCAGCTTTACACTGACATAATTATTAACAGTGCCAAGGAGTCTATTCTGCAAACTTCGTCAAACCCTCACACACTTAAAAAACCCTGGTTTGACGATGAATGTAGAAAACTTCAGCAAGCTCGTAAAAAAGCTTTAAGAACTATGATTTTAAAGCACTGAAAATAACAAAACCACCAACGTTTGCGAGCGCAATGCCGACAGCTCTTCAAACGAAAGAGAAGAGAATCGTGGAGAGGTTTCTGCTCCACACTTAATTCGAAAGCGAAACTGTCGAAGGTGTGGAAAGTAGTCCTCAAACTCAAAAATAGAAGTAACAAACAGGTGAGCCCATGCCTTACTGTGCAGGGTGACGTAATCGGAGATAAAAAATTAGTAGCTGATCTTTTGGCTTCTTTTTTTGCTGCAAATTCTTCCTCTGAAAATTATTCTGTCCCTTTTCAAACAGTTAAAACCCGTAAAGAAAAACAACAGTTAAATTTTACCTCCGATAATTCTGAAGATTACAACATTCCGTTTTCATTAGTCGAGCTTGACGATGCAATTAACAAAAGTGCAGATTCAGCAGTTGGACCGGATGATGTACATTATCAATTTCTCAGACATTTAACAAGGTACTCACAGTCTCAACTGCTGGACATCTTCAATCAGCTCTGGATCACTGGCACCTTTCCTCCCTCTTGGAGAAAGGCCATTATTGTACCCATTCCCAAACCTGGCAAAGACCATACTAACCCGACAAACTATAGACCAATAGCCTTAACGTCTTGCTTATGCAAGACGCTGGAAAGAATGGTTTATTCTCGTTTACTGTGGTATCTAGAAACAAATAATATCTTATCCAACACTCAATGTGGCTTTCGAAGTGGTCGAAGTACTGTTGACCACCTGATGTGACTGGAAACTTTTATCCGTAACGCGTTCGTCCAGGGTGAACATGTCGTTGCCATCATGTTTGATTTGGAAAAAGCCTATGATACCACATGGAAATATGGCATTCTTTCAGATTTACAAGAAATGGGTTTGAAGGGACATTTACCTCTGTTTATATCCAATTTTCTAACAGACAGAATTTTTCAGGTTAAGGTTGGGGGATCTTTGTCAGATACGAGGGAACAGGAGATGGGAGTGCCTCAGGGTAGCATCTTGTCTCCCTTGCTGTTTAATATTAAAATAAATAACATTGTTCGTTCCGTTAAACGGGGAATTGACAATTCTTTGTTTGTCGACGATTTTGCATTGGTAGCCAAAGGTAAAACTTTGGCATCTGCAGAACGTCAGCTACAGTTATGTGTCAAGGCCGTTGAAGACTGGGTTTTACAAAATGGTTTTAAATTTTCTGATTCGAAAACTGAATGTATTCACTTTTCCAGGCACCGGGGAATTATTCAAGATCCTAATATTACCCTCAATAAAACTCCAATAAAGGCGGTCCAACAAGTCAAATTTTTGGGTGTTATTTTTTATCAAAGGCTATCCTTCCTTCCTCCTCTGAAAAATTTGAAAACTAAATGTCAACAGGCCTGCAACCTGCTCAAGGTTATTAGTGGTACAGACTGGGGTGCTGACAAGAAAACTTTATTACTGTTATATCGTTCTTTAATTAGATCCAAGTTAGACTATGGTTGCATTGTTTATGGTTCTGCTAGAAAATCTTATCTTAAGATGTTAGATCCAGTTGCTCTTCAGGCATTACGCATTGCTTTGGGTGCTTTTCACACCTCCCCTTGTGAAAGCCTTTATGTGGAAGCTAACGAACCCCCGCTGGAGCTCAGACGTACAAAATTGTCACTGAATTACTATTTAAAATTAAAAACTGATCCCATGAACCCCGCTTATGACTGTGTTTTCAACCCAGATTTTGTTCAAAAATTTGAAGCCAAACCTAACACAATTCCTTCGTTTGGCATCAGAATGCAGGCTCATCTGGAAAAAGCAGGCATTAATGTTGCTTCCATCAACGACGATGAGCTTCGGACTGAAGCTCCCCCATGGAAATTATGTATCCCAAACATTAATTGGCAGTTGTCCGCTTTCCTTAAAAACAATACATCCGAAACCGTATATAACCAACTTTATTTAGAACAGTGTGCTTTATACCCAGGATATGAACAACTTTTTACAGACGGGTCAAAGAAAGGTGATTCAGTTGCTGCTGCGTCGGTCTCTGGGAGACACTTAGACCAGCCTTTGCAACAGCGTTTACCTGATTTTTGTTCTGTTTATACAGCTGAGCTCAAGGCAATTCATTTAGCTCTGAAACAAGTTTATCAATCCAAAAGAACCTCATTTTTAATCATGTCTTATTCATTGTCAGCACTTCAGGCTCTTTCCACGAGAAAGATATCACACCCTTTTCTGGCAGAGATCCATGACCTCCATACACAACTTGTTTCTGAGGGTAAAAAGATAGTTTTTATGTGGGTCCCTGGTCACATGGGCATCCGCGGCAATATTGCAGTAGACAGGGCGGCTAAAGATGCTCTGCATCTCGATTTCCCTCCAGAGATTTTCCAGTTTGTGCCCTACTCTGAGTCTGACCTACGTTGTATGACTGGATCTTATTGTAAACGACTGTGGCAGACTGACTGGTCTAACCATGTCAACAACAAATTATTTCAAATTCTTCCCGATTTGTCCACTTCTTTGCCTAACTTTGCATCCACTCGCAAAGAAGAAACAGTGTTATCTCGCCTTCATATTGGGCATACTTATGTCACCCACAGTTTCCTTTTAAAAGGAGAAGAACCACCATGGTGCTTTGCATGTGATCAATCCTTTTCCGTTCGCCATTTCATGTCTGAGTGTGCTGATCTGATAGAGGAAAGAGAAACATATTTTGGTTCCATACCTTTCAAAGAGATTTTTAAAGTATGTAATGGTCAACATCTGTTTCAATTTTTACATGATGTTGGTTTGTTTTATCGCATATAAATCGTATCGACATGTTTTGTTTAGTTTGGATTTTATTGATAAAACTGAATTTAGTGATTTGATTGAAGAAAGAATATATTTTTAATACATCAGTTTTAAAGAAGACTCTTAAAGAGGTGTCATGTGAAAGTTTGTTTGTGTATTTAAGAGTAACAGGCTTGTTTTTTAAGATTTGAATCATTTTATAATATTTTAAGATAACGTCTCTCTGGTCCTGATTTGGCTCGGAGGAGTCCGCTGGACCTAAAGCACTAATCTTGTATTGTATTGTATTAACATGAGGAGTCATGTTTATTTGTGAAGTTTATTGGTCCCATAAAACTAAGAAATTTGTGTGCGTGTACTTGGTCATTTGTTTAATGCTATTCTCAAATAAAGAAATTTGTGTGTGTGTACTCAGTGATGGAAATCACGTACAATCGTATGTGTTTCACGTACTGAGTTGGGAAATCACGTAACGAAAATGTAATGAAAGGGTATGAACACGCACAAAGTCAGTGCCAAAGGGGTATGAAAACGTAAAGCTAAGTTGCTGGGAGGTATCATCAGGTACAACTATTTCGGTCGTGCGTACAGCTTTCGCTCGATTTGGATCATGTGCCTGTGCATCCGGCGTGACCGCCCCACCCTCTCTCCCCCTCCTATTCATTCTGTCGCTTCCGAGAAACAGCCTATCATATGCACGATAATATTCACTATTTTTTCTTGACTATAATTATAAGACTGACAACAACCCAACAAAAAACATGGCCGACAAGCAGCGATCTGTGGGGAAGCCGAAGCAAAACTAATTGCTTCAAAAAATTAAAACAAGATGAAGGAAAAGAAAAACAAACTTTTTTTTGTCAGCCTTTGGCTTTGAGTGCTTGGTAAGAGAAGAAAAAGGTGAGCCGCAACCAGGCCCGGCTAAAGAAACTCAAACTGATGAAAAAACTTTCCAGGAGAAATGGCTCCTGGAATTTCCGTGGCTAACACTGAAAGAAAATGGTTCTATGCTGCGCAAACAAAGTGTTTATTACGTATGTTGGTGTACCCCCTAAAAACCTGAAAGGGGGTATAAAAAAAACCCTTATTTTTGCAATGAGGGTATGAAAACCCCAACATGTTTTGGTTGAGGGTATAAATACCCCTAGCTTAAAAGCTTTCTCCATCACTGGCACTTGTCATTTGTTTACATACACGTGCTATTTTTACTCTGTATTAGAAAGTGTTCTGTGTATAATTTGATTTCATACATGTACTAATGCATCATAATTTGTCAATGTAAATTTAATAAGCAAAACAACAATTAAATTTACAGAATATATACATTACAGGCCTTTGTTTTTTATGTGCACAAAGTTGGATAAATAGAATTAGATAAATATACAATAAAGCACATTAATAAATGAACTAAACACATACTGTAGCACTTTATCATGTAAATCAAGAGCTCCCCTTTATTCTTTACTGATTTTCTTACTCACACATACTTGCACACTCGCACAAGTACATACACAAGCTCATATACTCACATTGCCCGCATACCCATACATATATATACAATTACAAAGCCAAATGTTTGAATAAACAAATTCAGATGAGTTGAGTTGTTAAAGAAAAACTGCATATTAATAGGTACTCCAAGCCCTTCATTGGCTCTTGTCCGCTCGGCAGTTTTGACTCAGTTTTCACTTCACTTTCAACACTTATTATTAATGTAAAACTGCATCAAAACGAACAGTGGCTGTATTCAAATAAAAATTGAAAGCTTTATCTTTACATCTGTGTTGTTTTTAATGCATGTTTATGCGAAAGATTCCGAGAAAACAGCTTTTGAATACGCCCCTATCTGAACGCTGAATGCCGCTGCAAAAAAATTGTCACCGTCGTTTGCTGAGAGGTGACTCGTTTCAAACGTCAAGCGCTTTGCGATACTTCATTGGATGGCCTAAAAATAAGAACCAATGAGAAGTTCGGATACTTAGCTTCATTTACATATAAGTATGGTGGGCTCTCGTGTGTAAACGTTTTGTTACGAGCCGAACAAAGTGGATAAAGCGGTTTTGATGTAAGTTTGATTTTAACTAGAAGTTTAAAACTTAGCAAGAAATAAAGAGCAGACTTTCCTTTATAAAACTAGGGTATTTATTAATTTGTGCATTACTGTATCGCGGAGCGCTTTGCCGTAGAAAAGTCTACCCAAACGGTGTTCGGGTTTTCTTCCGGCCATGGGCCAACTCGTAGGCCTATTCAGCGACATGAGTGCTGAGCGTAGTAGCACACCAGTAGGCCTATACTTTGCCGGCACGCACTGCGAATTTGATGATTTCCCAACTTTGAAGCACCAAAACGGCTGAACATTACATGGGATAGGCCCCCACAGGCTCGGCTCCGCGCGCCGGGGGTGGACCCCATGCCTCTCTCTGGCTGGGTGACCAAGTTGCCTACCCCTTTTTCTTCTCTTTTGTCTTGTTTCTGTCTTATTGGTCCTTTCACCTATATTCTCTTCACCCTTAAATTCTCCCAGTATACTATGCAGTTTTGACTCCCTTTCTTCTGCCTTACCGGACTTTCCCTGTCTTCTTTTTCCCCATCATTTCTTCTTTTTCTATTCTTCATTTTCTCTGTGGCCTTCTCTTGGCCCCCTGCGTTTGCCGTGCAGGGCAACCCGTGTCGGGGGAGAATGGGATCCTGGAGGTTGAGGTCACTGAGGGACTGCGGTCCCTCACACTAACACACCTCTTTGGCCCGGACTTCTCCTAGACGGGAGGCTGGCATGGCCCGCGTCAGTCAAGCGGCTGGTCGTGTATTGCCCTAGCTCTGCTAGAAGGCTGCGGCTCATGGGTCAAACTTGAACAAAACCGTAGTGGCAGTGCGGGATTGTCTGGGTGTATATCCCCCCTGTAGCCCTGGTGCGCTCCCTTGCTGGATTTTCCGCTTGGACGCATCCCCTTGTTGGACTCCGTGGTGGGTGGGGAGCAGGGGGGATGAATTAACAAATAATTAACATGGCTTCAACCAAAAAAAAAAGACTGCATGATGACGGACTGGACACGGACAGTGACATGGAGACGCGACAACAAGCTTGTGCATCGGGGGTGGAAGGGGCCTGGCCTCGTTTTTTGGTTGTGGAGGGAGCGGATCCGGCTATGCCAATAGGCAAGCTGTCTCCGTTCGCAATACAGAAGGGTTTTCAATCCGTTTGCACAATCGGGTTCAAAGATGTGAAAAAACTGAGATCTGGGGCCTACCTGGTGGAGTGCTCAACCAAAAGGGCATCGGATAGTCTTCTAAAGAGGAATTTGACCGTATTTGTTGACAGACAAATCAAAGTTTCTGTGCATGGACGGTTGAATTCCTCCAAGGGAGTCATCCGATGTCAGGATTTGATCGACATGTCGGAACTGGAAATCCGAGATGAGCTCTCCAGCCAGGGGGTCACAGCAGTCCAGCGGGTTTTCGTCACCAAAGGACCCCAACATATCCCCACCAACACACTTTTTGTGACCTTCGCTATGGCCAAGTTGCCGGAGTCACTCAAGGTGGGGTACCTTAGGGTGAAGGTGACGCCGTTTGTACCATCACCGTTGCGATGCTACCGGTGCCAAAGATTTGGTCACGGTAGCAAGACCTGTAAAAGCAAAGAATATGTCGAGATTGTGCAAAAGACAAACATGAAAATGAATGTACAAATCCGATTTGCTGTGTGAATTGCGCCGGGAATCACTCTTCCAGCTCCAAAGATTGTCCTCAGTGGCAGCTGGAGCTGGAAATCCAAAAGGTGCGGGCCACTGAAAGTTGCTCCTTCGGAGAAGCAAGAAAAAAAGTACTTCAAAGTAGGCCGGTCCTTAAAGAGAGGTCCTTTGCGTCTGTGGCGGGTTCCACATCTCATGTGGAACCTAGCGCACACTCGACAATGGACAACCGCCATGAATAAAATAACACAGATCTTGGAAACGTTGTGCAAGCGGATGGATGCTTTAGAAAAAATGATGCTCACGTTGTTTGCCCAAAAGGGGGTTTCTCCAGCCCCATTGAACACATTGGAGAACGTGCAGACGGTCACGGCAAAAACCGTCACTCCAAGCGCGCAGACGGCCGTGCCAAAAGCCGTCACTCCTGCCGCGAAGGAGGTTATGCCTCATGCACCGCACCAGCAACGACCGGTTTTAGCGACCGGGTAGTTGCTGGGGCGACTAAAATTCTAGTTACCCAGCAGAAGAGCGTCAGAGGAGGAGAGGGAAAGATTGGCAGGGGTGAAGGGGAGAGGGAAGATATAAAATCTGGTGCTGGGGAGAAGGGGAGAAAGTCCGCTGGCAGTTCGGGTTCCGGGGCTTTGACAAAAAATCAAAGGCCCGGACCCCTTTCTTCCAAGCCCCATCAGCCTCTCGAAACGGAGAACCGTTTCGGGGGGTTGATGGAACATGAAGAGATGGACGAGGGTTCAAAAGATAAAGACACGTAATTGTGCTCTCGGAGATGAAAATTTTAGCATTCTTTTACTTAATTTTTATGTCCATTTTACAATGGAACATCCGAGGGATAAGGGCAAATTATGAGGAGCTATGCTGTCTGCTGACAGAGCATCGACCTGAAGTATTGGCCCTTCAGGAAACTCTCCTGTCAGAAAAACATCCTATAGATATTACTGGTTATTCCTCTCTAGATTGTTTATCTTCTAGAGGTGTTTCACTCTTTATTCATAGAAATGTCCCATTTAATCCAATTTTACTTAATACAAGTTTACCAGCAGTTGCAGCTAGAGTATCTTTTTTTAAATCCCTCACAATTTGTTCTCTATATTTGACACCATCCATAAATGTAAACAAAAATGACCTTGAGAATTTGATTCAACAGTTACCTACCCCTTTTTTGTTGTTGGGCAATTTTAATGGACGCTCTCCCCTGTGGGGTAGCGATCGTACCGATTCTCAGGGGAAAATAATTGAAGACATTTTAGACTCGTTAAATCTAGTAACTTTGAACGAGGGTGCTCCAACTTTTTCCTGTTCCAGAACGGCTTCTTTGTCCCACATTGATTTATCGATCTGTGATCCCTCCTTACTTTTGGATTTTAAATGGACAGTTTTAGAAGATCTCCATGGCAGCGACCATTTTCCGGTTTTATTAAAACATGATTCAGATAACCTTGAGCAAACTCATGGCAGGTGGAAACTGAAACAAGCTAACTGGAGTCTGTTTTCTAACCTGTCTGAGGCCCAGCTACGTGCTAAGAAACAGGAATTTTCAAATGCCTTAGATCCAATACAGCTTTATACTGACATAGTTATTAACAGTGCCAAGGAGTCCATTCCGCAAACTTCGTCAAACCCTCACACACTTAAAAAACCCTGGTTTGATGATGAATGTAGAAAACTTCAGCAAGCTCGTAAAAAAGCTTTAAGAACTATGTTTTTACACCCAAGCACTGAAAATAAACAAAACCACCAACGTTTGCGAGCGCACTGCCGACAGCTCTTCAAACGAAAGAGAAGAGAATCGTGGAGAGGTTTCTGCTCCACGCTTAACTCGAAAGCGAAACTGTCGAAGGTGTGGAAAGTAGTCCGCAAACTTAAAAATAAAAGTAACAAACAGGTGAGCCCATGCCTTACTGTGCAGGGCGACATAATCGGAGATAAAAAATTAGTAGCTGATCTTTTGGCTTCTTCTTTTGCTGCAAATTCTTCCTCTGAAAATTATTCTGTCCCTTTTCAAACAGTTAAAACCCGTAAAGAAAAACAACAGTTAAATTTTACCTCCGATAATTCTGAAGATTACAACATTCCATTTTCATTAGTCGAGCTTGATGATGCAATTAACAAAAGTGCAGATTCAGCAGTTGGACCGGATGATGTACATTATAAATTTCTCAGACATTTAACAAGGTACTCACGGTCTCAACTGCTGGACATCTTCAATCAGCTCTGGATCACTGGCACCTTTCCTCCCTCCTGGAGAAAGGCCATTATTGTACCCATCCCTAAACCTGGCAAAGACCATACTAACCCGACAAACTATAGACCAATAGCCTTAACGTCTTGCTTATGCAAGACGCTAGAAAGAATGGTTTATTCTCGCTTACTGTGGTATCTAGAAACAAATAATATTTTATCCAACACTCAGTGTGGCTTTCGAAGTGGTCGAAGTACTGTTGACCACCTGGTGCGACTGGAAACTTTTATCCGTAACGCGTTCGTCCAGGGTGAACATGTCGTTGCCATCATGTTTGATTTGGAAAAAGCCTATGATACCACATGGAAATATGGCATTCTTTCAGATTTACAAGAAATGGGTTTGAAGGGACATTTACCTCTGTTTATATCCAATTTTGTAACAGACAGACTCTTTCAGGTTAAGGTTGGGGGATCTTTGTCAGATACGAGAGAACAGGAGATGGGAGTGCCTCAGGGTAGCATCTTGTCTCCCTTGCTGTTTAATATTAAAATAAATAACATTGTTCGTTCCGTTAAACGGGGAATTGACAATTCTTTATTTGTCGACGATTTTGCATTGGTAGCCAAAGGTAAAACTTTGGCATCTGCAGAACGTCAGCTACAGTTATGTGTCAAGGCCGTTGAAGACTGGGTTTTACAAAATGGTTTTAAATTTTCTGAAGCAAAAACTGAATGTATTCACTTTTCCCAGCACCGGGGAATTATTCAAGACCCTACTATTCTCCTCAATAAAACTCCAATAAAGGCGGTCCAACAAGTCAAATTTTTGGGTGTTATTTTTGATCAAAAGCTATCTTTCATTCCTCATCTGAAAATTTTGAAAACTAAATGTCAACAGGCCTGCAATTTGCTCAAGGTTATCAGTGGTACAGACTGGGGTGCTGACAAGAAAACTTTATTGCTGTTATATCGTTCTTTAATTAGATCCAAGTTAGACTATGGTTGCATTGTCTATGGTTCTGCTAGAAAATCTTATCTTAAGATGCTAGATCCAGTTGCCCATCAGGCACTCCGCATTGCTTTGGGTGCGTTTCGCACTTCCCCTTGTGAAAGCCTTTACGTGGAAGCTAACGAACCCCCGCTGGAGCTGAGACGTACAAAATTGTCAATGAATTACTATATAAAATTAAAAACTAATCCTATGAACCCTGCTTATGACTGTGTTTTCAACCCAGATTTTGTTCAGAAATTTGAAGCCAAACCTAACACAATTCCTCCGTTTGGCATCAGAATGCAAGCTCATATGGAAAAAGCAGGCATTGATGTTGCTTCCATCAACGACGATGAGCTTCGGACTGAAGCTCCCCCATGGAAATTATGTATCCCAAACATTAATTGGCAGTTGTCCGCTTTCCTTAAAAACAATACATCCGAAACCGTATATAACCAACTTTATTTAGAACAGTGTGCTTTATACCCAGGATATGAACAACTTTTTACAGACGGGTCAAAGAAAGGAGATTCAGTTGCTGCTGCGTCGGTCTCCGGGAGACACTTAGACCAGCCTTTGCAACAGCGTTTACCTGATTTTTGTTCTGTTTATACAGCTGAGCTCAAGGCAATTCATTTAGCTCTGAAACAAGTTTATCAATCCAAAAGAACCTCATTTTTAATCATGTCTGATTCATTGTCAGCACTTCAGGCTCTTTCCACGAGAAAGATATCACACCCTTTTCTGGCAGAGATCCATGACCCTCCATACACAACTTGTTTCTGAGGGTAAAAAGATAGTTTTTGTGTGGGTCCCTGGTCACATGGGCATCCGCGGCAATATTGCAGTAGACAGGGCGGCTAAAGATGCTCTGCATCTCGATTTCCCTCCAGAGATTTTCCAGTTTGTGCCCTACTCTGACCTACGTTGTATGACTGGTTCTTATTGTAAACGACTGTGGCAGACTGACTGGTCTAACCATGTCAACAACAAATTATTTCAAATTCTTCCCGATTTGTCCACTTCTTTGCCTAACTTTGCATCCACTCGCAAAGAAGAAACAGTGTTATCTCGCCTTCATATTGGGCATACTTATGTCACCCACAGTTTCCTTTTAAAAGGAGAAGAACCACCATGGTGCTTTGCATGTGATCAATCCTTTTCCGTTCGACATTTCATGTCTGAGTGTGCTGATTTGATTGAGGAAAGGGAAACATATTTTGGTTCCATACCTTTCAAAGAGATTTTTAAAGTATGTAATGGTCAACATCTGTTTCAATTTTTACATGATGTTGGTTTGTTTTATCGCATATAAATCGTATCGACATGTTTTGTTTAGTTTGGATTTTATTAGGACTGAATTTAGTGATTTGATTGAAGAAAGAGAATATATTTTTAATCCATCAGTTTTAAAGAAGTCTCTTAAAGAGGTGTCATGTGAAAGTTTGTTTGTGTATTTAAGAGTAACAGGCTCGTTTTTTAAGACTTGAATCATTTTATAATATTTTAAGATAACGTCTCTCTGGTCCTGATTTGGCTCGGAAGAGTCCGCTGGACCTAAAGCAATAACCTTGTATTGTATTGTATTGTACATGGGATAGGCCTGAAGAAAATTGGGCTTGGAGTATAACATATGAAGGGGTTACCTGTCAAAAATCAGCTTTCTGGTATCAATATTGGCTTCACTTTGAGACTCCAAAGTTGTCAATTTCTTCAATTCCAAAACGTTGCCAAAAAAACACCAACATTCGGCATTTTCAAACATTAATAACTTTTTACCTATTTGTCCTATGGGGAAAAAAAATATACCACTGTGTTCAGAATGAAAAGCTCTTTAAATCTATGTCAGTTTTGTGATGAGGAAATCATTTTTTTAAAATGGCTTTTGACTACCTAATATTAAATATAAACGCACTCAGTTCACTTATCTACAGCAACCAGCACAATCACTCACAATAAATGAACAATATATAAGCATTAAGCTCTGTTAATTCATATCTTAATGTTCAGGCTTGGATTATTCAGTCACCTAAAGAAATTCAGGAAGCTTTAAGACCCCAGTCTGGAACAAAACACTATGACTATCTGTATGATTCGAGAAACAAATACTTTTCGTGGAAAAAACCATGAACGAAAGATTAGTCTAAGCATTAAGCTCACTTCTATCAAGTCCATCTTCTGCATCAACCAGTGTATCAATACTATCCTCTTTGATTAAGTCTCCTCTCAAGTTGACAAGAGCTGCACATATTCTTAGAATGCAATCAAAATGATTTACCATACTAACAGGTATAACATCTCGCATAATCTTAAAAACCTTCATCCCTCATATGGCACGCTCTACATGTATTCTAACACTTGCAAGTCTTCTTGTTGAGGTAACAGCATCTTCAGATAACTGGCCTCCATGTGTAAAAGCAGGGATGTTCAATTTGGCATGCCGCTCAAATACCCAATCTTCAATGGTAAACCCACAATCAGCCATTACCTCATCTCCAGGCAGCAAATATTTCAGGAAGTTACTATCGTGAACAATAAACTTATCACTTGCTCTCCCACCATAACCAGCAGAAATAAACATTATTTGACCGCTTGGTGCTATGGCAACTAGGTATTTTACTGTGTTGTGAGACTTATACTGACTGTTAGGTCTCACCCCGAGAATCTAAATTTAAAGCTTTTTGCATAAAAGTCTCAGCGCAGTCGATGATGCATGTTGTTTTGGGATAGTTACACTTAAAACTGTCTGGGAGAGTTGCACGGATGGTTTCTCTGGGAAGCCATACAATTAAATGAGAAAGGTGCAAAGCCAGATTTCTGTGCCTGTGCTAAGAGCCTGCAGAAAAAAATGCCAATCAACAACCCAATTCTGAAAGGCTGTGCAGCCCTCTGTTGGACCGTCAGGAGATGCAGCACTGCTGAGAGATACCTGGAAGGACTGTCAAAAATAACTGACAACTTTCGATAGCAAAACACAAAAGCAGGCAAAGAGACATGTTTTTGTTCAGCCAGACGATTGTGAAGCATTCAAAAATGAAGTTGTCTTATACACCACAACTCCAAGCATACCATCACCAGCCCCTGAAACATCCATTGACACTTACTGGGCACAGATGGACACCACAAAGTTCCCTCTCTTAACAGCTGTTGCCAAGAAATTGGTGAGCGCTTTCCATGGTCCAGCTGTAGAAGCATCATTCAGCAGTATGGGGGAAATTCTGCATGCAGGCTGCAGCCAAATGGATGTCTCTACTTACTCAGCCATACTTTCTGGCTGCAAAGAAGACCACAGCTGTTAAGTACTTTGCTAAGAAAAACCCTGTATCAGAACCAGTTCCGAAGCAACTGGCAGTCAAAATGCAGAAAGCGTGGGTGGCAAATGATGAGAGGAAGGTAAGCAGTAAACAGAGTCGAACCATTGCCGGGAATTTCAGACCACGACATTGTCTATGTCGAATCCACCCTTCGCCCGCAGCGCGTCAGAACCAAGCCACGTAAAATCTACCAGTACCACAAAGCCAACTTCACAGCCATAAAGCAAGACCTACTGGCATCAGAGTTGGCTAAGCAGCATGACAACCCTGACATCTCAGCCAATAGCCTCTGGGACTCTCTGAAGAGACTCCTCTCATCTCTAGTGGATAAACATATCCCCACAAAGACTTCTTCCAGCAAGAAACCCCACCGCCCATGGATAACACAGAAAGTCAAGGCCATCAGAAGAAAAGAAAAGATTTGGTACACGAAAGCAAGAAGTCAGCCTCAGCAGCAGACCACAGTAAGTACAAGAAGATTAAAGCTGAAGCTCAACGACTCCAGAGACAGTCCTATTGGGATTACATTGATACTATAATCGATCCAGTAGAGGATGAGTCGAATACCAACAGGCCATCGTCGCAAAAGAAGTTCTGGCACTACATCAAGTCACTCAGGAAAGACAACACTGGAGTGGTAACTCTCAAAGAGAATGGCCGACTACATAGCGACTCCACATCCAAAGCCAACATCTTAAACCGCCAATACCAGTCCGTTTTCACCAGGGAAAATCTGTCCCAAATCCCAACACTGCCAGGCACTCCATTCCCACCAATGCCAGACATTACTGTAGACACCGACGGCGTTCGGAAACTTCTGCTCAAGACCAACCCCAACAAAGCAGCAGGCCCAGATAACATTCTGGCCCGTGTTCTGAAGGAGTGTGCCGAAGAACTCGCACCCATCCTCACCAGCCTTTTCAACAAGACCCTGAAGGAAGGCAAGATCCCTGAAGACTGGAAGCAGGCTAACATCACTGCTGTCTTCAAGAAGGGCGACCGGAACATCGCTGCCAATTACCGCCCAGTATCACTCACAAGCCTGTGCTGTAAGCTCCAAGAACACATCATTGTGAGCAGCATTATGAAGCATCTTGAGGCACATTCGATCTTGACGGACTGCCAACATGGATTCAGAGCACGCCGTAGTTGTGAAACACAACTCTTAACCCTCAACCATGAACTTGCCCAAGCACTTGACAAAGGGAAACAAATTGACCTCGCCATTCTGGACTTCTCCAAAGCGTTTGACCGGGTCCCTCACCAGCGGCTTCTCCGCAAACTCGACCACTACGGCATACGAGGCCAGACTTTCACCTGGATCCAGGACTTCCTTAACAACCGGGAGCAGCGGGTGGTTGTTGATGGCGATAGATCAGAAGCAGGACCTGTCCTATCCGGCGTCCCTCAGGGAACTGTGCTCGGCCCCCTGCTTTTTCTTCTGTTCATCAACGATCTCCCTAGTAACCTCAAGTGCAAGACCAGGCTCTTTGCTGATGACTGCATAGTCTACAAAGAAATCAACAAGCAGGAAGACTGTATTACTCTACAGGACGACCTCAACGAGCTAGCCAAGTGGGAGAAGACCTGGGGCATGGAATTCCACTCGGAGAAGTGTTCCATACTCGATACTCACAGACCGAAATCACCCAAGACCCACAGATATAAGCTGAAAGGGCATCTCTTGGAGCGGACATCATCTTCCAAATATCTGGGTGTGACCATCTCCTCAGACCTCAGCTGGAAACATCACGTCGACCAAACAGCAAAGAAGGCTAGCAGTGTCCTTGGCTTCCTCCGAAGGAATGTAAAGACACGCAACCAGCAAACCAAGACCAACGCCTACAACACACTTGTGCGTCCCCACCTAGAGTACTGCTGCTCCGTATGGAACCCCCACCAAGAAGACCAGGTACATAAGATCAAGATGGTCCAACGGCGTGCAGCACGGTATGCCACCAACCGCTACCACAACACAAGCAGCGTAACATCCATGCTTGAAGACCTTGGGTGGGAGACCTTGGAGTCCAGACGACAGAAGATTCAGCTGACTATGCTCTACAAAGTGGTCAACAACCTTGTCGACATTCCAGCTTCACCCTACCTGACCCTCATGCCCTCTAGAACCCGTTCCAATCACAAATTTAAATTCCGTCAGCTGACAACCAAAACCAACTCCTTTAAATTCAGCTTTTTCCCCAGAACAATTCCAGTGTGGAACTCTTTACCGGCAGTAGTAGCCGAGGCCCCCAGCTTGGCATCTTTCAAGCAGGGGCTAAAGTCCCTCCCATTCTAGCTTATTTTTACATCCTTCAGAAAGTAGTGGTGATGAAGGCTGAGGCTGTGCTGGTCGGGGCCTAGCTCCGGGGGCCGCCACGGTAGCCAGATTGGCTTAGCTAGAATCATGAAACCTGTAAGGATTTTTTTGTTTGTTTTGTTTTGTTTTGTTTAACCTCCCTTACCACCCTCTATCAATTGAGTTGCTTCCTTCTTTTTACAGTTTTTTCTTGCTCCCTGCGTGCAACACTGTAGAAATATCAGTTTTGATAGCACAGTGTATACTTTCAGATTCAGATTCAGAAGCAACAGAGATGCAGAGATGCATAGAAAAGTCAGACCTGATAGTTCTCCGCGATATCGCGGAAATCCGCAAAAACGAAAACGAAAACAGAAATTTAAAAAAAAGAAAGAAATGCGAAACAATCCGCGGACACTTAAATTTTTTTTGTTGGTTGTTTTGTATCTGAAAACGAAAGTTGCTTTACTCGCTTCCTGTTTTGCGGCGCCATACTTTGTTTTGGAATAGTGGTGCAGCGTTGACTGTTTCTGAGTATATATTTTCGACGTTCAAGTTGTGGATTTGTGGACGTCATCAGACTCCTTGGACTTCAAAATGTATGTCACAAGGCGTGACATAGTTGCACGTTCCGCGGACACCTCTGAAATTGAGAAGGGCATTAAAAATGCTGTAATGTAGGCCTAGGGGGTAAGGGGACATTATTATACAGCATGCCAAACCATCCTATTGAATCTACCTGTGACGATTCTGTTGCTCCCTGTGGTATTTGCGACAGACAGGTCAGCTGGTCTGAAAGAGGCGTAGCTTGTGATGCCTGCAGCACCTGGTACCATGCATCATGTCAAGGCATTGGCAAGTCTTATGACGTCCTAGGAGCCAGTGACGTCAAATGGTACTGTGACACCTGCGGCAAACCAAATTACAGCACCGTAGTCTTCGACCTACATGGAGTTGAGCATCAGTTTGACTCATCAGATAGCACAGCCTGGTCCTTCAACGCAGATAAAACCTTTCATCCAGTACACAGTTCTACACCAACACGACAAAGTAGGCAGGACAAGGGGAAGAATAGACCCCTGAGATTCCTGAATATAAACTTCCAGTCAGCTGTTGGAAAAGCGGCAGAGCTGAGAAACCTGATTGAGAGCTCGAGACCTGACGTGATCTTCGGCACAGAAACCTGGCTAGATGACACCATCATGACCAGCGAATTGTTCCCCTCAAACTACAAAGTCTTCAGGAAAGACCGAAATAGAAACGATGGGGGTATTCTGATCGCCACAGTTGACAGCCTTGCCTGTGCTGAGGAAAACACCCTAGACAAGCCTAAATGTGAGCTGCTCTGGGCAAAAATTAAAATCGAAGGATCACGCGACCTGCTTGTTGGCACATACTACCGCCCTGACGTTAGCGACGAAGCCAGCCTAGCGGCCTTTGAAGTCTCGGTGCATCAAGCCTGTAATAACTCCAACGCCATAATATTCATTGGTGGAGATTTTAACTTTCCAGGTTTCCAATGGCCCTCATCCTCCCTGAAAAAAGTCGCTCCATATGTAGGCTTACACCACCGATTCCTTGACCTCTTGTCCGACACAGGCCTTGAACAGATTGTGGACAAACCTACAAGAAATGAAAACATCCTTGACCTATTCCTTACAAACACACCCAAATTGGTCCCTAGGTTGGAAGTCATACCAGGCCTATCTGACCACTGCATTGTGTATGCCGAATTACAGACACACCCCATTCGGGTCCAGCAAACAGCTCGAACGGTCCCCTGTTACTCGCACACCAACTGGGAAGCCCTGCGAATGTCCACAGCAGAGCTATCTGCCCAAATCCTCACCTCCGCCTCCGACAACCCCGACGTCGAAGCCATATGGTCACAGATGAAAAGCGGTCTTCTCAGTAGAGTTCAAGAATTACCCAAACGTAACCCAGCGTGGAAATTGTTGCTAACCAGACTTGATTAAAAATTGCCGCCACAAGATTGAGAGTTGATTGCTCATGCAGGATTAGAATTTGCTACACCAGATGAAGTCGCTATACGCGATCAAGACAATGATTTGCAAATTGTGACCATGTGTTGTCGACCCCTGCCTATTTTTACGAAATTGGGCCATTTTTAGTGCTACGGACTGTGGACGAACTGTTCAACGGCATTTTGTTTTGTCAAGCTGGCTGGTTTTGTGTATACAACTTTTTGTTTTTGTTTTTCACGTCCTCAGGCTTTTTCCTTTGGGAGCTGTCCTTTTGACATGCTTTTTAAGGTATGACAAGGTAGTCCAACCTGACCTGAAGCTTTTTATTGTTACATTTTTTGTTTTGTTTCTGCAACTTTTCAAACATGTGTGGTGCAATGTACATTGAGCAAACCAACGAGAAATTTAAGTCGAAACCAACAGTGATTTCTGAAGTAACGCTGTAGGAAAGCAATGATAATGTAAGTAATGTGATCATGGTAGTTGGTCCCAATTTCAATCATTTCTTGACCATAACATTGCCAGCCATTTTATAAATTTTTTTTAAATATAACGATAACATTGCCCACATTATTCTTTTTTCTTTCTCCCCCCCCCCCCTCCCTTCCGCCACAAGTCTCAGCTGAGAAATGTGAATCTGAATGTACATGTTTTACTATATTTTTACTATTTCTTAAAAGAAATGACATACTTGTTTTTTTCGCACTTGGTTTTTCTTCAGAGAAATGTCTTGCTCAGTAATTTTGATTGGAAACGGTTGACAGTTTGTTAATTCTTTTAAGCCTCTATGCAATAGTGTATTGGTTCGACGAAAGTTTTTGCTTGCATTTTGTCGTTGGATGTGACTAAACCAGGATGTTGGTTTTTTTGTGTTGGTAACCGAGAATTGAGAAGTGAAAATGTGACTGCTTAGTGACAAATCTGAAAAAAGTGAACTTGTTGAAATTTTTTGTTTGTAAATTATTTTGAAAGGTTTGTGTATGATTGAAGTAGGAAGTTGCTTTTTTTTTTTTTTTTTTTTTTTTAAAGAAAATTAGTGTTTAGCTGTACATGTTACTGAATTTAGAGCTGCAGGTTTTAATTTTTAAATTAAAGCGGAATATAAATTTCCTAATCATTTATGTGCTCTTGATTTAGACTGCTTCCAGGGATGTCAGTAGTCAGCCCAGTTTAGTTTCTGTTTGTATAATACCCTGAACTTCTTGTTGCTGAGGCATGCTTGGGCACTGGGCTCTGTAGTTGCAGCAAAACTTTGACAAATAAAATGACTCTATGCATACATGTTTTTTGGGGTTTTTTTTGGCTCAGAATTTTTTTTCTAACCTAGTCACTGCTAAGTTAAATTCATCAGCAAGTCAGAATCTTTTTTTTTTATTTTTTATTGTGATGCGTCAAAGTTGTTTGTCCCAATCATTTTGTCCCCGTCATGCTTTTGTCGGGTGATCTTTAAACAAAAATTGAGTTGTGTTGACTTTAAAGATTTTGTTACATTCAAAATCATTGTGGGCATCATTTTTGTTTTGTTTTGTAAGAAATATGTCCTTTTTTTTAAAAATACAACATTAACCAGATCATGTGTACAAGTGCGTACAACAATCATAATCATTTTTATTTCTCCCGCGTTTCATGGAAATGGAAAATGGGTTTGAATTAAATTAAACTTTTGGAATGGAAGACGAAAGTTTGGTATTACCGTATCTTAACCGAAAACTGAACAGGGGTAAACTCAGATCAGCGGATGTGATGTCACCTGTTTGCGCATGCGCAAGGAGGATAGGGGTAAACTCAGCTCAGGACAAACTCAGATCGTGACACCGGGGACCCAAACAAACAAACAATTTAGTTCAGTCAGAGACATATCTCTGGTTCAGTGAGATGGCAGAGGCAGAGGCAGAGGGTGCAGACACTGACCAAATCAAGGTTTTGGTCAGAATTAGACCTTTTATTTCAAAGTGAGTATCCTTACACATAACCTGTTTTGAGCTGATTACTGTGTAAAGCACCTTTTTACTTATTAATACAGGATGCTGTAGCCTTTACAGGGGGGTAGAAAATGGTGACATATCGTACGCTAAAATCTCGGCACTGTTTGAATCCCAAGAATTGTAGTTGGTGTAATGCATTTTGAAAAATATGTTTTAGCTCGGCACTGTTTGAATCCCAAGAATTGTAGTTGGTGTAATGCATTTTGAAAAATATGTTTTAACACTGATGCTATTAGCATCTTTTAAGTTGAAAGATACAAAAAATCGCCCCTCTTCATTTGATACGCATTATGGACTTGCAAACGAATTTCTGGGGCCAGATGGCTTTGAAGAAGAACAAATTAAAATCTCGCCTATCGTCTTGTATACCCCCGTTGGGGTGCCAGGGGTTTCAGTATAAATAGTATCCCCACTTTCTGGAAATTTAGTGCTTTAAATTCCCACTGTCGCTGTCTTTTTCATTTGTTCTTTCTCATTCCTGCTCAGTTCTATCAATCTGCTACACTATCTTCTTCTTCGCTAGACCAGTCATCTACCTTTTTTCTTGAAAACTCTTCCGGGACAAGACTCCTTATTTATGTACGAGGTCTGTAGGATCAGCTTGGAAATATTGGACGCTTTCTGCCAGGTGGTCACTAGGGCTTCCTATGATGTTATTATTTAGCAATGTAGGCATTTTATATGTATGTGTTTTGTTGATATTTTATAATGATGTTTGTATTCTATTTTGTTTTTGTAAACGGGGGTTCGATAAATTAGAGTACAGCCTCAGCGTCCCCTGCGTGGGATGTCTTTATTGTAAAGTGACTGGCTGGTGGAGAGCTTTCAGTTTTACCACTAGGGTTGTTTCAGCAGATTTTTTATGCGGATCAGGGGTTGTCCGGTCCTGATTTGGCTCGGAAGAGTCCGCTGGACCTAAAGCAATAATCATGTAATGTAATGTAATCGCCTTGTATACCTGGAAAATAAAACCCCAACTCGTCTGATGGAATTGGAATGTTTTTTTGCAAGTGCCTTGGTTGCCTCTCATTTGCAAAACGTTAAGATGTTTATTTTATGATCGTGCATAACAGAACCAGCAAGCCGGCAGATTTTTGTTCTTTCAATTTGAATTAGATGCTAACACTGGTATGGAAACATACTTTTTGCAAGTTTTTGTCCCAGCTATTATTCTGGGCAATTGTAATAGTGAAGACAGTTTTTGCTTTAAAGAATCTTCCCGTCTTCCATTGTAAAAGTTCAATTCCAAACCGTTTCCCCATCTTTCCTGAAATTTTTGTGTTAAGTTGTGTACATTTTGCTGTAAAAATTGCTGAGAATTCAAACGTGTAATTTTGCCTGTTTTCTTTTTTCTGTGTGTTTTGAATAAACGCTTATAATATGTTTGCGCATATCATGGAAATGGCTTTTTAAAATTTGTGTTTTGATGCTTTTAATCGATAATCCATGCAGGGTTCTTTTTGTGTGGGCTTTGGTTGATTTCAGTGTGTAATCAGATTGTTGTTTTATCCACAGCATTGGTTTTCCAAATTTCAGTTTGTCGTTATTTTGTTTAAACTATGCACAGGTGTGCAAGCAATGTTACTCTGTGTGTAGATTACATGTGTTTTTATCAGTCTTTCATAGAAAGCTTGTGTTTTTCATTTGTCTGCTGGTTTAACAGCCTTTCTGTACATGATAAGAACAGTCTGCACTCAATAGTAAATATATGTTCAAAAATAATTGGTGACAGGCAAAGAGACCTGAGTACTTTTTATGATCAACAAACACTTAGGAGGGCTGTTTCGATTATTTCTATGTCACAGGACCAGTGCATGCCGTTGGAGGATTTAGCCGTTTTGGACACCATTTTCACCATTTCTACGAAGGATTTCGTTCTTGTGAGTATTGTATTCCAAATCGCTTTTAATCGACGTTACTTTGCTGTTAAACGCACTTTTGAGTTTGTAATTCAAAACGTCTAGGGCTTTTATTATTTCTTAGGCCTTTCATTCTCTCTTATCTGTTTATTCAATAGCGGAATGGATGAAAACATAACGTCGCACAATAGCTGTTTGGTTCAAAGTCATAGGCAGACATTTGTAATTCATTCATTGCTCTTACATTGTAATTCATTTGGCCTTTTTACACTGTCTTATGTGTGATGAACACCCCTCTTTTTTTTTAATAGGCCATTTTGGTAAAAGGAGCTTGGTTTAAACAGTCGATTTTGTAAAACTATTGTGTTGTTGGTTTTTTTTGGGGGGTGGGGGGGGTGGGGGGGGAAGGAAACATGGGAGTAGACACATAGCAGTGGAAAAACGTTACGATTCTGTTGATTAAAATAAGGCCTATTATTTCAACGCAGTTTATTTTTATGTCACAGGACCAGTGAATGCCGTTGGAGGATTTAGCTGTTTTTGACACCATTTTCAAATGGCATGCCAGTACAAAAGTCAGCAACCAACACATTGTGACATTCAATCAATTGTACAAGAACTGGGAAGCCTAAAACTATCAAGACTATCAATGAGCCCTTCAGACACTGATTTCCCCTTTCAGCTTTGTAGACGACAATTTCCTGTTAGGCCAGCCTTTGGCATCACAATAAACAAAAGCCAGGGTCAAACTTTTCAGAAATGTGGAATAATTCTACAGCAAAGCGTCATCACTCATGGTCAATTATATGTTGCAGCCAGTCGTGTTGGAGATCAAAAAAACCTGTGCATTTTTGCTGATCAGCAAGAATTCAAAAATCTACCAAAAGGACACATCTACACTCGTAATGTTGTTTTTAATGAAATTATCTGAGGTGCTATGCGGAAGTTGAGATTAGCATATTTAACCCGGAGATAACCCTAACACCGAGTTGTCATTCATTATGATATTTAGCTTGGAGTTAGGGCTATCCAGGTTAAGCTGCTAACTTCTGCATACCATCTCTGATACATATGCAGACCTTCCTATTGCTAAAAATAAACATAGCATACAATGATTTTATGTGTCCTACTAACTATTGATTCTGCTAGGGTTTACTTTAAAAAAATCAATGCATTTGGGAAGATTATCTCCCATTATAAAGTTTTGTTCTTGACATATAAATAAACATCCCCGTTGGGGTGCCGGGGGTTTCAGTATAAATAGTATCCCCACTTTCTGGAAATTTAGTGCTTTAAATTCCCACTGTCGCTGTCTTTCTCATTTGCTCTTTCTCATTCCTGCTCTGTTCTATCAATCTGCTATACTATCGTCTTCTTCGCTGGACCAGTCTCCTACCTTTTTTCTTGAAAACTCATCCGGGACAAGACTCCTTGTTTGTGTATGAGGTCTGTTGGATCAGCTTGGGAATATTGGACGCTTTCTGCCAGGTGGTCACTAGGGCTTCCTATGATATTATTTAGCAATGTAGGCATTTTATATGTATGTGTTTTGTTGATAATTTATAATGATGTTTGTATTCTATTTTGTTTTGGTAAACGGGGGTTCGATAAGTTGGGGTGAAGCCTCAGCCGTCCCCTGCGTGGGATGTCTTTATTGTAAAGTGACTGGCTGGTGGAGGACATTCAGTTTTCCCACTAGGGTTGTTTCAGCAGATCTTTTATGCGGATTGCGGGTTGTCCGGTCCTGATTTGGCTCGGAAGAGTCCGCTGGACCTAAAGCAACAATTATGTAATGTAATGTAATATAAATAAACTTGTTAATTTTAAGAGCCATTTATAGTGTTAGTGTTTATTATAATAAAAATCAAGAACCTGCTGCTGTTAAATTGGCAACTGTCACCAATATTAACAAATAAACACAAAAAGAACTTTATAAAATTAATGCAATGTGTTACGCAATTTATTTTACTTTAGTCATCAAAAATTTATTTGCACGGGTAATAACTGCTAGTCCTCTTTCATCTAAAAGGAACTAACTAAATGTTATAGGATCAGGAAGAAAGAATAGTTAATGTTAACACCACAACATAAACACTATGTAGGCTACAATGGAACATTATAGTCTCAAATAAATTTGATTTCACTCAGTGGCTGACAGCTTGGACACCCAAAGATAACCTATAACGGACATAAAATCAGCAACACAACAAAGAAATATAATAGATACTTTTAATTATACAACAATACAAGACAAATGAATTTTCGTGTTTTGCTCTTCTTCAGATTAAAAACAAACATAAAATGACAAAATGCTGCAGAATGCACAAAGTCACTTCCAGGAAAATTTTTAAAACGGGCATATAACATCAGTCCCAGCAATTGGGTCATCAAAAATTTATTTGCACGGGTAATAACTGCTAGTCCTCTTTCATCTAAAAGGAACTAACTAAATGTTATAGGATCAGGAAGAAAGAATAGGGTAGGTCGAGTATATATATATATATATATATATATATATATATATATATATATATATATATATATATATATATATATATATATATATATATATATATAATATATATATATTCTCTTTCTCTCTATAAATATAGGTGGTTGGCGTGATCAAGTATGGCAGCCATTTCAAAAACCTGCGTGGATATATTGACATTTTTACAAGTTATTTCATTATTGTGAGCGTACAAAATCAGTTGTGCATCATGCCGTGCGATAGCCTACAGCACCGGCAAGCAACCGGATGATTTCTGTGCAGGATTGTGGACAATCTTATGAGAATCCAGTGTCGAAAGTTTTCTGCAAAGTGTGAGCTGTGGTGTGTGGTAGTGACAGTATCAAGTACACACCTGTGTGATTCTCAGCTGGGACACATGTTCAGTGAATTACCTACAGCTTTGCTTGTAGCCTGTTTGCTCCTAATGTGTGGAGACGTAGAATCCAACCCCGGCCCCAACTCTCCAGCGAAGAAGAAGGATGACGAGAGACAACAACCCAAGGACTCGACACAGGCGATGTCCCCCATGCGAGAAGATCGACTCATAAAAGCTATCGAAACTCTCAGTGACCAAACGTTGGCGATAAAGAACGATCATGCTAAGGAATTTAGTGCAGTGAGATCTAGCATGGACGACATGAGAGACTCCTTTAATGCCAAGTTTGCACTGTTTGACAGTGCACATGAAACACTCAAGCAACGTGTGTCACAGTTAGAGTGTGAAAACGACAGCCTATGTCACGACTTGTGTCAGCTAAGGAGTACGTGTGATACGCTTGAAAACCATAGTAGGTGTAACAACCTTGTATTTAATGGCATTCCAGGGGAATCTGGTCATGAGAGCTGGGAGGTGTGTGAGAGGAAGGTGAGGGAGGTGGTGAGGCAAGGACTGAACATTACTGAACACATGGATATTGAAAGGGCCCATCGATTAGGAAGAGACAGCATAATAGTCAAGTTCCTTTCATACAACTTTACAAGCAAAAGATGCTAATCCTGTCTAAGGCACGACTCTTGAAATCTCATGATAAATTTTCAGGAGTGTTCATCAATGAGGACTTTTCTGGAACTGTGCGAGAGAAACGTAGGGTGCTGCGTGAAAAAGCTACGGTATTGCAGGGGATTGATTGATTGATTGATTTATTATTGCTTTAGGTCCAGCGGACTCTTCCGAGCCAAATCAGGACCGGACAACCCCCGATCCGTATAAAAGATCTGCCGAAACAACCCCAGTGGGAAAATTG
Source organism: Oncomelania hupensis (assembly GCA_036898135.1). NCBI lineage: Eukaryota > Metazoa > Mollusca > Gastropoda > Littorinimorpha > Pomatiopsidae > Oncomelania > Oncomelania hupensis. The sequence continues at coordinate 66,764,851 of CM072517.1, forward strand.
AATGCCCTCCACCGGCCAGTCACTTTACAATAAAGACATCCCACGCGAGGGACGGCTGAGGGTTGACCTCAACTACGCGAACTCCCCGATTACAAAAACAAAATAGAATACAAACATCATTATAAATCATCAACAAAAAACATACATATAAAATGCTTATAGTGCTAAATAGTACATTCATAGGAAGCCCTAGTGACCACCCGGCAGAAAGCGTCCAACACTCCCAAGCTGATCCAACAGACCTCATACACAAACAAGGAGTCTTGTCCAGGAAGAGTTTTCAAGAAAAAAGGTAGGTCATTGATCTAGCGAAGAAGAAGATAGTATAGCAGAGTGGTAGGACAGATCGGGAATGGGAAAGAGCAAATGAGGAAGACAGCGACAGTGGGAATTTAAAGCACTAAATTTCCAGAAAGTGGGGATACTATTTATACTGAAACCCCCGGCACTCCAACGGGGGAAACTGTTGCCGCAGTTAATTTGTCATGCCTACAAAGGCAAGACAGGTTTTCAACTGGGGCTTTCACTGTACCCTTTATAGGTTAGAACAATCTACAGTGGCAAGATTGCTCATGACCCCAAGGGGTATTGCAGGGGAGAGGAGAAAGGGCACATATCAGATTTGACAAGCTGATAACAAACGATGGTGTTTACACTTACAAGACGGACACAATGAAATAGTGAGACTTGTGAGAAAGGCTTGGTCAAAAGACAGGGTTCATACACAAATCATCTCACAAAATTCAAGGACTTTTCAAGGAAACTATAATAAATTTAAAGGACAATCGGAGCAATACATACACAATGACAACTATTTTAAATAACAGCAATCCATAGACATACTTAATGACTTTCCGTGCTGAATGTTATTATGGCAATGCAGTAGTAAAAAATGCAGTCCAATATCAACTTATATTCTTTGTGTCTCAATATTCTTATCGGTGACTTAAGAACAAGAGACTAATTGTTATTTTCTCCGAAATCTATCGAAATCCCCCGCTATTTCCTCCAAAATCCCCCGAAATCCTCCGATTGAGCAGTCTCCCTTTTCCCACCATTTCCGCTCGTTCGACAAGACGGGTGAATCCACTTCTTTTTGGCAAGTAACAGTCACAGTGTCTTGTTTTGAAACTAAAAGAAATAATGATTTGATTTGTCACCTGTTAAGTGTTATGTTCCAAAGAGAACAACAAAATTGAAAATAGCAGTAAAACTGGATAGGCTACATATGTTCAAGGTTTCAATGTTTCATTTGCACTGGAAAGGATTCTTTTAGATTTTCATTTAGTCATAATGTTTTTAGGGGGATGGAATATTGATATTATTGCATCAATTATTTGTCACACTTTGTGTTAAAACTCACAGGTATGTGGATCTTGAGCTGTGCCCCTTGCATATTACAAAAACGTTAATTTTTACATTTCCATTACAGGTGGTAAGTGTATCACATTTTTTAACCAAGACAATATGGTTACATATTGTGTAAAAGAACTGCAATTTTTTTTTTTGAGTTTCGTTGTCTTCCTGACAGTGACACTGATAGGCTTCACTTTTTCAATTTAAGGATATTTTAGCCTTTTTAAAAAAAAATAAATTAGCATTTGTGTTGCGTCACTAGTGGTCAGAAACATTAGTAATGATGATGTATGTGCAAGTTTTTTTTTTTTTTAATTAAAAAAAATGTCTGGTTATGCCTAACCACAGGCACCTGTCACTAGATATTCAACTTAATTTTTTAAAAATACATTACGACACACGATACACGTAAAAAATGTGTGCAGTGGAGTCTCCAGTGACAGGTGCCCGTGGTCTACACTGCAGTTCAACTTTATAGTTGACCAAAATGCAAGCATCCAGAGTGATTGATAATCAGTCTTTCAATTCTGTCTTGGTTTTTAGACCAGCTGGCTCGATGTGTTTGGTTATCATAGACAGAGCTGACTGACTGACAGGCAGCAGGCTGGAAGGTGCTCATGCCGCGGAAGCGATATGCATGTGGTGCTTGCGGAGAGGAAACCAGCAGCACGCGGTGCATAAAGTGTGAGGTATGCCTGCGTTTATATCTATACATTTTCAATGACGCATGTGTGCGTGTAGGTGTGTGTGTGGGTGTGTGTGTGTCTGTCTGTGTGTCAGTACGCGATGGGCGGCCAAACTACTGGATGGATCTGCACCAAATTTTGTAAGTGTACACACGGTATATAAGGGTGGAGGGTGGAGGTGGCTTTAAAAACCTGGGTGGGGTTTCGCAGACACTATTAATTTTTCCACAAACTGTAATGAAGAACTTTGAACCTTTGTTACAAGCTAAATACCTATCTGACAGCACTTACAATATTAAGCATTGATAATTTTAAGAAAAAGAGGGCTTTCTAGACTGTACACGATGTATAAATGAATGAATAAAATATTTATGTACAACAATCATTTTCTGACAGCAATTTAAAGACAACACTTTTCAATTCTAAGCTAGATAGAGGACTTCATCCTTAATACTAAAGGGGTCACCAGAGGTGCCTACCCCCAGTCTGACCATTTGTGTACTGGCTGCATGAAAAATGTGTATTCTGTGTAATGTCAGATTTCGCGCAACTCGCAACATTTGATCAAAGAATTATTGTCATGAAAACTGCCACATTCACAAAACATCAATTCATACTAATTCCAGATCACCATTTTAATCCTCTCATGAAACAAAATAATATAGAACTCAACAAGTTATGGTCACAAATGCACACTAATATATTGTTTTTTTTGTTGTATTTTACTAAATACCCCCCCCCCCCCCCCCTACTCCTCCAAAGGATCTTCATATTGTCCAACAATTAATTAATATGAATTATGAATCTATATTTAAATGCATAATTATTTTCGTATATTCTGCTGAAACTGGCAACACTTTTTGTTTTCTGAGCATACTATTACTAGGGTGTTCTGCATTTTGTGGTGTAAATACAGTGCCTTTTTTATCCACTTTGTATTAATTTTAGGCTGAGCCACTTTTGCCGTTTTGGGAAAAACGCGTTTTATTTTTATGTGAGGGTTACCTACTTTGAACAGTTGTATGAGTGCCTTAATATTGACCGATTTTAACAATTTAAATTTTTTAAAATCTTCTAAAGGTTTGTACTATATAATAAAAACAAAATAAAACATCCTGAACCAAAATAAAATGTTTGTCCGTAATACCTAATCTAAGTGTCGCTGAATGTCGTATGCAAAGCAATGCTGAACTCTTTGTTGCAGTGAGCATAATGAACTCCTTTTGAAGATTCGATTATTCCTCCAAAACGTTCACGGTATTCGCGTAAGAAATGTTGTCGTGCTTTTTGCTTACTTGCAACGGTACAACCTTGATCTCAAGCGAACTGCGCTACCGAACAGCTATCATGCTTGTTCTGCATCAGCAGCAGGTGAAGAGTGTGCACCCAAACATTAATGACATACACATGGTAAGTCCTGATTATAAAGAGGCCTTGCTGGAATGTGCAAAGCGGAACCAGTATTCTTGTGCCTGGACCATCATGGCTTTGGCTGAAGTACTCCAATGCTGTATAGGCAGTCTCTATCCATCTGAAAACGGGCCACAAGACGAGACCATACACATACTGACAACTACTTTTGGCACAGCGCACACCGCCTCCAAGATAAGCATCTTATGGACAAGCACTAAACCCAAACTGCCAGGTAAGCAATGGACGCCGAATCACTTTGTCCCAGTAATTAGCGCTCGCCAAGGGACCGCAGATGACCAGACACACCAGAAAGGAGACAAAGACAATGATGACGATGGTAATGATGATGATGATAACGATCATGATGACGACGATGAACGGGAAGAAGAAGAAGAAAAAGAAAGAGATGATGATGATGAACGTAGAGGAGAAGAAGAAGTAGGAGATGATTATGATGAGAAGGTGGAGGAAGAGGATGTTGATGACCATAACTTTCTGACAGAAGAAGAAAGAGAAGGAGGACACCAACAACAAGACGGAAGAAAATCTCTTCGGAAAGGCACATTCCTTGAGTTAGACAAGTTATTACTGATTCTACAGGAAACACCTATGATATCCACCCTGGATCATGTCCCACAAGGACAGAAAAATGACGTTTTCTTCATAGTCAACAATGAGGATAACATGAATAGACGAGCAGAAGGTAAGCCATCACAATTCTGGGATGACCGGGGAGCGTGGGGAAGCGGACCTACAAACAAAACACTGCTCGTTCAGCAAGGAGGGAAAGTCAAGTCAGTTGTACGTAGGAACAACGCTTTCTGTCTAAAAAGACTCAAGGACAAACAAACTGTCTACACCCCCCTGGATCCACAACCAGAAAAGAAAGAGATCATTACACTGGAACGGTATTATGTCAAACACACAGGAGACAAGACATATGAGAAGAGAGTCTCTTGGCTCGAGTACGAGGGTAGCCCTCCCGTTGCAGTACATGAATACAAGGGCAAATGCCCTCCACCCAGACCCCATGGTAGGACAACTACGGGTAATCCCGGAGACTACACGAGGCTTCAACCAAAAGAGATGGACCATATGAAAGAAGATTTAAAAGGCAAACGAGCTGCAGAAGTGTACACAAGCAGAGAGAGCATGGGTGGGCCCAGAAATAGGCGACAAATATACAACGCCAAAGCAAGATCACAGAAGGGTCAGAAGGAAACGTACAAAGCAAACTTTGCTGACCAAGTGGCATCAATGGAGGAACTGCAAAATTCCATGCCTTACATCAGACTTATCATAAGACAAAGCAGAAAGGTCCCCTGTTGTATACTTTATGATGAGGAGCAGATAGCCGACCTAAAAAGGTTCTGTTGCCCTCCACCATCAGCGCAGTCGACTGTCATTGGAGTCGATAAGACATTCAACCTCGGCGACGTTCATATCACCGTCACTGTCTACAAGAACCTGTCAGTAAAAAGGAGAACAACTGATAATCACCCGTTGTTCATTGGACCACTTTTTGTGCATGGCAACAGCGACACTGAAACATTTTTTTTGTTTTTTCATCACCTGGCAGGACGGTTAACTACAGGACGTCCACCTGTTATTGGTAGCAACATGGTCGCAATAAGACAGGCTATGGAAAGAGAGTTTCCCGAGGCCTTGATACTGTCTTGCACGCGTCATCTGAAAAAAAATTTGGAAAATCTCTTGACTGACAAGGTTGGCCTGCCTCGTCCAGCCAGAAAGCGAATCACTGACCAGATTTTTGGGGAAAATGGGTTGTTGGCGACAACCAACAACCATGCTGAACTGGCAGACCGTCTCCAAATGCTTGCTGACACTTGTAACGACCAAGAGATGAAGCGATGCCAGAAAGACACATAGGCAGTTTGAAGAGAGATTACAGAAACTATGAAAAACAAGGCTGCCAAAAATCAGATGCAAAGCTATACTTTAATGTAACACGAGACCCCGTTTGGAACATAGAAATAGACTATGTATGTCCACCCTACCTGCACATTTTTCTGGGTGTAGTCAAGAAACATCATGACACACTTCTAGTTCAGTGTCACACAGTCTAGACAAACAACTTGCAGATGCACTATCAAAACAGAAACCAGCAGATCTTCCAGATAGAATGATACACACAACCAGCGAATTTCAAAGTTGTGTCAAAAACATGCACACGATGCGAAACAGAGTTGATTAAATAAACTATAGTCAATTAGAATTTGCATCATATGAAGGACCAGTTGTCGCTGCTGTTGAAGCTGTCATACAGAAACATAATATCAGGAGACAGGCCTACCACAACGGCGCCATGATTGGCAATTACTGTAACAAGTATATGCAGAAGGAGGTCATCAATGATATTGTCGACAGCATCCCAAATGCAGCAGTGCCACTGTCATCGGTGGCAGATATCCATACCAGAACATGGCAAATTTGTAGATTTTTTAAGACTCAACATACAATAATATTCAATAGTACACGAGCTGATTGCATATAACAATTCAATCCAAGAAACTGAAATCCCTGAAATTGAGGAAGCTATTGAATTGTACATGTCTACATTCCGAGAACAGTTTGGCTGTGAAAAAGGTGTAAATGTCACACTCAAGCAACGCATCTTAGAAACGCACATCACAGAGTGGGTAAGGAGGTGGGGAATGCCATGATGGGAATGGTGTTCCATGGCGAACAAGTCCATGCTGTTGTTAATTTGCTGAAAAGACGAGCATGGAGCATAAAAAAGAAAAAAGAAAGACTGCATCATCTTATGCAAGAGCAGCGGACACAAACAGCCCCAGACATCATTGTCATAAATCTTCTCACTTGAACTGTAACGAAAAGTTACGGTTTGAAACTTGACAAAATACCATCAGTCATCACTTTATTTAACGGCAGTACATGTAGTGGCGGTAGTTTCACAAATGAGATAACAGAAAATTAATTGTAGGCATTCCGTGACTAACAGACATTATCATGGGGAGCGCATAATTTTAAATGCACCCACCACCCCTCCAATAGGCCTTTCTTGCCGATTATCTCCCCTAAACTTACTTCCCGGCGTTGCCGCTAGGTGTCACGTGGAACTTTGGAGCAGAGTCGGCCATTATTGTTTGTTGACATAGCGAGGTTGGCATGCGTGGCTCAAAATGCCTAACAGATGTACCGTACCTGGGTGTTGCGCACCTAGAGGATTCAGTTTTCCGAAGGATGAACTGTTAAGGAAGCGTTGGATACATGCGATTCGACGAAACGGCAAAGGAGACTTCTTCAAGCCGACATCAAATACCCTCGTTTGCGACCGACACTTCTTGCCGGAAGATTTCATGGATGGACCGACTGTATACGGTAACTGCTCATATTATAATTATTCTTTAATGAAAGAGGTTTCAGAAGCATATTCATTTGACTGGAATAGGTCTATTTTTGCTGTATTTAACAGCATTTTGTGCCCATTGTTAATAAGCGTGAAAAAATAGCTTGCTATGTAGTCGGGAAATAGGCCTCTTAAAAAGTAGCTAGACAATGCGGAAGTGGAGAAAGGGGACAGATTAGCCTACATTTTACAATTTTGTTATGGCTGACACCGATTTATTGAAGATAATGTGCACATTTGCTATATTTATATTAACTTAAGGAAGTGGTAGTGGAAACTGTTCAGGTGTCCGTTGCTAGTGTGGAACTTAGGCATACTAGTACAGTTGTAGTACCACTGTAGCCTACTTATTTTACTTTGAGTATTGCCAACATCATTCACAGATCTCCGTACAAGTGCAAACTTGTTCTTGGATTTAAATGATAAAAAAAATATTACATTTCTTATTTTGCTTACTAATGTGTTGCATAAATAATATTATTGTGCCATTGGAGCTACATGTTTTACTGAGTGTTATAGTTCTGCTGTAACCCCCCACTTACACAGTAACAAGGTAGACTCAGTACCACGCTTAAATATTAGCTGCCAGTCAGTATTTTGAGTATTTCACTTTCAGTGAACTTCACACTTGCACTAATGGCTATTTTTACAGCTTACATATGCAGTGCCATATCATGACTGTATGAATAATTAATTAATATGCATGACTATCAATCTTTTTTTAATTTCAGGTTCAGTAGTACGCAAAATATGCCGCCTGAAACCTGGTGCAGTGCCAAGTGGGTTTTTTTGGACGTTGCCTCAGGAGAATGACTCGAGACGAGAGCAGCGATTAAAAACACAGGAGGCTAGAAAAAAGTCATTGGTCCAGGTTTGTGTACCTTTCGTCAACATGTGTCATGCCGTCTTCTTGTAACCTGTGGAAAAATGCACCCTTTTCCCCTCTCTCTCTCCTTAGTAGGGGTACCAGCATGTGTACTGGAGGTAGCCCATGGAGTCCAAGTAGTTAGGCCTCTCTCTCTCTCCCCTTCCCTCTCTCTTTTTTTCCAGTTCTGCTAGTGAAGCTCGAATCAGGCATGAGGATGCTGAACCATTGTATGGCTAGATGTGACTAAGACACCACCATGGGTAGATAAGGGTCCGTCACCCTGAGGTCGCTGTTGCTTGCTGGTTTGTTTGCTCGTTTCCTTGTAAATAAAATGGGCCAAGAGATGGACAGAAATGGCTCTTGGTTTCCTCCTTCTTCCTTCTGCCGCACCATCTCACCCTATCCTATCACAAATGGTGTCGCCGACAGGATAGAACAAGCAACCTCAGGGCGCAGGAAAGACGCCAGCCACGACTGTCTACGGACCACTGGGACCCATTGGTGACGTACTTGTAGTGTTAAGGAAAATAGATGTCAGGAAGATAGTTTTTGGATTTTGTATTTAGCTGTTTTATGTCAGACGTTAGTATACATGAAAGTTATTAGGTTAGAGTAAGATCCGATTTGGGTAATATGCTGATGATGTTAAAGAGTAGATAATCATGGCGGAGCCCACGCTGCAGAATCTGGCTGCAAAAACAGAAAGGCTGAAGAGACAACCGGAGCAAATGGTTCCTGATGAAGGCATTTTGAAAGAGAAAGGGTCTGCGCCAACAAAGAATATCTACTACGCACAGACTGAATCAAGATTGCTTGGAAAACCTGTTTTCTGTTTTGCGTGGGGCCAAGGGGGGAAACCGAGATAATCCAAATGCCAAGGAGTTCCGCGAAGCTCTCTGGGCTGCTATGGTGGATGCCATTCTGCTTCACAACGATGGAAGCAATTGCCATCAAGATGCTGAGACATTTGTGCTTACTCTCACTTCGTTCAGTGCACACCAAGCTTTGCCAAGAACACTTCCACCATCAGAGCCTTCATGTCCAGGGATGATTCCGTTCGGAGAGTTGGACTACGAAACACAGCTTATGTGGCTGATTGCGAACCATGCCCCACCCCGTCCGGACGCTTTGCTGAGCCTCACAAGCAATGCTGCTTTGTTCTATGTAGCTGGCTATATTGCCAGAAAAGTTAGCAACAAATTGTGCCACAGATGTCGTGATTTCGTGAAAGGGTCACCCACTGGTGCTAGCCATGAAGTGTTCATCACAAATAAACAGTATTCTGATCTGAGGGGTGAAGGGCTGGTATATCCTAGCGAAAACCTGTTTAAGACAGTCATGAAACTGCAAGAGTCATGTCAGTAACATTGAGCAGTGCGCATACCAAAGAAATCTCATGTCCACTCTTGTGCAGCACATGGTACAGGATTTAGAAGTTTCTGGCAACAGGCTGTTCTGCTCCTGTCCTGATGGCTGTCCTATGCAGTCGTTGGTGATTAAGCTTTTTGCAAGGATCACCCTGTTCTTCACTCTGAAAAAAGAGTTCTGTGGAGTTTTCCGCTCCATCGCAGAAGCGCAACCACAAAATGTTGAAGCTGTCTCATTTGTATTTTGTTTTGTTTGTTCTTTTTATGCTGATCTTTTTTTAAATTTACAGTGAAATCCCTTTACCTCAACACTCTTTGGGCCAAGGGAAAAAGGTCGAGTTTAAAGGGATGTTGTATTAAACAGATATTTGACATAAGAAACTATGTACTTGGGACGGATGTGTTGGTTGAGCTCAGGGGGTTGAGCTAAATGGGTTTCACTGTTTTTATTTTTATTTTTATTGTAAACTTTTTATGCCATTTGCCAGTTTGTTTGGTTGGTTTTTTTCCTGTTTGTGGCTGTTACAAGTATAAACTTTGACTATAACAATGATATGTGTGTGTTTGTGTTGGAGAGCGGGTAGGAGAAAGAGCAAGAGATACCTTGACTTCTATTAGGAGGTTGTGATGTATGTGTGAATGTGGAAGAAAGAAAGGAATGCCTAATACCAGTTATCAAATTTTTTTTATGCGATTGATATGTTGAATTGGAACAACATTTGTACGCGTATTTGTGGCAGAGTCGTGTTTTGTGCATATGTATGTATGTTTGCAAGTGTGTGTCAATGTAATGTAATCTGCGTTGATAGCTGTGCTGTCACAGTTGTTTCAACACTATACTTATAGGACCCGTTCTGATGTAAACCATCTGTGGCAGAGTCGTGTTTTGTGCATATACGCATTTCTTGTTAGGCTCATAGTTTGTGCAACCGTTTTGTGTTTTTGGAAATTCTTTTGTAAACCTCTCATCTCACTGACGAGGTAAGCTATAAATTTTGTATAATATTATAAGTTATTATTAAGACATTACCTCATTTCAGTTCGAAACCATCAAGTCTTTTGATGAGTTGAGAATTGCGATTCGACGAGTAGAGAAACGGCATCCACTCGAAACCACCAAGATGAAAGAAAATAAAACATGCAGCGTGGCTCAGAAACAGCCAACGAAAAACCCTCAAGAAAGCTTGGAGGCCATGGTCAAACAGCTGTCGTCCGACATCAAGACCATGAGAGAGACCTACATCAAGTAGATCTATTATTACTAAAACATGGAAAACTCCACAACCACCCATCCCTTCACCCTGTCTTTCCACTAAATGGAAGATTTACGTAGGCCTACAAGAGCCAACCTCACTAGGTACTAATATATGCATTCAAAAATTGTAAGTAGCCCAGGTCCTATCCTATCCTGACGGGACCACAGATGATCGTTTAACCAGCATACTCCATCTTCCTCTGTCCTCAGCAGCCCTGATGGCTTCGCTCAGTGTCAAACCAGTCCATTCTAGAATGTTGTCCTCCCACCTCTTTTTTGGTCTCCCTCTTCTTCTACTTCCTTGCACTGTGCCTTGCAGAATAGTCTTTGCAAGGCCTGATGATCTGGTGACGTGGCCATACCATCGGAGTTTCCCCAAATCGGAGGTAGCCCAAGTGGATATTAATAATTGATCAGAAAAACAAGGTAACAAACGAACACCTGTTCACGATTACAATGTATATCTTCTGCATGTTATTTAGGTAGCCTACATCTTTGTTCAAATCTCTTTACACAACTTATACTGTTGTAGAAACCAACAATCGTGATAATGATCAAGGTCTGGAACCCTGAAGCAGACCTGCCTACCGTTACGATTTAGGCGTATTTTGTTACGATTTTCAGCCCTTACTACGATTTTTACGATTTCCCTAATTTTACTACGATTTTCCGAACGCAAAAAATACACATTGTTGTTGAGTAAAATTTACGTCCCCGGACACATTACGCGTGTACGAAAACTTCCTTATAAGGAGATGCTAGACTCGGAACTGAAAACGAAGGCTTGTGATTAGTCAAGAGCGGTCACGTGACCTGTTCGGGTCTAAGCTACGGTAACTTCCGTTTGAACTACGACCGGGCGATTTGTGTTGTTTACAATCGATTTGCGCTTCATAAATGGAAAATCCAGACATGAATGGAGTAAATAATAAGCCTCATTCATCTGCACCATGCAAAAGAGTGTTTTCAACAGTAAGAAAGAATGCCACACCCCAGAGAGCTTCAATGGGGCAGGATACTGCGGAGGCACTCCTTGTGCTGAAGTCAAGACCTGGGCACTTACTGGACAAGCATCAATATAGTGATCACCAACTGAGCAGCATTAAGAGCAACTTTTCTGTTGTGTCAAAAGTATGTATGTTTGCGTTAAAACTTGTATTAGATGTGGTGCCAGACTTAGATTATTTAAATTGTTCATTAGGAGTGAAGCAAGGGGACATATGTAGTCCGATTCTTTTTTCATTAATGAACTGATGTTGGAAGTGATAAATAATGGAAGACACGGTGTAACATTTTATCCGGATTCTTTATTATGTTGCTCGCTGATGATATTGTTCTGTTATCTGAAACAGTTGTAGGATTACAAACACAACTCAATAGCTTACATAGAGACGCTTCCTCTCTTAGTTTAAAGGTGAATATGGATAAAAGTAAAATTGTTGTGTTCAGAAAAGGGGGTTATTTAGGTGCTAGGGAAAAGTTTTTTCTTGATGGGTAGTGTTATGCCTATAGTTAATGCATTTAAATATTTAGGTATTTATTTTTCTACGAAGCTAAGTTTTGTTGCAGCATGTAGAGATATAGCCAGTAAAGCAAAAAAAGGCACTTTTGTGTATAATGCAGAGACTTCGTATGTATAATAATCATTCATTAGACGTTTATTTGACATTTTTTGATGCACAGATCCAGCCAATTATGAAATATGGTTCTGCAGAGCTGCCTAGTACTCTGCTTTGCGCTGAGTTTTACACATTTTCACGGTCAACTCCGTACGACATCCGAAAAATCCGCATTTTCTGTTTCAAAAACTCAGCGTAATTTATTTTGGCGCATTTGTGTGCCTTTGTGCGCTTTTTGTAGTCACTCCCGCAAGTGTCGAATGATCTTGTCGTGTGCGAATGCCTATCACGTGACTTTAGGGCAGCCATTAATTTTGTATCGTAGCACAGCAGCATTGAGATCGGCGTTTTGTATAGTTAATTCAGCGAAAATGAAAAGAACGCGTGTCCGTGAGCATGAAACGTATGACGAGGATGATACTTCTACTAAGAAGAAAACAGCCAAAGGCAAAAACCATTCCCAGAAATTTTTAAAGAGTTATACAGAGCGATGGCCTTGTCTAAAGGCTTCAGCCAAGGGAGACACCTATTAAACCTTGTTTGTGGGTACATTTATAAGCCTATATATATATATATATATATATATATATATATATATATATATATATATATATATATATATATATATATATATATATATATATATTTACTTTATATATATATATAAAGTGTATCTGAAAAGGCTTGAAAATTCATTTGCATATGCATATTCATTATATATATAAAAACGAACAGAAAAAGCAAACATGAGTATGTTGCATTTGTAGTAATGATGCCAGATGGCTGTGATGTTAATCCCCCAATTGGGTAGTGGGGGGATCACATCTATGGCAACGGACCAAGATGAGGAACAATTGACTAGACTATACCGGGAGCTGGCCCGGGTGGAAAGCCAATACAGAAACTGGAATACTATGGATCAGCTACCACGCAACCTTAGGTGGCGACCTCGGGTGCACTTCCCCATGGCTATGGGACTCACTGACGTGGGACTGGAGTCCCTACACACACAGTTCATCATTGATACTGTTACGGACCACGCCAGCAGGGCCAAAACAAGGATTAATGAAAACATTCAAAAACTTTTGACTGCTGCACGCTTTTCCCACCTACAGCACAACCGTGGCTGACAGACCGGCACTGCCCCCGCTACTACCCCTAAACACACATCTACCACCACCACCACTCCACCCAGAGGGGGTGAATACCGATCACCACTTACATCCACACCTACACCACCATCGCGCCGCAGAAGACCCCACCCTGCGTCTCGCGACCGAGAGGAGAAGGACAGGGACAGACTTAAGCTGCATTTTTTTTTTAAATCTAGAAGTTTATAATCAGAATAGGATTAATTTTGATTATTATTAAGTTTAGTGTTTTGGGGTTACAAAATTTAGGCTATTAGTAGATGCAGTAAATGTGTAGAACAAAACTTCTTTTTTTTTATAGTATTAAAATTGTAGTGCATAAACACACACACACATGTATACACTTTACACATTCAAGTAAAGGCCAGGCCACATTTGCCTGTAAAACCCGGCCACACTTGTGTTACGCTTATGAATTCCTTATCATGGCTTATGTATTGTTTTACGTAAATTTTATAAGGATAGCATGTTTGATTTCTCCTGCAAAAATACGTAAGCCGGGCTTACGAGGACCAATCAGAAAAAAGCGCGAGTGTGACGTCGTTAGAGTTCAGAGATCAACTGGAACTCCATTTATTAAAGATGGCAGCTGCGGTTCATTTTTCAAACGCTCCAATCAGTAGCCTGATTGAACTCTACAGAGGCCATGATGCGCTGTGGAATACAGCTTCTCCACTCTATAAAAATAGGGATGCGAAAATTGCGTCGTGGATTTCCATTCAAAGGAACTTCGAGCAGAAGTTCGCCGTCAAAATGTCTGGTAAGCGTAATCATGAACTCGACTTTGTTTACACTATCTATTCAGCATTCTTGCTCTAAATCTAGGCGTAGTCACTATAGTAAACTTGGCAGTGTGTGTGTTTTACTCTTTGGTTTTGTGGTGTCTGGGTGTGTCACAAATACATTGTTTGAGCTAATGCTTTTTACAGTCAAACTTCGACCGCGACTACATACTCCTCATTTGTATTCAAAACGCCACATTTTTAGGATGCAAACTCCTCATTTGGTTCACAGAGGTGTAGGCAGGTCTGGGTTCTGAAATTTGGGGTTTGGAAAAAGCAGCTGTTCATTGTGAAAAAATACATTTGTTTGCCCTGAAAAAATTTGTGTATGTGGACATGCGTACTCCAAATGATCTTGTATATAACGAGTTAAATAGATACCCTATTACCATTAATTCTGTTGAAAGTTGCATATGTTACTGGTTTAAGTTATTACAAATGGATGCTTGCAGATTGCTTAAGAAAGCTTATGATATGCTGTATGCATTGGATAATAGAGGGAAAACGACGTGGGTGATGAACGTACAAGTATGTTTATTTCAATTTGGATTTGGGTATGTATGGATGAATCAGGGCGTGGGTAATGTGAAATGGTTTATGCGTGTTTTTAAAGAATGATTGATAGACTGTAGATGGCAAGAATGGAATGATCATGTAAACACGAGTGAACGGTTCGAGTTATACAGATCCTTTTGTAAATATGTCACATGATGTGCCTTTGTATTTGAAATTGAATATGAATAGACACCTTCAGTATTTAATGACTAAGTTCAGATTTGGTATTTCTGATGTGGCTATTAATTTTTATAGATATCGGAGTTGCATACTCGAAAACCACTTATGCAAATTATGTAATCAAACCGAAGAAAATGAGTTGCATTTTTTACTCTGTTGTCCTTATTTTGATGATCTACGTAGAGAATGTATTGCCACAAAATACTATAGAACCCCAAATGCATTCAGGATGTCTTTATTGTTGTCATCAAATAATGAAATTGTTGTAAAGAAACTTTGTGTATTTTTGTACAGAGCGTTTAAGAGAAACTGTTTAGTTGTGATGTATGTTTTGAAGATTTGAGATATTTGATTGTTTTGATTTATGTTCTGACTTGATTACTGTTGTATTCTGGTTTTTGTGAATGCAGAGGTGCCAACCTCCTAATCTTCTTGTCAGTATTTCCGGACCCGTTTGTCAGTATTTTTTTAACACTTGTCAGCATTTTTTTCCCCGCAAAACCCAGCCTATGACACTATAAAGTAAGAACAGGCTTCCCTCTGAAAGAGCAGGCTATTTTCAGTCCTCTAAAATCACGATGAAAAAAATCAGCTTGTTGAACACCACACTTGTTTTACTCTAAAATCACCATGAAAATCAGCTTGTTGAACACAGCTACGTTCAGTGAGTGCAGTAGTACTATTATGAGACCAAAAACCGGTACAGAAGCACCGCTGGCAAAGATGAACGATCCACAACTTCTCCTCCGTATTTTTGTAAAAGCTACCGTATTTCCGTATTTAATTCACTTCGCCAGAATTAAATACGGTCAATCCGTACTGGTTGGCACCTCTGTTGCACACACCCATTCTAAGAGGGCTATGTCCTTTCTGAATAAACATTTGTATATATTCGTATTCCCTTGTCTTCTGTCATTCAACAACATCCCGTCGACCATTTTCTTTTTGCAGATGACACACAACTTGAAGGTTCTTGCAATCCTGCTGACATCGACACCTTGACTCAATCATTTCAAGACTGCACGACTGACATCAAACAGTGGATGACAGACAATAGACTTAAGTTAAATGACGACAAGACCGAAGCTCTTCTGTTCTCTGGCGCATGTTCCTCCTCTGATCTGCCATCAGCTGTCACTGTTTGCTCCAGTAGCATACCTTTTTCTGAGAGTGCCAGGAATCTTGGAGTCATTTTCGATTCTTCTCTTGACATGAAAGAACACATTAGTAAAGTTTGTAGACAGTGTTTCTTTGAACTAAAGAGAATAATTTCCATCCGTTGCTATCTTACTGTTGAAGCAACTAAAACCTTAGTTACACCATGCACCCTATCCAGATTGGATTACTGCAATTCACTCTTGGCTGGCTTACCCCAATCTGCACTTGATCCCCTACAGAAAGTTCAAAACTTTGCTGCACGCATCATTTTCCATTCAAACCGCTGTGAACACATTACTCCTTTGCTTCACAGACTCCATTGGCTACCAGTTGCTGAACGTATAAAATACAAGATAGCTTGCCTTTGTTTCTGTTTTTACAGGTACAGCTCCTGCTTATATTTCTGATATTTTATCCATCTACACCCCTTCTCGAGCTCTGCGATCATCTGCTGACACACGTCTTCTTAGACAGAACCGCTTCAACAGACAATCACATGGTTACCACTCTCTACCTGTCTTTGGTCCTCAACTCTGGAATTCCCTTCCATACAACATTAGACATTCTTCCTCCATTTCCTCTTTTAAATCACAGTTGAAAACATACCTCTTTATGGAATATTTCAATTAATCATATACAAGAGAGTGTAAGCAGGTGTGTGTGGTTGTGTTTTTCATAGTTGTTCAACTGTATTTTGTACGCGCCGGGGGTGGACCCCAGCCTCTCTTTGGCTGGGTGACAAAGTTGCCTACCCCTTTTTCTTCTCTTTAGTCTTGTTTCTGTCTTATTGGTCCTTTCACCTATATTCTCTTCACCAGTAAATTCTCCCACTAACAGGGTGGAGAACAACTGAATCAAGAAATCTCTGAAATCCGGCCGGGGCCCAGGGGCCACGCCCCGGTATTCGCCCCCTGGAAGAAAATGAATTTATGCAATTTTGAAAGTAATTTAGGGCCTCTCCTGAAAGCAAAAAGCAAAAAGTAAACATGAATAGAAACAAAAAACAACAACAACAAAAAAAGAATGTTTTATGCACATGTCTTTCAAAAACGTTAAGAATCTTGATTTGTAGGCCTAACAAAGTTTGAGGTCCACCACTGTTACACACAAACTCCACATTTCCAATTTTACTGGGCACACGTATGTCTATTTTTTAGCTGTAAACAGGCAAGAATTATTATAATTTTAGAGATATTTAGGGGTACGTTAGTAAAAACACCACATCTTAGGTATTAGTTACTAGTGTATAGAATTAAATGAAATAAAATGCAAAACGAACAGAAATAAATTCTATTTTGTTTATCTACCTTTTTATACTTCTCTTGTCATGTCTTGTTTTTTATTACTCCATGTGTATACAAAAAAAAAAGTTTTAAAAAGTCCACAAAAGCCCCTTCTTCTTCACTTTCAAGCCAGTCTGAAAGATCGTATGCATGCACACTACTGACACTAATTGTCTAATGTCAGTACCGATCTCTTCCTCCGACTCCAAGTCCATTTCTCTCACTTTAATGTCTGATAAATGGAAGCCTGTAAACTCCCCTTCATCAGTAGAAGAATCCAAACCATCCCTTTTAGGCACACACACAAGAAAATTTGAAAAAAAAAATCGAAAAAACGAACGCATGACAGAGAAACTTGTGGAAATGCAGTCGAATGTTTTCACACCATAATAAACCGGAAGTCAATTGCCGGAAGTCTCGCAATCTTTCAAACAACGCGAGAATATAACCACATGGTTGATACAGACGTTTTTGGACGTTTTGCCTGTTTAGACCTTCGGCCGCTTTTGGCCGTTATGCCCAATAAAGGGTAGCCCCTCAGCTTCTCACACTCGGAACTCAATATTTTTTTCTCGGAAATGCAAATGCTTTCCGCGGAAATCCGCGGATTCGCGGAGAGTTCTCCACCCTGCACTAAACTGCAGTTTTGACTTCCTCTCTTCTGCCTTACCGGACTTTTCCTATCTTCTTTTTCCCCATCATTTCTTCTTTTTCTACCCTCCTTTTTCTCTGTGGCCTTCTCTTGGCCCCCTGCGTTTGCCGTGCAGGGCAACCCGTGTCGGGGGAGAATGGGATCCTGGAGGTTGAGGTCACTGAGGGACTGCGGTCCCTCACACTAACACACCTCTTTGGCCCGGACTTCTCCTAGACGGGAGGCTGGCGTGGCCCACGTCAGTCAAGCGGCTGGTCGTGTATTGCCCTAGCTCCGCTAGAAGGCTGCGCCTCATGGGTCAAACTTGAACAAAACCGTAGTGCAGTGCGGGATTGTCTGGGTGTATATCCCCCCTGTAGCCCTGGTGCGTTCCCTTGCAGGATTTTCCGCTTGGACGCATCCCCTTGTTGGACTCCGTGGTGGGTGGGGAGCAGGGGGGATGAATTAACAATCTTAAAACATGGCATTCACCAAAAAACAAAAACGAACTTATGACGGACTGGACAAGGATATTGGACATGATTCTGACAGCGACACTGAAACTAGACGCACAGCCAAGGAATCTGGCCTTCTCAAAACATGGCCACGCTTTCTGATCGTTAAGATGACAAACGAAAGCCAAAAGATTTCCCCTTTTGTCGTGGAAAAGTGGTTTGCGGGAGTATCCCGCCAGATCAAAGATATTAAACGACAACGAGACAGTAGTTTTTTAGTGGACTGTCCCACAGAAAAGACTTCGGAACAATTGAGATCCAGAGATGACAGGGAACCTAATTAATTAATCATTGAACCATCCCAACAATGGAAATATTAAGTTAGATGAAGAAATAAGGCCACCTTGTTTTCCTCTGCTGGATTCGAACCCTGGCACATGCTTGCCAGTCTGATGCGCAACCAACTGCGCCAGCCAGGTGTTGAGAGTTAGGAGAGTAAATACATAAAGTGTGTACGAATCAAGAGGTTTTGCATTTGCTCATTTTGCAACACAACAAAAACAACTTTAAACCTTTATCTTTCCTTTATGGTGCACCATTTTCTTTATTAAATTATTTAACAGGCAGCAAGGTGTCCACAAAACTGCTGGAAATTATTCATTCAAGACGGTTAATCAAAGATGTTGGTATGCTGGCTACTGGCCCACAGACAGCTTCAGTTGAAGCTTTCCATGATTCAGTGATCAACCATTTGCTCCCAAAATGGTGGGCTTTTCCTACGAAGGAATCCTTTGCAGGTATTAAGGATGATTGAGTCATACTTGCATTGCCAATAGTATGACTTTTAAAAAAAAAAACTCTAATATAAACTGTCATCTAGTTGTCACTGTTGTCATGTTATAAATAATTTTATTCACACAGAAGGATTTTTCATTTCAGATAGAAGAAAAGGAAGAGCCTGTGGTGTTGATCAGAGACATAACCCATTTCGTGTTAAATTTGCTGGAAAAGTATGATGAAAAGAAAATGCTAGATTGGTATGATGGCACCATCCCAACAGATGATGTATGGATAAAACTTGGTGGAGACCACGTGAAGGGGAGGGAAGCTTCAAGATGGTTAAAGCCCCAATGCCAAAGACAATGCACATACGAATGTTTTGGCTTAATGTAAAAGACACCAATTAAAATCTTGCATCCATTCTAGGCCCATTAAAAGGAGAAATTGAGAGGCTGAAATTGAAAGTTTGGAGGGACAAACAGCTTAGGATCTTTATGTTTGGTGATCTGGACTTATTTCTTAAGATGTATGGTATTTTACCATCAAGCACACATTTTTGTTTATGGTGTAAATCGTCAAGAGAACAAACGCAGTCATATCCAGGAGATGAAGCGATGCCAGAAAGACACATAGGCAGTTTGAAGAGAGATTACAGAAACTATGAAAAACAAGGCTGCCAAAAATCAGATGCAAAGCTATACTTTAACGTAACACGAGACCCCATTTGGAAAATAGAAATAGACCATGTATGCCCACCCTACCTGCACATTCTTCTGGGTGTAGTCAAGAAACATCATGCCACACTTCTAGTTCAGTGTCACAGTCTAGACAAACAACTTGCAGATGCACTATCAAAACAGAAACCAGCAGATCTTCCAGATAGAATGATACACACAACCAGCAAATTTCAAAGTTGTGTCAAAAACATGCACACAATGCGAAACCTAGGTGATAAAATAAACTATAGTCAATTAGAATTTGCATCATATGAAGGACCAGTTGTTGCTACCACAGCGGCGCCATGATTGGCAATCACTGTAACAAGTATATGCAGAAGGTCATCAATGATATTGTCGACAGCATCCCAAATGCAGCAGTGCCACTGTCATCTGTGGCAGATATCCATACCAGAGCATGGCAAATTCATACAGATTTTTTAAGACTCAGCATACAATATTCAATAGTACACGAGCTGGTTGCACATAACAATTTAATCCAAGAAACCGAAATCCCTGAAATTGAGGAAGCTATTGAATTGTACATGTCTACATTCCGAGAAAGGTTTAGCTGTGAAAAAGGTGTAAATGTCACACTCAAGCAACACATCTCAGAAACGCACATCACGGAGTGGATAAGGAGGTGGGGAATGGGAATGGCGTTCCATGGCGAACAAGTCCATGCTGTTGTTAATTTGCTGAAAAGACGAGCATGGAGCATAAAACATAAAAAAGAAAGACTGCATCATCTTATGCAAGAGCAGCTGACACAAACAGCCCCAGACATCATTGTCACACCAGAAAAAAAAAGCAAAATAAATCTTCTCACTTGAACTGTAACGAAAAGTTACGGTTTGAAACTTGACAAAATACCATCAGTCATCACATTATTTAACGACAGTAAATGTAGTGGCGGTAGTTTCACAAATGAGATAAAAGAAAATTAATTGTAGACATTCCGTGACTAACAAACATTATCATGGGGAGCGCGTAATTTAAAATGCACCCACCATCCCTCCAATTAAAGATCACAATTCAGGTAAGATTTCATCAGCAACAACAGCTGTAGTAGTAGTAATACTAGTAGCAATAGCAACTTGTGCATGTAGTGAGGCATGTGCGCGTCATATATTCTCGTATTAGTAGTAATAGTAGAAGTGGTAGTAGTAATAGTAATAGTGGTAGTAAATGTTGTAGCAGAAGTTGTTTGTCATAGTGAGGTATGGAATATGAAAATGGATAAAACATCTGTATATCTGCATTCTGATGGAGAAATTCGCCATGTGTTTTAAAATGTCCTCAACTATGCTTACTGCACTGTCCTGCATCTATCAAAACAATTAGAAAACACAGACAATTGCATTTTTTGCTTCAAAAGGCGTGAATTGCTGGAGACCATAGATGAATTTTTAGTGCTTTTGAGGTGGTTGGCCGTGGGAGCCTTTGTGACGAGCGGACAATCGAGCCTCTGACGCAGGCTGCACACAGTCATCCCTACCACGCACGCTGGCTAATCCGCCTAAGCCCCGCCCCTCGGGAATCACCGTTAAAACCTCTCACACAGCCAGATTCGTCGTCAGACGCAAGCCTCAAATCTTCGAAGCCACAACAACCTGTCCTGGACACGTCCCATCAACCGGTGACCTCTGAGCTACGGCAGTACTCTTGTGATTCGACCCGTCTTAGTCAAGGTAAGAGAGGAAACTTACTCTATGTCATGTAGCTTACCCATCACCCGTCGATCGCCCAACATGTTCGTATGTCCTGTTGATATGTACGTTCGTGTTTGTGGTTTTTGTCTTGAGGTGTTGCCGTGATATGTATTTATTCCTTGTATATATCATCTGCCTTGTTTATGACTCATGCCATGTTTGAATTTATACTTGTATGCTCCCTGTTAGCCCCATGTGTAAATATCCCATGCCATGCTGTCCCTCCACATAGATTAAAGTCCCCCAGTACAGCCCCTTGCCTACAACCCCCATTGTCCTGTATCTACCCCATTTGCTTTTCTCCTATGTTCCCACTGTATAAATATCTGCCCCTGTTGTCCGCCACCCCATCTTAAGGCGCCGAAGTTATTATATATTAGCGGCTGCCGGTAAACTCCACAATAGCCCCATAACCCTGGTTGCAATTGTTGGACTGTTGGTACGGGCCAGTCAACCCTTGACCGGTCCGACCAATTTGAAATCTGATGGGCACGCGCGCCAACAGGCGCTGAACCCAGGATACACATACCCAGCTGATACAGAGTCTGTATTGCTTTACAGACGGGCTCCTGTGCAGGGCGAATACCCCGGCCCTGTACCAGCTATAAGTTGCCCGACCCGCTGCAGGCCCCTGACAACCCAGGGAGTCAACGCGAAGCGTATCTACCCAGTTTCATCATTCACCCAGCCAGCTAGCAACGTAAGCTGAAAACCACGCCTGTGCCTGCACCAGAAAGTTGCACCATCGGTCGATTACTCAAGAATCTGACCGACTGACCCGCATTGGCCACCCACGCTATCGATCGGCTGACCGTCCAGACTATCCTGGACCAACCACCGCCCTTCGCAAACCGAGCTAAGTTCTCACCCCACGAGCATCACAATTCGCAGAGACTCTGGCCAACTACCCTGAACAATCCAGATATCCTCCTGCTCAGTGATGATAGCAGTCCTCAGTAGCCCTAGTACTCCTGAAAGCGCCCACCCAGAATATCTCCAAGATACTCCCAACTATTATTGACAATATCCAGTGACTCACCCCTAGATTATTCAACACAGACGACCTAATTCTATTTAATAAAATTGACTAGTTAGAAACGGTATTACCTGGACTTCCCCCTTGTTTTGAATTTCTCAACTAGTAGCCTACCCTCTTTCTCGTCTGCCCTTTGACTGTCTCTCATTTATTTAGTAACTCCTAGCACTAATCTCTTGAATGTCATCACAACATTGGCCTAAACAAGGGAGGCAATACAGTGCGAGAGATTAAGAGCTTATCCTCATTCCCCCCAACCCCTTTCTTTGTGACATTAACTTTGGCGACCCCGACGAGACTAAAGACTTAGGCTTCCCATCCCAACTCGACGAGACTAAGGACTTAGCTTTCCACCCCAGCCCAGTATAGATAGGACCTAGCCCCCCTAAGCCTAGTAGTGTATAGCATAGCCCCATAGGTCCCTTACTGGCTCTTCCGAATTGTGGTGTTTCGCGAAGGGTTTTTCTTGCATTCATTTTTTGTATTTTGATTGATTGCATTTTGTCTCTGTGGTTGTGTTGTGTTGTATTCGCCCCTGTGCAATTTCATCGTAGTTCATTTCAGCCCACCCCCTTGTTTTCCGTCAGTGTACCCCCTTGTGTGCGCCCCTCATCACGGTTAGGACTTTTCAGGGTAAGTCGCTTCCCTTACCATGGCCGACCGGGGAGAGCTTGCGCTCAAGTACAAGAGTATTGGCGAGAGCTTAGGGCTCGCAGGCACTGAACTCAAGGACTACGTCCTGGCCAACGTAGATGCGGACGTGGCCGAGGAAAAGTTGAAGAGGGAGGAGAGGGCTAAAGAACGAGAGGCGAAGAAGGAGAAGGAGAAGGAGCGCATCGCCGCGGAAGAACGAGCCGCCGCACGGAAGAAAGAGGAGGAGAAAGAGCGTATCGCCGCGGAGGAGAGAGCCGCCGCCTGGAAGATAGCCGAGGAGGAGAAAGTCGCCGCCCGGAAGATAGCCGAGGAGGAGAGAGCCGCCGAGCGGAGAAGAGAGGAGGCGAAAGATAGGATTGCAGAGAAGGAGAGGGCCGCCGCACGGAAGAAGGAGGAGGACGAGAGGGTCGCGGCACTTAAGGAGAAGAGGAAGGACAAGGAACTTGAACGGCGCCAAGCACTCTTCCAGCTTGAGCGCGATCGCCGCGAGCTAGGCATCGCATCGCCCGTGAGCGAGGACTTCTCTCTCAGCGCCCCCAGCTTCACCGCCAGCGCAGGAATATCCGCAATCCCCCCGCCGATTCCGGGGATGAACTTCCCCCTGGACCCATTCGTCGAACGAGACGAATCGATAGAAGTTTATCTCGCCCGATTTGAACGAGTCGCGGGAGGAAACAGCCTCGACCCCCAGTACTGGTACCGCAAGCTTAGTCATGGCCTTAAGGGGAAGGCCTATGAAATTCTAGCCAAGACGCCGACTGCCGAGGAGGGCGACTACCCCGCCCTCAAGAAAGCTCTACTTCATGGATTTGAACTCTCAGGTGAGCACTACCGGAAGAACTTCCGGAACTCCCGGAGAGAGAAGGGGGAGAAGTTTACGCAATTCGCCGACCGGCTAGCCACTCTACGGGACAAATGGATAGAGCAGACGGACGAACCTAAGACGTACGACGGACTGCTCGAATTGATGCTAGCCGAACAACTCAGAGGGACAATGCCAGCGGAGCTTCGGACTTTCGCCGCCGAACAGGGAGCCGCCCGACTAGAGGACCTTATCATTGTCGCGGACCGCTACCTTACCGCCCACCCCGACGACCGACAGCCTCGCCGGGATCCCCCCGCCCCCTCGTCACCAGATACCCGCCACCAGCCTCGCCGGCCCGTCCCGCTGGCGAACAACCGTCCACCCCCGCCTAAAGGACGCCCAAACCCCGGATCAGAGCCTGGGAAGCGGAGCGGAGAGCTCTACTGCGGCTACTGCCAGCGCCGAGGACACACCCGCAAGAAGTGTTTTCGTCGCCTCAGCGACCAGCGTCGCAAACAAGGAACGGTGTTGGCCCTACGCCAAGTCACTCCCGACGGGAACCCGGTAACCCCCGTCGTCACTCCCACGGATCGACCGGCCGTCACCGAGCAGGTGACTGTCAACGATCACCCTGCCCACTGTCTATACGACACCGGACTCACCTTCGACGCCGTCGTCCGCCGCTCGCTCATCAGGGAACAAGATCTGACCGGCGAAACGATCACCCTGAAGTTGGCCGACGCGTCACAGCCCAGGACCACGCTCCCTATAGCCCGGATCAAAGTCACCAGCCGCTACGTCACCGGATCCATCCAAGCTGCCGTGATGGACCAGCCCCTGTATGCCGTTATGTATTCTTGGGTATGCCGCCCCAGCCTGTGGAGTCGATGGCCGCCGTCCAGACGCGCGCCCAGGCGAGAACAGCCGCGACCCCACTGTAACGAACGCATTTTGTACGCAGTTATATAGAAAGACGTTATGACGTCACTGTGTGTTCCGGTAGAAATTATAATTTAGTTTCTGAGCTGTTGTTAGAGCAGAGACGAAACATCAGCCTAAGCGAGAGGACGCATTCGTGGGTGCTCGAGAAAGACCTGATTCTCTTAGGACTTTAGCTGTATAAGAATACAGCGGGGCGGTTACGGAGCAAAGAACCCCTGATGTGCGGCGGATGGATCTGGTCCCCATGACATCACTGGCTTGACCGGATGTGGACACCATCTCTGCATTGCCTCTCCTTCGGATACCATCACTGGTGCAGAATTGCAACAACGGTGCCGAAGTAAATCTCCGGATCTACGCCACGAAGACATCTGCAGCGTCTTCAGTGTGGGTGGCTGTGACTCCAGCGACGGCTAATAATTCCGCGCCTGGAGTGCTTGATCCGTGAAATAGGTTAGTAAACAGAAACTGTGAAGTATATGATCTCTGAGTCATCGAAGTGATGCTAATGCAAAAGGGTAGAGTCGAGTGACGTCCCCAGAAAGGGACAACGACTTCTGCTAGTGCTGGACTCTGAAAGCAACTGTGTGCACTTAACAGAAACTGCGTGACCTTACTGAGTAATCTGCGTGCACTCACACAGGTATTACACTAACTGTGTGCACTTGACTATCGTATGTGTGAATTTATTTATATGCTGGAAAGAATTGTATGATTTAATGTATCTGTGAATTAGTGTATGTGAAGATGGTTTAATGTGTATGTTTATAATTGAATGAGAAATAGTATAACAGGAGGGCAAAGAGAAATAACTGTGTATTCTTTGTCCTTGTCTGTAAGCACGTGTGTGGCAGTGTATGAGTATAGTAAACAGAGATAGAACACACACCTTTATACTGAACGTCAGACATCCACACTCACACACTCATTCATTACACCATAAGTAGTTATACATATATTTATTTAGATTATAATACACAAAAAACCCTCCGTTACATTTGGTGACCCTAGACTTTCTCTGTGTTAGTTAGCATTAAGTCATACATATTTATATTTATTGAGGGCACCACTAGTTATTATATTTATATACAGTTAGACTAGTGGGCTTATTTCCCTTGAAATTCTTAATTATATTGTGTATGACTGTGATGTTTTGTTTTGTGTGACAATGCCGTCTCCGGCGTAACGGCTGTGCCTGTGTACAGTTTCTGGGCACTAAGGGTTTAATTCTTTTTCTGTCTGTGGGTTGCTATTTTCTTCTTCAGCTCTGTTCTTCTATTAGTGGGATTGTTTGTTTTTGTTAGTTCTTTGCTGTGTAGGGTTCTGTCCTTTCATGCGTGTGTTTGGGTGTATGTTCTCTTTGCCCTTATTTTAAGTAGGTTATAGTGGTAGAATTTCAGCCCCATTTAATTTAATTACTTTTATTTATTCATTGTGGTGTTGATTTGCATTGCGTTTGATGTTATAATATTCTGTATTGATGTATGAAGTTATACTGGGTTATCCTTGTTAAATTGTTTCCCTTGATTTAGCTTGGTTGTTGTTAAATTGTTTCCCTTGATTTAGTTTAGTTGTTGATACATTGTTTCCTTTGGTTCATGTTGGATTGTTAGTGCTGATAGTTTGTGTTTTGTGATTTTGTTTTGGTTTAGTAATACTGTTTGACTTTGAATTTAATTGGATATAGAGTAGTATAGTAGTTAGTGTGACAGTATTTAATTTTTATTATTTATAAAATTAACCTTCATAAGACTTTGTTATTTGGTTGACTTTATTGTCCTCTGGCCGTCAACTTGGTATTATAGTATTATTTAGTTCTAGTGCTTATTGTGTTGAGAATTAATTGTTTGTTTTTTTTTCTCATTTCATAATTCTTTATTTAATAAATTTGTTTAAATAATATTTCCTTTGTGGGCATTGTATATATTTTTCATTAGAATAGTTTTTTACACTGTTTATATAATTATTCTCTTGGGGAAAGGGAGGTAACAATTTTGATTGTGAATGGTTGAGCGTTTGATATATTTTATTTGACTTAGAAATTTATTTAATTTTTTTTTTAATTAAAATTCCTATTGACATTAATATAAACTTTAAATACTTGTGAATAGATTCATTACTGTGATTATGCATAATAATATTATCATACTTTAAAACTAAAAGACTGTTTGAACAAATATTTGGATACAAACTTAACTTAGTAATTTAATCTTTCACTGTATATTCATTGTGCTTATTATCAACTTCAGTTGAAGTTCTTCAACATATGTTGTGAATATATTGACTTGGTGTATTCCATTTGATATTTAAAAAAAATTTTGTCATTGCTTCAGAACTTGTAAAACATATTGGGATAATATATAATTTGCTTTGTATACATTTAAGACTTGACCGTTTTCATGATAACTTGAAATGTGCATTGTACTGTAAGTCTACTTTTGAAGAAACTTCATTGTTTTCGTAAAATTCATAGAACAATTTATAGCTGTTTTGATTGATTGCATTTTGCCATTACTATTTGGACACTTTGATATTTTATTGATTTACTGGTTGAACACTTTGATACTTTTATAGTAAATTTTTTTTGTTGATTGTTGGTCTACATTGTACTTAGCCATGTCTGATGATTATGATCAGTTGTTCCAATCTTTTATTGCTCAAGCTACAACTTTGGGTATTCCTGATAAAGAACGTGGGAAATATGTACAGGATTGTTTTGATCGTCTTGAGAGACAAAGATTGAGAGATGAAAAAAAAATAGAAGCGGAGATTGAATTAGCTAAAAAACAAGCAGAAGTTGAATTAGCTAAAAAACAAGCAGACGTTGAATTAGCGAATAAACAAGCAGATGTTGAGTTAGAGAAAGAGAAAACAAAACAAAAGGAACTTGAGTTACGTTCTGAACAGAGACCTGAGGAACAAGATGTTGGTAATGGAAACAGAGGTAGAGATAGTAATTCTTTTGGTGCTAGGCCTGTTTATCCCAAGTTGCCTCTTTTCAAAGAAAGACAATATGACATAGATTCTTACCTTTTTCGTTTTGAGACTCATGCTACAGCCCTTGGCTGGGATAGAAGCAAATGGGTTACATTTCTTTCAGCTTTGTTAGAAGGTAATGCACTGAACTTATACCACAGTCTTGCTGCAAATGGTCAGGTTGATTATCCAACTTTGAAAGACAATTTGCTTAAGAAGTTCCAGTGTACTGCTGAAGGTTTTCGCAAGAAATTCCGTGAAGTCCGACCAGACTCAAACGAACCTTTCCAAACATTTGGTATTGAATTGAACAGATTGTTTGATAGGTGGATAGCTTTGTCCGGTGTTCCTAGAAACATTCAAGGAATAATGAATCTTGTTTTAGGTGAGCAGTTTCTAGAATGTGTGTCACAAGATCTCGCTACTTTCATTCGCGAGCGTGGACTTGTCACATTGGATGATATGGTTAAAACCGCTGAAAGTTATCGTCTTGCTCGTCCCGGAAAGAACTTAGCACGCAAATCGGCTGCTACAATTTTCGGTTCAGTAGGATCAGTTGATGTAGCTGAGGAATCGCAAGCTGTTGCTGGCTCTGCAGATTCTCGCGGTGGTTACTCAAACTATCGAGGTCGTGGCTATTGGAGAAATCGTGGTGGTTTTCAAAAGAAAGACCCAACATACACAGATTCGAACCAAAAGGTCGAAGGTCGTTTTGATCAAACTCGGGGATCTTATAGACGTGGACGTGGAGGTGGTTCATTTTACACCAATTTTGATAATTGCCCTCTTTGTGATGGTAAAGGTCATGGTCCTAAACAATGTCCCCTGCGAAATAGTCAAAACCCTTGCCCTGTTTGCAACATTGGTGGTCATACTAGAAAAGCTTGTCCCTTTGTTGTAAAGAAAGCCACAGCTTCAGATGATAAGACAAATAAATCAAGCTCTGGTTGTGCAGTTGTCCCTGTAGACTCTGAAGTTGTTT
This sequence comes from Oncomelania hupensis, assembly GCA_036898135.1. Taxonomy (NCBI): domain Eukaryota; kingdom Metazoa; phylum Mollusca; class Gastropoda; order Littorinimorpha; family Pomatiopsidae; genus Oncomelania; species Oncomelania hupensis. The sequence continues at coordinate 66,793,604 of CM072517.1, forward strand.
GTTCTGTTTTTGATCAGACACCTGGTCACTTGCATTTAGAAGTTGGTTCTGTAAATTCTACTGCTTGCTCAGTTCTGCGAGACACAGGTGCTACCATATGTGGTGTTCGAAAACGTTTGGTTTCTGATGAGCAGTATGTACCAGGTACTGTTCGGTGTAAAACTTTTGGTGGAGAGATAAACATTTATCAGCAGGCTAAAGTTGTTGTTTCTTGCCCATATTTTGTTGGAGAGTTGGTTTGTTGTGTTCTTGAGGATCCAGTTGCTGACTTGATTGTAGGAAATATTCCAGGTTTGATTGTTCAGCAGACCCAAGATACCAAAGTTGCTGCTGCTGCTGATGTCCCTGTTGCTGCTGTCACTACTCGTGCTCAGGCTAGGAAGCAAGATCTCCCGCACAAACCTCTTGTCACTGTGTGCGATGACTTGAAGGTCACTCGTGTTTAACTTATTCAGTTGCAGAAAGGTGATGCTACTTTGCAAGGTTGTTTTAAGTTAGCTGTTTCAGGTGAAGAAAAGGTTGTTGGTTCTGCTACTTATACTTTCTATTTTAAAGATGATATTTTGTACAGAAGGTATCAGAAATCCAAGGATATTTTGCATCAGGTTGTTGTTCCTGAAAAACTTCGCACTTCAGTCATGATTGCTGCGCATGATCAACTTTTGGCAGGTCATTGTGGAGTTTGTAGAACTTTGACTAGGATTCTGTCCCAATTCTTTTGGCCTGGTGTTTCTGCTGATGTGAGTGCTTATGTTCACACTTGTGACATTTGCCAGAAAACAATTTCAAAAGGAAAAGTTCCCCCTGTTCCTTTGGCGACTATGCCTCTTATCTCGACTCCATTCGAGAGGGTCGCTATTGATCTAGTTGGGCCTTTGTCTCCTCCATCTGTTGAAGGTCACAGATATATTCTGACTTTGATTGACTTAGCTACTAGGTTTCCCGAAGCTGTTCCTATGAAAGACATTTCTTCTGTTGCTGTTGCTGAAGCTTTGATGAGTATTTTTTCAAGGTTAGGTTTTCCCGAGGAAATTCTTTCAGATCAAGGTTCTCAGTTCAACTCAGATTTGATGAAACAGTTTCATGCTTTGTGTGGTACTCAAGCCATACGTACTTCGCCCTACCATCCTCAAGCAAATGGTACTGTTGAACGGTTTCATGGCACTTTGAAATCTATGCTTCGAAAGGTTGTTCATTCTCAACCGAAAGCTCGGCATCGCTATCTTCCTACGTTGCTCTTCGAATGTGGAGAATTGCCGTCAGAAAGTGCAGGTTTCAGTCTTTTTGATCGGATGTTCGGTCGTAAACCGAAAGCTTCCATATTTCCATTTTTGCTTCCAGATGTCGAGGTTGTGGAACCTCAGTGTTGTGTTTCTAGTGTGGATATTTCTACACATAGGCATACTGTCCCTACAGTAGGTATTGGCGTTATCCAGGATGATGGTTCATGTCCTTACAATAGTTCAGATTCACTCTTGAACCACTTCCAGGTACACAGAATGTGTTCGCGGATCTGTTGTCACGCGCTGATCGTGATCAATCGGTTCCATAGATCAAGGTTTCGTGGTCGTTGCTGTGTTTTGACACTATCCTCAGAACTTGTAAAAAATAACCTCGGTCGGTTCTTTTTTTCTTTGGGAGGGGGGTAGTGTAACGAACGCGTTTTGTACGCAGTTATATAGAAAGACGTTATGACGTCACTGTGTGTTCCGGTAGAAATTATAATTTAGTTTCTGAGCTGTTGTTAGAGCAGAGACGAAACATCAGCCTAAGCGAGAGGACGCATTCGTGGGTGCTCGAGAAAGACCTGATTCTCTTAGGACTTTAGCTGTATAAGAATACAGCGGGGCGGTTACGGAGCAAAGAACCCCTGATGTGCGGCGGATGGATCTGGTCCCCATGACATCACTGGCTTGACCGAATGTGGACACCATCTCTGCATTGCCTCTCCTTCGGATACCATCACTGGTGCAGAATTGCAACAACGGTGCCGAAGTAAATCTCCGGATCTACGCCACGAAGACATCTGCAGCGTCTTCAGTGTGGGTGGCTGTGACTCCAGCGACGGCTAATAATTCCGCGCCTGGAGTGCTTGATCCGTGAAATAGGTTAGTAAACAGAAACTGTGAAGTATATGATCTCTGAGTCATCGAAGTGATGCTAATGCAAAAGGGTAGAGTCGAGTGACGTCCCCAGAAAGGGACAACGACTTCTGCTAGTGCTGGACTCTGAAAGCAACTGTGTGCACTTAACAGAAACTGCGTGACCTTACTGAGTAATCTGCGTGCACTCACCCAGGCACACAGGTATTACACTAACTGTGTGCACTTGACTATCGTATGTGTGAATTTATTTATATGCTGGAAAGAATTGTATGATTTAATGTATCTGTGAATTAGTGTATGTGAAGATGGTTTAATGTGTATGTTTATAATTGAATGAGAAATAGTATAACAGGAGGGCAAAGAGAAATAACTGTGTATTCTTTGTCCTTGTCTGTAAGCACGTGTGTGGCAGTGTATGAGTATAGTAAACAGAGATAGAACACACACCTTTATACTGAACGTCAGACAGCCACACTCACACACTCATTCATTACACCATAAGTAGTTATACATATATTTATTTAGATTATAATACACAAAAAACCCTCCGTTACACCCACCACCGATACCCAACAAGATGCCGGAACAGATCCGGAAGGCCCAAGAAGAAGACGTCACCCTCCGCAAGTGCTACGGAAAGCTACCCGCCGCACGCACTCCACCCAAGTCCGGGGACTTTTTTGTCGAGGACGGACTCCTGTTCCGTCAGAAGGACGACCATTCGCAACTCGTCGTACCTGCGACCCTTCGCCCCCAAGTCCTGGAACTTGGCCACAGCATGCCCCTAAGTGGACATATGGGCATAGGAGCAACCACCCTACGAATCAGCGCGCAGTACCACTGGCCCGGGATGACAGAAGACGTGAAGCGCTACGTCAAGTCCTGCCGCCAGTGCCAACGATTCTCGCCCCGCCATCACACCGTACCGGTAACCATCAGCCCCACCGTCGTCGTAGGAACGCCCTTCCAACGAGTTGCCGTCGACATAGTAGGACCCCTTCCGCGGACCAAGAAGCGGAACCAGTATCTGCTTACCCTTGTCGACGCTTGCTCTGTGGTGTGAGGCCGTTCCACTGCCGAAGATTGACGCCGCCCAAGTCGCCGACACGCTCGTCACGATATTCACTCGAGTCGGATTCCCGGACAACATCATGACCGACAACGGGTCCCAGTTCACAGGAAAACTCATGCAGGAAGTTTTTCACCTACTTCGCATTCGTCATATCCGTACTCCACCCTACCACCCCGCTAGCAACGGACAGGTCGAGCGCCTGAATGGGACTCTCATCTCGATCATCCGCAAGATCGCCGACGAACAACCGGAAGCGTGGGACACCTACGTCACGTCAGCGCTCTTCGCCTATCGAGAGACCCCTCACACCTCCACCGGATACACCCCTTCCACGTTGCTTTTTGGGAGACCCCTCTCTGGACCTCTAGCCGCCTTACGACGTAGCTGGACCGACGCCAAACTGGACGAGGCACCGGTCGACGCCACGAAATACGTCACCAAGCTCCAGGAGACTCTCAAGGCCACATGGAAAGCCGCCTCCGCCAACCTGAAGAAGGCGCGAGAGAGACAAGCCTGCTACCATAATCGCCGCGCCCGGGACCGAGAACTGCAAGTAGGGGATCAGGTCCTACTACTTCTCCCCGGCGGTACGAACAAGCTAGACATAGCTTGGCAAGGACCCTACCCGGTGCTGGAGAAACTCTCACGTACCACCTATCGCATCGACGTAGGCGGAAAACCCAGGACCCACCACATCAACTTGCTCAAGCGGTACCTGGAGCAGCCCGCAATCACCCCGGACACTCACTCGCTACTCACGGTCGCCCTGGCCGTCGAAGTGGATGGAACAGAGACCGGCGTCGCCGAATTTCCGCTACAAGGGAAGGAATCCTTCCGGTACGTATCTCTGGACCCCTCACTCCCCGCCGGCCAGCAACGCCAACTACGCGCCATCGTAGCCGAGTACAAGGAAGTCCTCACCGACATACCCGGGAGGACGGACCTAGAAGAAGTTCAGCTAACCCTGACGGACCCCACACCCGTCCGCCAGAAACTGTACCCCGTCCCGCTATCCCAGCAGCAGGTAGTAAGGACAGAAGTTGGGGCTCTGCAACAAGCCGGAGTCATCGCTCCACCCCGTTCTCCCTACATCCCCGACATAGTGCTGCCACGCAAGCCCAGCAGAAAGCATCGCCCCCGCGCGGATCATCCTCAGCCGCCACCCCGCAACCGACTCCATCGAGTCCCCACTGAGGGCCGACGCCCCAGCCTTCGTACCCGCCGCCGCCCACTAACCGTAGCCGAGACCCGGCAGCTCCGCGGACCCCAGCCTTGGGCACCCGCCATCTACCACCAGGAACCCCGCATCGCCCCGCATCACCCGGATCATCGCAACCATCGTCTCACCCAGCAGCTGACCTCAGAGCTGATTGGCCGCGTCTCAGTCGAGGCCTACGATCTCGCCTTTTTCCTTGGGGGGGCCTCTGTGACGAGCGGACAATCGAGCCTCTGACGCAGGCTGCACACAGTCATCCCTTCCACGCATCCAGTCATCCCTACCATGCACGCTGGCTAATCCGCCTAAGCCCTGCCCCTCGGGAATCACCGTTAAAACCTCTCACACAGCCAGATTCGTCGTCAGACGCAAGCCTAAAATCTTCGAAGCCACAACAACCTGTCCTGGACACGTCCCATCAACCGGTGACCTCTGAGCTACGGCAGTACTCTTGTGATTCGACCCGTCTTAGTCAAGGTAAGAGAGGAAACTTACTCTATGTCATGTAGCTTACCCATCACCCGTCGATCGCCCAACATGTTCGTATGTCCTGTTGATATGTACGTTCGTGTTTGTGGTTTTTGTCTTGATGTGTTGCCGTGATATGTATTTATTCCTTGTATATATCATCTGCCTTGTTTATGACTCATGCCATGTTTGAATTTATACTTGTATGCTCCCTGTTAGCCCCATGTGTAAATATCCCATGCCATGCTGTCCCTCCACATAGATTAAAGTCCCCCAGTACAGCCCCTTGCCTACAACCCCCATTGTCCTGTATCTACCCCATTTGCTTTTCTCCTATGTTCCCACTGTATAAATATCTGCCCCTGTTGTCCGCCACCCCATCTTAAGGCGCCGAAGTTATTATATATTAGCGGCTGCCGGTAAACTCCACAATAGCCCCATAACCCTGGTTGCAATTGTTGGACTGTTGGTACGGGCCAGTCAACCCTTGACCGGTCCGACCAATTTGAAATCTGATGGGCACGCGCGCCAACAGGCGCTGAACCCAGGATACACATACCCAGCTGATACAGAGTCTGTATTGCTTTACAGACGGGCTCCTGTGCAGGGTGAATACCCCGGCCCTGTACCAGCTATAAGTCGCCCGACCCGCTGCAGGCCCCTGATAACCCAGGGAGTCAACGCGAAGCTTATCTACCCAGTTTCATCATTCACCCAGCCAGCTAGCAACGTAAGCTGAAAACCACGCCTGTGCCTGCACCAGAAAGTTGCACCATCGGTCGATTACTCAAGAATCTGACCGACTGACCCGCATTGGCCACCCACGCTATCGATCGGCTGACCGTCCAGACTATCCTGGACCAACCACCGCCCTTCGCAAACCGAGCTAAGTTCTCACCCCACGAGCATCACAATTCGCAGAGACTCTGGCCAACTACCCTGAACAATCCAGATATCCTCCTGCTCAGTGATGATAGCAGTCCTCAGTAGCCCTAGTACTCCTGAAAGCGCCCACCCAGAATATCTCCAAGATACTCCCAACTATTATTGACAATATCCAGTGACTCACCCCTAGATTATTCAACACAGACGACCTAATTCTATTTAATAAAATTGACTAGTTAGAAACGGTATTACCTGGACTTCCCCCTTGTTTTGAATTTCTCAACTAGTAGCCTACCCTCTTTCTCGTCTGCCCTCTGACTGTCTCTCATTTATTTAGTAACTCCTAGCACTAATCTCTTGAATGTCATCACAACATTGGCCTAAACAAGGGAGGCAATACAGTGCGAGAGATTAAGAGCTTATCCTCATTCCCCCCAACCCCTTTCTTTGTGACAGCCTTGGCGCTTAACACAGTTTGTTAGTCTTCAAACTTCCTTCCCCTGCAAATGCTCCTAACAATATTTATAAAGCAGCAGAGAGAGCAGTTCGCAGCAGAAAAGGTGACGCTGCAAATGAGCTTGATGTTCTTGGGGAGTATAGGATCCAGTTTGGAAAATTTCATGGAAACACCTTCCGGTGGATTCTGGACAATGCCCTTGGTTATGCTGGCTACCTTGTGGCAGGTATGGCCAGTGATACACCATCCACTGACAACAGCTGGCATAACAAGGTTGCTTTCAAGCGTTATATTTGGAGTCATTTTCGGAAAGGCGGGAAACAGTGAAGCAAAAAGCTTCTACGAAGCCTCTGTTCCCAAGCACTCTGGCTGCCCAGATGTCAGCTCTCTTAAAATTAAAATAAAAACCTGTCACCAGATAAAATCAAACATGACGTGGAAAAGAACCTTTATCAGTCAAGAAGTAAGCAAATTGGAACTGTTCCTTCTTTTTTTTTCTATGTTGTTGGTTTCTTATATCATCAGATTTCTGAACTGTAATATATTTTTACTTGCATGGTTTATGATGTATGCATGTTCTTTGGGAAATTCTTGTTAAGAAACGAGTCAGATGTATTCAGGATGACATTGCGCCAAGGGTAACATTCTGTGTGGACATTGCGCAGTGGTTCAACCAAACACCAATGTGCGTCAAACATGCACAAAAAACGACTCTGCCTCCTGAACTCAACGCTCAACACGAGTACACATCGCTTTCTGATGAGGAAATCAGTGGACAGAGGAGTTGGTGACCATTTGGCCAAGGTTAAACTGTTGATATTTTCAGGTTTACAGGTGAATACAGCAGCCAGTAGAAAGGTGTGGAAGGAGGAAAGAGCAAAGAAGCTGTGAATGGTTTGCTTGAGGTCAAATGCCACTTTTCAGCAAAAGATATGCCAGGGCTCGAAATTAGCGGGGGCCCGGGGCCAAAAACCCGCAAAGTTGATTTCGGGCTCGGAATGTTGAAAAACGAAGGGCCCGCTTGGCCCGCAAAATAATTCGTCTGCTACAGCTAGCTCTACTCGGCAGTTTCGTATTTGGGCCAAGGGAAGCAATCCACACCGGTGCCCTAAATTTGGACAGAAAAAAAAAACACAGAGAAAAGAAGCGAAAACCCTTTAATTTTGCACTCAAAAGTTTAATATACACTTCAATATCTTTTTAATATAATAAACAAAAGGCTATGGCACAACATAAACGCAAAATGTTTATCTTTGCAAGTACGAAAGTACGGCAACATATGGTCGCCATACAGTTGCTAAAACAATCGGCGTTGGCGCATTTTCCAATTTTCAGGCTCACTAGTCACTGGAATATGTGTGTCACTGAATGTGTGTGTGGGTTTTTTCCCCTTTTTTGTTGGTAATGTTTGAAAGTGAAAGAAAAGGCAAATAAAAATGACATCACTCAGCAAAATTGGAAATTCAATTGTTTTTATTTTAGATTATCAGACAAATTGTACTTTCTACTTATTATATTGTCAATAATTCTTTTGTTTTTTGTTTGCATTATTTTTCAAGTTGGGCCCCGAAAGTTGCTTGTGGGCCCTCACATTTTTCAATCAAGGGGCCCGGTGTCCCCCAAAGAAAAAAGTTAATTTCTAGCCCTGTATGCTCATTACCCCAATGTCACGTTATGACTTAGAGGGAAAGAAAAAGTCCGTTCTTGCGCCTGTGGTGTGCATAGTTAGAGTGTGGGATATGAGAGAGAGGGGAATGTTAGCTATTCAGTCGGATAGAGAAATTAGACTGAAAAATCCGTGCATAGGGCATATAAACAGAGAGGGAGCTGCGGCATAAGTTCACCAGAACATTCTACCAAGTTAGTAGGCGGAAAATAAAAAGAAATGTTCGAGAGACTGTGAGAGGGAATGATAAGTTGGTGTCAACTGCCGAAGGGTGTGAGAGGGAGAATTAGTGCCTGCGTTTTTTGGATTAAGAATTTGAGGCCTATTCTAAGTTGTGTGTCGTCCTCGATTGGAGACCCAGCGAAGCCATTGACACGTTGGGGTGGATGGATGCCCGCAGTGTGACCCAGAGACCGGCCTGTTGACCACCGACCATTTTTCCTCCTCCGGGTTGTGTTGTACGTGTGTTGTCCCCCCCCCCCCCTCCCGGATCATCACGAGTGGAGGTAGGCAGTCCGTTTTTATTGCTCTAGTTGGCTATGCATTCTCTGGGTGTTTGAATGATGTATATAGGTGTGGAAGACAGGAGTGAATGTAAGTCGTTATTATCATGAATTTTATTACATTCGTTTACCTTGTGTTTATGATTTTCTTGTTGCATTTTCCGGACTGATATTAAGTCGTTATTATCATGAATTTTATTACATTCGTTTACCTTGTGTTTATGATTTTCTTGTTGCATTTTCCGGACTGATATTATATTTAAAATGAACAAAAGAATTATTATGAATGAGAGGTGCTGTAATGGAATGTAAAACATGTTAAGCCAGTTTGAGACAGTAATGAGAGTGTTAGAGAATTTTATTGCATAAAGAAATAATCTTTATTTTTGTGTACGAAAGCTTGTAGTATGGAATTCAAGAAAATAGTTTTGTCAGTTGTTTTGAAGTGGTGTGGTCCGTAGTATGGCGGTAAGGGAGATAACTGCGGAGCGCCCAGGACGGTAAGTGAGGGTATGGGTCATCTCCCCTCACGATAGTCTTTACTCCTATTTTGGGTTCAATATGTATTACAGTACACTTGTCTGGCGGTGGGTGTGTGACCGGGCCCTTACCTGGTGTGGTGGCGTGATGTAGGCGCTGTGGTTGTGATTGCTGTCGCTGACCTATCTGGGGTGGAGCCCAACTCTGCCAGGGTAGCGCGGTGGGCGGTTACCTTACCTTGCTGGTGGGGGTCCCTTCACCATCCCCACTATTCTCCGCCTCACTCCTCTCCTCCCGAGAGGGTTTGTATTTAACCACCAAGACTTCATTATATTATATTATCTTCAAGCATATTATTATTCTTCTTCAGTGCCCGAAAAGTTATATATTGTGTGCACAACTTTATGAACCATCAACTAACAGCATTCTCTGATAGACTGTGAGTCAGTTGTGAAGTGACAGTGAAAACGACTTTGATGAAAGACTCTTGATTTGAACAAATAGTCAGCTATATACAGACTCAAGACATCACTGTGTTCGATTCTTATTGTTATTTCGTAACTGATTCATCTGCTGAAGTGCATAATCCTTTCCATTTGGGAAAACTGAGTTGCAATAATTGAAATATTCATTGTTTTGCTTTTATTTGTGCCTTTTCAAGATATTGTATTTCATTTGGTTGTTCCATTGATTTCATTTTGCAATTCCGTTCATATTTCGTCGTTATATGATTTCATATTTTGTTTTTACATCATCCTTGTCCATCCATGTTTTGAATGCTGCGGGTATGGGTATAGTGAGAAAGGAAAGGAAGGGTGGTTTAAAGGGGGGGATAGTTGGTTGTGTGTTGAATAAAAGAATTGTTTGTCTCGTTTACCTCTGAGTTGTGTTAGTTATTGGTCGGGTGGGGTATCCTCTAGTGTTAGCACTAATAAATGTACACCACACCCAGACCCAGTCCGGGTGTGTCGTGACACCCAATATCCGTCCATTGCCTGAACATCTAAGAGAACAAGCCGCACCTAAAAGAGAATCATTACTACTTTCAGGTACAAGATCAAATGTTCTGCGTGGGAGAACACATTTGTCAAGATGATTTTGTGGTGTATACAATAAAAGACATACAAGTGATTAGCATCAACTGTGATGTTTTCAGTGAGAAAATGGTGCAAACCCTCAAATCTTTCCATGGAAATCTTGTGCTGTCTTCGGCCATTTTGTTTTTTGTAAGCCTCCCAAATCAAGGCCCTTCGAGTCTTTCAGCTCTGCAATATTAAAGTATTCAACGTGTCCACATTCTAATGAGTAATAGAAATAATTAATTGCGAGCGAACTCTCCTCTTGTATAAAATCAAGAACTTTTGGTATAACAGCAGTTCAGCGATAGTCGAAACGGCAGTGTAAATAGGCGTCTTCAGAATTGTTTCAATAGCCCACATATATGTTTGTTTAACCACTTGACCCAATATATTTTTTCATAATCACTCAACTCTTTGTGCGAGTTGTAGCAAAACGTCCTTCGTAGCTAAGGTGTAGCAAACTGTGAGTTAGTGTGCTATGAGAACTGTTAATCATGTCTTCAACAAAGTCGGGAAATCCAAAAAAAGGATAGTCAGAACCTCCCCACATCGGGATCAAAGGAAGAAGACAATAACATTATGTTTGTTGAAATCATCAGTAGAGAAGCAACCAATGTCAAAACTAAAGAACCACCTGTAGAAATATCTTCCATTAAAATAGAATCTACTGAACAGTCTAAGACAGACTTCCATTAAGATAGAATCTACTGAACAGTCTAAGACAGACTTCCATTAAGATAGAATCTACTGAACAGTTTAAGACAGACTTCCATTAAGATAGAATCTACTGAACAGTCTAAGACAGACTTCCATTAAGATAGAATCTACTGAACAGTTTAAGACAGACTTCCATTAAGATAGAATCTACTGAACAAGTCTAAGACTGGCTTCCATTAAGATAGAATCTACTGAACAGTTTAAGACAGACTTCCATTAAGATAGAATCTACTGAACAGTCTAAGACAGAAAATCGCTCCAAACCAGTCTCTTCTACTAACCAAATAGTACAGGTACCGGATGCTCTGAGTGACAAAGCCGCAGTCCAACAATCAGAGAGCCCTCTCCATAGCCAGTAGTACAAGAGCCCAGGAGAGGTCATTTGTCCTATCGTTAGAAGCCAAGAAACCCAACAGAAAGATCCAAAAAGGAATCAAGCACGAGCTGTCCGCAGAACTTTCCAAAGTAGTTTAAATATACCAGTTCTTGGCTCCCTTGGTAAAAGCCCCCGACATAGAGGAAAACCTAGAAGAATTGCAAGAAAGGGTAACGGTGGCTGAAGATGCCTACTACACCATCTACCCGAAGACCTCGCCTTATGCCCCACCCTTGGTCACTTCGATCCTCACCCAGTCCTCCCTTTCGGCAGCCAAATCCGTTGATCTAGCTGTGGAGTTCGGTGCAGTTAGGGAAGAAATAACGGGAAGAAATAGGGCCATTATCCAACAAGAACACAACACCCTGGCTAGTCCGAAATCGTTGTGCAGCTATCTGTCAATGCTGAAGCCCTTCAGGCCAGTAAACGACTCCTAGAAGAAAAGGAAAGGGTGAGGATAGATGCGGACAGAGCAGAGAAAGAGTTAGCCGAAGAGATAGTACAGGCCACTAAAAGACTAGTACAAAAGGAATTGCAGGCAAAAATGGACACTGAGAAGCTAGATTGATTTATTGTTGCTTTAGGTCCAGCGGACTCTTCCGAGCCAAATCAGGACCGGACAACCCCCGATCCGCATAAAAGATCTGCTGAAACAACCCCAGTGGGAAAATTGAATGCCCTCCACCGGCCAGTCACTTTACAATAAAGACATCCCACGCGGGGGACGGCTGAGGGTTGACCTCAACTACGCGAACACCCGGTTACAAAAACAAAATAGAATACTAACATCATTATAAATCATCAACCAAACACATACATATAAAATGCCTATAGTGCTAAATAGTACAATCATAGGAAGCCCTAGTGACCACCCGGCAGAAAGCGTCCAACACTCCCAAGCTGATCCAACAGACCTCATACACAAACAAGGAGTCTTGTCCAGGAAGAGTTTTCAAGAAAAAAGGTAGGTCATTGATCTAGCGAAGAAGAAGATAGTATAGCAGAGTGAAGGACAGAGCAGGAATGGGAAAGAGTAAATGAGGAAGACAGTGACAGTGGGAATTTAAAGCACTAAATTTCCATAAAGTGGGGATACTATTTATACTGAAAACCCCCGGCACTCCAACGGGGGTACTGTTGCCGCAGTGAATCTGTCTTGCCTATAAAGGAAAGACAGGTTTTCAACTGTGGCTTTCACTTTTCCCTTTATAGGTTTGAACAATCTACAGTGGCAAGATTGCTCATGACCCCAAGGGGTACTGAGAAGCTAGAAGCAACCGAGTGGAAAGTAAAGGCTGAGGCAGAAACCCAAAGAGAAGAGCTGCACATACTATAGAATATCGGTGAGTAAATCGGTCGGATAAACCGGTAGCCAATTAGTTAGATCTTTTCAAGGCCCTATTCAGGGACAAAACTTATTTTGTTATGATCTGTCATGTGTTAAGGACATTTAAAGTAAATTTAAAATGAAATATGTTCATATTAACATATTATAGAATGTTGTCATGCTATTTTCAGGTGATGACGACATCCAGGAAAGCCTTGATCAGACGGAGTCTCATGACACAGCTGTCAAAATAGAGCTCCAAATGCAACGCGCAGTAATTCGCAACTATGAAGGTATCATGTATAATTAATTTCTCTTGTAAATTTGAGTGAATGATTTGTCTCCACTGATTAAATCAATGTCATTTTGGCCAACTGAAACCATGTTAAACAACACAGCCTAAAACTAAGGAGACATGGTTGTGTCTTTGGGCAAAGTACATACATAATTTACAAGGCACCATTGGCAAGGTAGACATACTTTAATTTAAAGATACCATTCACAGTTATTTGTCTTTATTGTTTATGCTGCCTGATACTATTCAGTTATTTGACTTTATAGTTTATGCTGCCTTGCAATACTTCCTTGGCATTTGTAGTTCTGTGCATAGGACTGGTTTATTATTATTTAGTTTTGTGTTGTTTATGGTATCATTTTTGTGCTCTTCTCAGCACTGTCAAATGCCCTTGGCTCTTCTATGGAGGATAGAACTGAGGAGGATGTTCAAAAGCTCATCAAAAACAACGCTAACTAACAGCGAACAAATATTCACTTTGCTGTCAAGAATCTGTTAAGGTTCAGCAGAGGCATCCTTACATTTATTGCTCCTAGTCCGTATTAACAATCAAAACCGTGAGGATATGTCATTTACCACTCTCTACCTGTCTTTGGTCCTCAACTCTGAAATCCCCTTCCATACAACATTAGACATTCTTCCTCCATTCCCTCTTTTAAATCACAGTTGAAAACATACCTCTTTATGGAATATTTCAATTAATCATATACAAGAGAGTGTAAGCAGGTGTGCGTGCTTGTGTTTTTCATAGTTGTTCAACTGTATTTTGTACATATGTATATTATGTATCTTTTGTCCAGTTTTGTCTGTCTTGTCTTCCCATTCCCCAACCCCTTGCACGCCTTGATCCTTAGGCTAAGGCGCCTTACAAATGACTAACATTATTATTATTATATGTTTAATGTATTTATATATATTTAATTCTATGTATGTTTTGTTCAACACATTCAACTTGCTTCATATTTTAACTTATTTTCAGAGCAATGAAGCTGGTAACAGCAGCCGGATGGAGAAGATGGCTCTTGAACGTGCCGTTCAGTTCCTGATTGAAGGCCTAAAAATAGGGGAGCTGGTTACCGACCGTCATCCACAGATTGTAAAATACATGAAAGAAATGAAGGAGACAACTCATTCCATTGATATCTGGCATGTTGCTAAAGGTTAAAATTAGTGTTTATATTTAACTTACTTATATTCAAGTTAAAATTTAAAAAAATTACTGTTATGATAAATAGATCCTACTCAAGATCCAAATGTTGTCGTAAAGCACTGAAATTTGTACTAAGCACCTAGTTAGGAGGACATAGAATATTATTATATAATTTCCCACCATTTATTAACTAAAATATTTTTTCACAGGCCTTAAAAAAAAAAGAAGTCAAAACTAGCAAACGAAAAAGAATGCAGGCAACTGTCAGAATGGATCAAGTCTATTCTTAATCATCTTTATTGGGTTGCGGCATCTACCACTGAAGCCGATGCACAACTGATGGTTCAGAAGTGGACTTCCTTGGGCAACCACATCCACAACAAACACACACACATGGAGGACAGCTATCCTTCCCAGTTTGTGTACATCCTCCACTTGAGGGTGACCGGGAAAAAAAAAATTGGCTAAAAGAAGGTAAATCTAAAACATTAGAGCTTGGCAGCTGGTATGGTGTGCATGATGGTGCCATAGCTAACCCTCAGAACATACTCCTGTGGCAATTCATGCACTTTTGAATAGATTTTGATTCACAAGTACTGGGTATTTTGTGATTATTATATTTATTTATTGTGGTCTCTTTCTTAGTCGGGTTGCACCTTTGTTGAAGGTTCTAGACCTCAGCACCTGGTTTGTAGGGGAATCAGCCATACCACCACTATGCATACTGCCCTAAGGAGATTGTTTATTTTGGCTTAACGTGCACACAGACCATCAGCCTATTAGGGTCGAAGACGGGGATAACCATCCCAGGAATTAAGGGACAGGGAACCTAATTAATTAATTAATTAATCATTGAACCATCCCAACAATGGAAATATTAAGATGGATGAAGAAATAAGGCCACCTTGTTTTCCGCTGCTGGATTCGAACCCTGGCACACATGCTTGCCAGTCCGATGCGCAACCAACTGCGCCAGCCAGGTGTTGAGAGTTAGGAGAGTAAATACATAAAGTGTGTACGAATCAAGAGGTTTTGCATTTGCTCATTTTGCAACACAACTAACAAAAACAACTTTAAACCTTTATCTTTACTTTATGGTGCAACCTTTTCTTTATTAAATTATTTAACAGGCAGCAAGGTGTCCACAAAACTGCTGGAAATTATTCATTCAAGATGGTTAATCAAAGATGTTGGTATGCTGGCTACTGGCCCACAGACAGCTTCAGTTGAATTTTTCCATTCAGTGATCAACCATTTGCGCCCAAAATGGTGGGCCTTTCCTACGAAGGAATCCTTTGCAGGTATTAAGGATGATTGAGTCATACTTGCATTGCCAATAGTATGACTTAAAAAAAAAAAACCTCTAATATAAACTGTCATCTAGTTGTCACTGTTGTCATGTTATAAATAATTTTATTCACACAGAAGGATTTTTCATTTCAGATAGAAGAAAAGGAAGAGCCTGTGGTGTTGATCAGAGCGTGGCCTTCGTAATAGATGGCCAGACACAAACTTAGTCCGCTAGGTCGTGACGTCACAGCAGAAGGCGATGGTCTGCGAGTACGCTACGAGGCAGCGCCATGTTTGAAATTGCCATGTGTGATATTTCTGTGATCATTTACAATTTCTTGGAATATATGTGATTATCTAATTGTTTTTAATTTAAACATGCTTTGGTTCACTCTTTAATTGTGTCAACAGAACTAGAAAATGCCAAATAAATGTTGTGTGCCAGGGTGTAGGGGTAATTATGATGACAATGATAAAGTTTCAGTCTTTAAATTTCCGAGCGACCCCGAACAAAGAGATTTGTGGAAAAGAAAAATTCCTCGTGCTAATTTCCATCCATCGAAACAATCTGTTGTGTGTGTGAGGCATTTTAGTGACCAATTTGTAATTAAAATTGACTCGGTAACAAGACCAGATGGAAGTGTTTTGACCGTGGAGAGAACTCGACCTAAACTGACCGATGATGCGTACCCTAGTATTTTTTCGAATTCAAGCTGCCCCTCGTACCTTACAGTTGAACCACCGGCAAAGAGGAAAAAACCCCAAGAGAGACAAGCAGATGCACAAAAGAGAGACGAGAATTCATTTAGGGAGTGGATGGAAGCTGATAAGATAAAAAGTTTTTCAGAGTTTAGTAGCAGAGTAAAAGACCGGGCACCTGAGAAAACATGGTTGTGCAGGCTGCATTCCAATGCCAGTAAGCCTAGTACTACCAAGGTCAGTTCAGGCATGGATGTAGATAGCACACGCAGTGATTCATACTGGAGTTTCTACTATATAATGGATGACTTGCTCAACAAAACAATGCCTACACTTGTGTCGACTATCCGGGTTTTTGCAGACATGCACGTGGAAGTATTTGCTGAAAATATTTGTAAGTACTACTAAGTGTTATTACTATTACAGAACTATTAGAGTTAGGCCTAATTTTCATACATACATTTCATATTCATTAAATCCACTGTCCATTAATCATTATTAATATTCTAGTATATGGGCCTCTAGTGTCTACCATTATGATAAAA
This sequence comes from Oncomelania hupensis, assembly GCA_036898135.1. Taxonomy (NCBI): domain Eukaryota; kingdom Metazoa; phylum Mollusca; class Gastropoda; order Littorinimorpha; family Pomatiopsidae; genus Oncomelania; species Oncomelania hupensis. Next base: position 66,809,934 of record CM072517.1, read on the forward strand.
GGTTACCATCTGCTTGGAACACATAGGAATTTATTTGAATTATTATAATATGGTATGATTTCTATAAATATAAATAATAAAGGTATCCAATGTGATTCTGGTACACGTTGTGCATTTTGTTTGATTGGCAAATTTAACATGTGAATGCATAATGTTTGTATTAGTGTGTGCTGGTATGCTATTATGATTATGTGTGCCACGAAAGAGCGCGTGCGTTTTGCCAATATATCAAAGCAAGTTCCTCGTGCAATATTTGTTATTATCAGCTGAATAAATTATTATTCTTGTTCTTAAGCGTGTATTTCAACTGAAATGTACACAAAAGCTTGCTGCAGATGAATAGTTTAATTTGTATAGAGTTAATAAAACACGTTAACAGCAATATGAAAGCTGGTAAAAGTAGGCGTATTTAAAAACAGGCATTGTTTTCTTTTTCAGCCAGAGTCCCCGACAGCAGTCTTCGATGGGTATTGGGTCCACAGTCACCTCCCACCCTCACAACTTGGTCACAGTTTGACAGCATGCTGTCACATTTCTCTGGGAGGGAAGTCGCAGACGACCCCAAGCTAAAGATACATGTTCTTATTGGAGGCTTGCAGGACTTGTGTTCCAATGAAAAGCTTGAAGAAACCGATGATGATGAAGGCTCGTCAATGAAAGAAAGGCTGCAGTTTTTAGTTGAGCAACTAAACCTGCTGTTTTCTGCAACGAAGAGATATTCATGTGAGACTCTGCTGTGGGCATTCCAAACCTTCGCATCTGCCCCTCAGACCTATTCTCTGCAAAGAAGTACTGTATTAACTCTTCCACACCCAACCTACCTCAAGAGAATTGCGTCAGTCTTTAACATCAACAGTGGTTTAAAAGAGCAAAGCGGCCATGAAGAGTACTTAAAACAGAAATGCCAAAATCTGAGTGAAGCAGAAAGAAATGTCATCTTGATGCTCGATGAAATTCATGTTGCAAATCACATGTCGTATAAGCAGGGCAGGCTCGTTGGTACAGCTTTCAACAGTGCGGTTGCTAGTGACGCCAGTACAGCCCAAGTCTTCATGATTTCCTCCCTGATGTGCAAAAGTAAAGATGTTGTGGCTATCATCCCAGTAAAGCAGTTAACTGCCTCTTTATTACAGGATTTGATTGTTAAGGTTCTTGAACTTCTCCACACCATAGGATACTCTGTCGTTTGTGTCATTTCTGATAATAACAGAATAAATCGAAGCGCCTTTACCCTAATTTGTGGGGGAAATCTTCAACTATTCATCCCCAACCCCTACAAATCCTCTGACAAGCTCTTCTTTCTTTTTGACACAGTGCATCTGCTCAAATGCATTCGCAACAACTGGCTGGCACAGAAAGATGAAGAAGCTACTCTACTTTTTCCATCAATGGAGAGCAGTGACTGTGTTATGAAAGCGTCCTTTGGTCATGTGCGAAAACTGTATTTTGAAGAAAAGACGTCACTCATGAAGCTTGCCCCTGCACTGAGTAACAAAGCCCTATTTCCAACGGCCACAGAAAAGCAAAATGTGAAGTTGATGCTCAAGGTATTTGACCAAAACAACGTTGTTGCTCTGGAACATTACGAGAAAATGTGGCATACTGACACTCTTGGCACCAGGCAATTTTTAACCATCATAGTGAAACTGTGGAACATCTTGAACGTGAAACACCCTACAAAGCACATCAGACTGAGGAATCCAGACTGTATGAGTGTGACATCGTCATCAGGTGAAAACATGCAGTTTATTGCTAGAGTCGTTAAATGGCTTCAAGACTGGAAAAAGCTCAATCAGAAACCAAGAGAAGGCACTCTGTCAAGAGACACAATGATTGCCCTAGAGCACACTCTCCTCGGCCTGACAGAACTAGCCAACTATCTTCTGGATAAAAAGCAGTTCAAGTACGTTCTTTTAGGCAGGTTTCAAACAGACAACTTGGAATTTAGATTTAGTCAGTATAGGCAACTCAGTGGCTCCAATTTTCATGTATCAGTTGAACAATTGTTGGAAGGGGAGAAAAAGTTAAAACTGATGAGTGTTCTGCAAATGATTTCATCGTCCAACGGCCAGATATCACTAAAAGACATCACAGATCCTTTGGCATATGTGAAAACAACACGCACAGCCACCTCAAATGAAGAGCACCGAGAGTTCTTACAGACTTTGAATGAGTGTGGAGAACTGGAGATAAATACACAACAGCTGAAGGCCTTAGTTTTTGTCTCGGGCTACACGGTGACAAAGGCCAGAACCGACTGTACGACTTGTACAAAACGCCTGATGATTGACAGAAAGCTGCAAGTGGAGGGCACTGAGGATTGTCACACGTATCTGTCTGCTCTCGACAGAGGGGGGCTTACTTGGCCATCAGACTTTGCTGTCAACATCGTCACTGAGGTGTTCCGGGTATTTCAGCATTTGATTGGCAGTCCAAAGATTGAGCAACAGTTCATTCTGTGCATAAATCAGAGAACAATTCTCATGAGCCTGGCTTTGCAGCGCCTATCAGACCTCGGACTTTCTCAAGGCCAGTGTGACGAATGTGGTGTTGACAATGAATACATGGTCAAGAAGTGCTGCAAGCCAGCAGTCAACATCTTTCTAAATAATTATTCTAAGAACTTTTCTGACAAGGCCTCATCGACCAGTGCCCGGAAAATCAAGACCTTCACAAAAAGGATATAGAGGTGAATCAAGGAGTGACTGAGCTATGTCATCATGCCTGGTATTTATGATTTTTGTTTATTTTGTGACAAATGATGATTTGCGCTACTGGTATATTTTTAATCTATTATTCCGTCCTTCCTTTTCCTCCCTGTTTGTCACTATATTATCTTTATTATTTGTATCTGTTTTTCTATATATTAACCTATTCAACTGTCATTAGTACTTTACAAATAAAACCTTCTCATTATTGATATTATACATTTCACTTAATATTATTATCAAACCGGAGTAGCTGTAACACAGGTCCCTCGGACCTAATGCTATTATCCTAATTCAATCCGACTTCTCTCCTTCCTCTGTTCTCTTTCTCTCTCCGACTTTATATTATATAGCTTCTCATCTGTCTATCTTTCTCGTACTTTTTAATTTTCATGGCATTTGCTCGACTAACATTTCATAATAATTAATATCCTTGTGATTGTTACATTTACGGTGCAAGTAATTATTTGAAAGCTATTTATTTTGCTCCAAACTACAAATGCATTAATGCATGTAATAATAATAATAATAATAATAATAATAATAATAATAATAATAATAATAATAATAATAATAATAATAATAATGATGTCTTATATAGAACTGAATCTCAGCCTATGGCTGGGCTCACTCCGCTTTACAAAAATACTACTAATTCAATGACACAAAGCAACGTCGAACTCAGTACTATACTACTTAATATTAAGAAAGATTTAAGTTACAAGACTTCAAATCACAGTCACTAAATCATATAAACAAACAGTTACTTTCAAAAAAATATCTTTGAACCCCTCTACTTGTTTGGAGTGTTGTGAATAAACTTTGTATATCCCCCCTCTCTCTCCCTCTCTATCATTACTCTTCTCCCTCACTCTCTCCTCATCCCCTCCTTTCTCTCTCCTCTCTCTCCCTCACTCCTCTATCTCCCTCACTCCTCTCTCTCCCTCACACCTCTCTCTCACACCTCTCTCCCTCCTCGCGAGCTTTTGGTGTGAATAAGCTCGCTCTCTGCGACCTTACAATCTACGGTGAAAGTAGGCACACGATCGCCGCCTGCTGTGACGTCACGGACGTTAGTGTCTGGCCATCTATTACGAAGGCCACGATCAGAGACATAACCCATTTCGTGTTAAATTTGCTGGAAAAGTATGATGAAAAGAAAATGCTAGATTGGTATGATGGCACCATCCCAACAGATGATGTATGGATAAAACTTGGTGGAGACCACGTGAAGGGGAGGGAAGCTTCAAGATGGTTAAAGCCCCAATGCCAAAGACAATGCACATACGATTGTTTTGGCTGAATGTAAAAAGACTCCAATTAAAATCTTGCATCCATTCTAGGCCCATTAAAAGGAAAAATTGAGAGGCTGAAATTGAAAGTTTTGAGGGACAAACAGCTTAGGGTCTTTATGTTTGGTGATCTGGACTTTTTCCTTAAGATGTATGGTATTTTACCATCAAGCACACATTTTTGTTTATGGTGTAAATCGTCAAGAGAACAAACGCAGTCATATCCAGGAGATGAAGCGATGCCAGAAAGACACATAGGCAGTTTGAAGAGAGATTACAGAAACTATGAAAAACAATGCTGCCAAAAATCAGATGCAAAGCTATACTTTAACGTAACACGAGACCCCATTTGGAACATAGAAATAGACCATGTATGCCCACCCTACCTGCACATTCTTCTGGGTGTAGTCAAGAAACATCATGCCACACTTCTAGTTCAGTGTCACAGTCTAGACAAACAACTTGCAGATGCACTATCAAAACAGAAACCAGCAGATCTTCCAGATAGAATGATGATTCAATGATACACACAACCAGCAAATTTCAAAGTTGTGTCAAAAACATGCACACGATGCGAAACCTAGGTGATAAAATAAACTATAGTCAATTAGAATTTGCATCATATGAAGGACCAGTTGTTGCTGCTGTTGAAGCTCTCCTACAGAAACATAATATCAGGAGACAGGCCTACCACAGCGGCGCCATGATTGGCAATCACTGTAACAAGTATATGCAGAAGGTCATCAATGATATTGTCGACAGCATCCCAAATGCAGCAGTGCCACTGTCATCTGTGGCAGATATCCATACCAGAGCATGGCAAATTCATACACTGATAAAGATTTTTTAAGACTCAGCATACAATATTCAATAGTACACGAGCTGGTTGCACATAATTTAATCCAAGAAACCGAAATCCCTGAAATTGAGGAAGCTATTGAATTGTACATGTCTACATTCCGAGAAAGGTTTAGCTGTGAAAAAGGTGTAAATGTCACACTCAAGCAACACATCTTAGAAACGCACATCACGGAGTGGATAAGGAGGTGGGGAATGGGAATGGCGTTCCATGGCGAACAAGTCCATGCTGTTGTTAATTTGCTGAAAAGACGAGCATAAAAAATAAAAAAGAAAGACTGCATCATCTTATGCAAGAGCAGCTGACACAAACAGCCCCAGACATCATTGCCACACCAGAAAAAAAAAAGGCAAAATAAATCTCACTTGAACTGTAACAAAAAGTTACGGTTTGAAACTTGACAAAATACCATCAGTCATCACATTATTTATTGACAGTAAATGCAGTGGCGGTAGTTTCACAAATGAGATAAAAGAAAATTGATTGTAGACATTCCGTGACTAACAGACATTATCATGGGGACCACGTGATTTAAAATGCACCCACCATACCTCCAATTAAAGATCACAATTCAGGTAAGATTTCATCAGCAACAACAGCCGGAGTGATAGTAATACTAGTAGCAATAGCACCTTGTGCATGTAGTGAGGCATGTGCGCATCATATATTCTCGTATTAGTAGTAATAGTAGAAATGGTAGTAGTAGTAGTAATAGTGGTAGTAAATGTTGTAGCAGAAGTTGTTTGTCATAGTGAGGTATGGAATATGAAAATGGATAAAACATCTGTATATCTGCATTGTGATGGAGAAATTCACCATGTGTTTTACAATGTCCTCAACCATGCTTACTGCACTGTCCTGTATCTATCAAAACAATTAGAAAACACAGACAATTGCATTTTTTGCTTCAAAAGGCATGAATTGCTGGAGATCATAGATGAATTTTTAATAGTGCTTTTGAGGTAGTTGGCCGTGGGAGCCTTGGCGCTTAACACAGTTTGTTAGTCTTCAAACTTCCTTCCCCTGCAAATGCTCCTAACAATATTTATAAAGCAGCAGAGAGAGAGAGCAGTTCGCAGCAGAAAAGGTGACGCTGCAAATGAGCTTGATGTTCTTGGGGAGTATAGGATCCAGTTTGGAAAATTTCATGGAAACACCTTCCGGTGGATTCTGGACAATGCCCTTGGTTATGCTGGCTACCTTGTGGCAGGTATGGCCAGTGATACACCATCCACTGACAACAGCTGGCATAACAAGGTTGCTTTCAAGCGTTATTTGGAGTCATTTTCGGAAAGGCGGAAAACCGTGAAGCAAAAAGCTTCTTCCAAACCTCTGTTCCCAAGCACTCTGGCTGCCCAGATGTCAGCTCTCTTAGTTAAAATAACAATAAAAACCTGTCACCAGTTAAAATCAAACATGACGTGGAAAAAAAACTTTCTCAGCCAAGGAGTAAGCACACTGGAACTGTTCTTTTTTTTTTTAATGTTGTTGGTTTCTTATCTCATCAGATTTCTGAACTGTAATATATTTAACTTGCATGGTTTATGATGTATGCATGTTCTTTGGGAAATTCTTGTTAAGAAACGAGTCAAAGGTATTCACAGGATGACATTGCGCCAAGCATAACAATCTGTGTTGACATTGCCACTTTTCAGCAAAAGATATGCTCATTACCCCAATATCCGTCCATTGCCTGAACATCTAAGAGGGCAAGCTGCACCTAAAAGAGAATCATTACTACTTTCAGGTACAGGATCAAATGTTCTGCGTGGGAGAACACATTCGTCAAGATGATTTTGTGGTGTATACAATAAAAGACGTACAAGTGATTAGCATCAACTGTGATGTTTTCAGTGAGAAAATGGTGCAAACCCTCAAATCTTTCCATGGAAATCTTGTGCTGTCTTCGGCCATTTTGTTTTTTGTAAGCCTCCCAAATCAAGGCCCTTCGAGTCTTTCAGCTCTGCAATATTAAAGTATTCAATGTGTCCACATTCTAATGAGTCATGCAAATAATTAATTGCGAGCGAACTCTCCTCTTGTATAAAATCAAGAACTTTTGGTATAACAGCAGTTCAGCGATAGTCGAAACGGCAGTGTAAATAGGCGTCTTCAGAATTGTTTCAATAGCCCACATATGTTTGTTTAACCACTTGACCCAATATATTTTTTCATAATCACTCAACTCTTTGTGCGAGTTGTAGCAAAATGTCCTTCGTAGCTAAGGTGTAGCAAACTGTGAGTTAGTGTGCTATTATATGAGAACTGTTAATCATGTCTTCAACAAAGTCGGGAAATCCAAAAAAAGGATAGTCAGAACCTCCCCACATCGGGATCAAAGGAAGAAGACAATAACATTATGTTTGGTGAAATCATCAGTAGAGAAGCAACCAATGTCAAAACTAAAGAACCACCTGTAGAAATATCTTCCATTAAGATAGAATCTACTGAACAGTCTAAGACAGACTTCCATTAAGATAGAATCTACTGAACAGTCTAAGACAGACTTCCATTAAGATAGAATCTACTGAACAGTTTAAGACTGGCTTCCATTAAGATAGAATCTACTGAACAGTCTAAGACTGGCTTCCATTAAGATAGAATCTACTGAACAGTCTAAGACATACTTCCATTAAGATAGAATCTACTGAACAGTCTAAGACTGGCTTCCATTAAGATAGAATCTACTGAACAGTTTAAGACTGGCTTCCATTAAGATAGAATCTACTGAACAGTCTAAGACTGGCTTCCATTAAGATAGAATCTACTGAACAGTCTAAGACATACTTCCATTAAGATAGAATCTACTGAACAATCTAAGACAGACTTCCATTAAGATAGAATCTACTGAACAGTCTAAGACTTCCATTAAGATAGAATCTACTGAACAATCTAAGACAGACTTCCATTAAGATAGAATCTACTGAACAGACAGAAAATCGCTCCAAACCAGTCTCTTCTACTAACCAAATAGTACAGGTACCGGATGCTCTGAGCAACAAAGCCGCAGTCCAACAATCAGAGAGCCCTCTCCATAGCCAGTAGTACAAGAGCCCAGGAGACCATCAGAGAAAAACAGCTAGTCAAGGATTACTGGATTGCATCCAAGATCTGCTGCGAAGTCTTGCAGTCATTTGTCCTATCGTTAGAAGCGAAGAAACCCAACAGAAAGATCCAAAAAGGAATCAAGCATAAGCTGTCCGCAGAACTTTCCAAAGTAGTTAAAATACACCAGTTCTTGGCTCCCTTGGTAAAAGCCCCCGACATAGAGGAAAACCTAGAAGAATTGAAAGAAAGGGTAGCTGTGGCTGAAGATGCCTACTACACCATCTACCCGAAGACCTCGCCTTATGCCCCACCCTTGGTCACTTCGATCCTCACCCAGTCCTCCCTTTCGGCAGCCGAATCCATTGACCTAGCTGTGGAGTTCGGTGCAGTTAGGGAAGAAATAACGGGAAGAAATAGGGCCATTATCCAACAAGAACACAACACCCTGGCTAGGATTGATGAAGCTAAGTCCGAAATCGTTGTGCAGCTATCTGTCAATGCTGAAGCCCTTCAGGCCAGTAAACGACTCCTAGAAGAAAAGGAAAGGGTGAGGATAGATGCGGACAGAGCAGAGAAAGAGTTAGCCGAAGAGATAGTACAGGCCACTAAAAGACTAGTACAAAAGGAATTGCAGGCAAAAATGGACACTGAGAAGCTAGAAGCAACCGAGTGGAAAGTAAAGGCTGAGGCAGAAACCCAAAGAGAAGAGCTGCACATACTATAGAATATCGGTGAGTAAATCGGTCGGATAAACCGGTAGCCAATTAGTTAGATCTTTTCAAGGCCCTATTCAGGGACAAAACTTATTTTGTTATGATCTGTCATGTGTTAAGGACATTTAAAGTAAATTTAAAATGAAATATGTTCATATTAACATATTATAGAATGTTGTCATGCTATTTTCAGGTGATGACGACATCCAGGAAAGCCTTGATCAGACGGAGTATTATGACACAGCTGTCAAAATAGAGCTCCAAATGCAACGCGCAGTAATTCGCAACTATGAAGGTATCATGTATAATTAATTTCTCTTGTAAATTTGAGTGAATGATTTGTCTCCACTAATTAAATCAATGTCATTTTGGCCAACTGAAACCATGCTAAACAACACAGACTAAAACTAAGGAGACATGGTTGTGTCTTTGGGCAAAGTACATACATAATTTACAAGGCACCATTGGCAAGGTAGACATACTTTAAAGATACCATTCACAGTTATTTGTCTTTATTGTTTATGCTGCCTGATACTATTCAGTTATTTGACTTTATAGTTTATGCTGCCTTGCAATACTTCCTTGGCATTTGTAGTTCTGTGCATAGGACTGGTTTATTATTATTTAGTTTTGTGTTGTTTATGGTATCATTTTTGTGCTCTTCTCAGCACTGTCAAATGCCCTTGGCTCTTCTATGGAGGATAGAACTGAGGAGGATGTTCAACAGCTCATCAAAAACAACGCTAACTAACAGCGAACAAATATTCACTTTGCTGTCAAGAATCTGTTAAGGTTCAGCAGAGGCATCCTTACATTTATTGCTCCTAGTCCGTATTAACAATCAAAACCGTGAGGATATATCATTTACCACTCTCTACCTGTCTTTGGTCCTCAACTCGGAAATCCCCTTCCATACAACATTAGACATTCTTCCTCCATTTCCTCTTTTAAATCACAGTTGAAAACATACCTCTTTATGGAATATTTCAATTAATCATATACAAGAGAGTGTAAGCAGGTGTGCGTGCTTGTGTTTTTCATAGTTGTTCAACTGTATTTTGTACATATGTATATTATGTATCTTTTGTCCAGTTTTGTCTGTCTTGTCTTCCCATTCCCCAACCCCTTGCACGCCTTGATCCTTAGGCTAAGGCGCCTTACAAATGACTAACATTATTATTATTATATGTTTAATGTATTTATATATATTTAATTCTATGTATGTTTTGTTCAACACATTCAACTTGCTTCATATTTTAACTTATTTTCAGAGCAATGAAGCTGGTAACAGCAGTCGGATGGAGAAGATGGCTCTTGAACGTGCCGTTCAGTTCCTGATTGAAGGCCTAAAAATAGGGGAGCTGGTTACTGACCGTCATCCACAGATTGTAAAATACATGAAAGAAATGAAGGATACAACTCATTCCATTGATATCTGGCATGTTGCTAAAGGTTAAAATTAGTGTTTATATTAAACTTACTTATATTCAAGTTAAAAGAAAAAAAAATTACTGTTATGATAAATAGATCCTACTCAAGATCCAAATGTTGTCGTAAAGCACTGAAATTTGTACTAAGCACCTAGTTAGGAGGACATAGATATTATATAATTTCCCACCATTTGTTAACTAAAATATTTTTTCACAGGCCTTAAAAAAAAAAAAGTCAAAACTAGCAAACGAAAAAGAATGCAGACAACTGTCAGAATGGATCAAGTCTATTCTTAATCATCTTTATTGGGTTGCGGCATCTACCCCTGAAGCCGATGCACAACTGATGGTTCAGAAGTGGACTTCCTTGGGCAACCACATCCACAACAAACACACACATGGAGGACAGCTATCCTTCCCAGTTTGTGTACATCCTCCACTTGAGGGTGAACGGAAAAAAAAAGGCTAAAAGAAGGTAAATCTAAAACATTAGAGCTTGGCAGCTGGGATGGTGTGCATGATGGTGTCATAGCTAACCCTCAGAACATATTCCTGTGGCAATTCATGCACTTTTGAATAGATTTTGATTCACAAGTACTGGGTATTTTGTGATTATTATTTGTATTTATTGTGGTCTCTTTCTTAACCGGGTTGCACCTTTGTTGAAGGTTATAGACCTCAGCAACTGGTTTGTATGGGAATCAGCCATAACACCACTATGCATACTGCCCTAAGAAGATTGTTTATTTTTGCTTAACGTGCAGAGACCATCAGCCTATTAGGGTCGAAGACGGGGATAACCATCCCAAGAATTAAGGAACAGGGAACCTAATTAATTAATTAATCATCGAACCATCCCAACAATGGAAATATTAAGACGAATGAAGAAATAAGGCCACCTTGTTGTCCGCTGCTGGATTCGAACCCTGGCACACATGCTTGCCAGTCCGATGCGCAACCAACTGCGCCAGCCAGGTGTTGAGAGTTAGGAGAGTAAATACATAAAGTGTGTACGAATCGAGAGGTTTTGCATTTGCTCATTTTGCAACACAACTAACAAAAACAACTTTAAACCTTTATCTTTACTTTATGGTGCAACCTTTTCTTTATTAAATTATTTAACAGGCAGCAAGGTGTCCACAAAACTGCTGTAAATTATTCATTCAAGACAGTTAATCAAAGATGTTGGTATGCTGGCTACTGGCCCACAGACAGCTTCAGTTGAAGCTTTCCATTCAGTGATCAACCACTTTGCGCCCAAAATGGTGGGCTTTTCCTACGAAGGAATCCTTTGCAGGTATTAATGATGATTAAGTCATACTTGCATTGCCAATAGTATGACTTTTTTTTAACTACCTCTAATATAAACTGTCATCTAGTTGTCACTGTTGTCATGTTATAAATAATTTTATTCACACAGAAGGATTTTTCATTTAAGAAAGAAGAAAAGGAAGAGCCCGTGGTGTTGATCAGAGACATAACCCAATTCGTGTTAAATTTGCTGGAAAAGTATGATGAAAAGAAAATGCTAGACTGGCATGATGGCACCATCCCAACAGATGATGTATGGATAAAACTTGGTGGAGACCACGTGAAGGGGAGGGAAGATTCAAGATGGTTAAAGCCCCAATGCTAAAGACAATGCACATACGATTGTTTTGGCTGAATGTGAAGACACCAATGAAAATCTTGCATCCATTCTAGGCCCATTAAAAGGAGAAATTGAGCGGCTGAAATTGGGAGTTTGGAGGGACAAACAGCATAGGGTCTTTATGTTTGTGATCTGGACTTTTTGCTTAAGATGTATGGTATTTCAGGGCCATCAAGCACACATTGTTGTTTATGGTGTAAATCGTCAAGAGAACAAACGCAGTCATATCCAGGAGATGAAGCGATGCCAGGAAGACACACAGGCAGTTTGAAGACAGATTACAGAAACTATGAAAAACAAGGCTGCCAAAAATCAGATGCAAAGCTATACTTTAATGTAACACGAGACCCCTTCACCATCCCCACTATTCTCCGCCTCACTCCTCTCCTCCCGAGAGGAGGGTTTGTATTTAACCACCAAGACTTCATTATATTATATTATCTTCAAGCATATTATTATTCTTCTTCAGTGCCGGAAAAGTTATATATTGTGTGCACAAACTTTATGAACCATCAACTAACAGAGCATTCTCTGATAGACTGTGAGTCAGTTGTGAAGTGACAGTGAAAAGGACTTTGATGAAAGACTCTTGATTTGAACAAATAGTCAGCTGTATACAGACTCAAGACATTACTTGTGTTCGATTCTTATTGTTATTTCGTAACTGATTCATCTGCTGAAGTGCATAATCCTTTCCATTTGGGAAAACCATGTTGCAATAATTGAAATATTCATTGTTTTGCTTCGATTTTTGCCTTTTCAAGATATTGTATTTCATTTGGTTGTTCCATTGATTTCATTTTGCAATTCCGTTCATATTTCATCGTTATATGATTTCATATTTTGTTTTTACATCATCCTTGTCCATCCATGTTTTGAATGCTGCGGGTATGGGTATAGTGGGAAAGGAAAGGAAGGGAGGTTTAAAGGGGGGGGGGGGGGATAGTTGGTTGTGTGTTGAATAAAAGAATTGTTTGTCTCGTTCACCTCTGAGTTGTGTTAGTCATTTGGTCGGGTGGGGTATCCTCTAGTGTTAGCACTAATAAATGTACACTACACCCAGACCCAGTCCGGGTGTGTCGTGACACCCAATATCCGTCCATTGCCTGAACATCTAAGAGAACAAGCCGCACCTAAAAGAGAATCATTACTACTTTCAGGTACAAGATCAAATGTTCTGCGTGGGAGAACACATTCGTCAAGATGATTTTGTGGTGTATACAATAAAAGACATACAAGTGATTAGCATCAACTGTGATGTTTTCAGTGAGAAAATGGCGCAAACCCTCAAATCTTTCCATGGAAATCTTGTGCTGTCTTCGGCCATTTTGTTTTTTGTAAGCCTCCCAAATCAAGGCCCTTCGAGTCTTTCAGCTCTGCAATATTAAACAGGGTGGAGAACAACTGAATCAAGAAATCTCTGAAATCCGGCCGGGGCCCAGGGGCCAAGCCCCGGTATTCGCCCCCTGGAAGAAAATGAATGTATGCAATTTTGAAAGTAATGTAGGGCCTCTTCTGAAAGCAAAAAGCACAAAGTAAACATGAATAGAAACAACAACAACAAAAAGAATGTTTTATGCACATGTCTTTCAAAAAAGTTAAGAATCTTGATTTGTAGGCCTAACAACGTTTGAGGTCCACCACTGTTACAAACAAACTCCACATTTCCAATTTTACTGGGCACACGGTTGTCTATTTTTTAGCTGTAAACAGGCAAGAATTTTTTATAATTTTAGAGATATTTAGGGGTACGTTAGTAAAAACACCACATCTTAGGTATTAGTGACTAGTGACTATTAGTGACTAGTGTACGGCAAATGGAAGAAGAAGTGTATAGATTTAAATGAAATAAAATGCAAAATGAACAGAAATCTCACACTCGGAACTCAATATTTTTTTCTCGGAAATGCAAATGCCTTTCGCGGAAATCCGCGGATTCGCGGAGAATTCTCCACCCTGATTAAAGTATTCAACATGTCCACATTCTAATGGGTCATGGAAATAATTAATTGCGAGCGAACTCTCCTCTTGTAGAAAATCAAGAACTTTTGGTATAACAGCAGTTCACCGATAGTCGAAACGGCAGTGTAAATAGGCTTCTTCAGAATTGTTTCAATAGCCCACATATATGTTTGTTTAACCACTTGACCCAATATATATTTTCATAATCACTCAACTCTTTGTGCGAGTTGTAGCAAAACGTCCATAGCTAAGGTGTAGCAAACTGTGAGTTAGTGTGCTATTATATGAGAACTGTTAATCATGTCTTCAACAAAGTCGGGAAATCCAAAAAAAGGATTGTCAGAACCTCCCCACATCGGGATCAAAGGAAGAAGACAATAACATTATGTTTGTTGAAATCATCAGTAGAGAAGCAACCAATGTCAAAACTAAAGAACCACCTGTAGAAATATCTTCCATTAAGATAGAATCTACTGAACAAGTCTAAGACAGACTTCCATTAAGATAGAATCTACTGAACAGTCTAAGACAGACTTCCATTAAGATAGAATCTACTGAACAGTCTAAGACTGACTTCCATTAAGATAGAATCTACTGAACAGTCTAAGACTGGCTTCCATTAAGATAGAATCTACTGAACAGTCTAAGACAGACTTCCATTAAGATAGAATCTACTGAACAGTCTAAGACTGACTTCCATTAAGATAGAATCTACTGAACAGTCTAAGACAGGCTTCCATTAAGATAGAATCTACTGAACAGTCTAAGACAGACTTCCATTAAGATAGAATCTACTGAACAGTCTAAGACAGAAAATCGCACCAAACCAGTCTCTTCTACTAACCAAATAGTACAAGTACCAGATGCTCTGAGTGACAAAGCCGCAGTCCAACAATCAGAGAGCCCTCTCCATAGCCAGTAGTACAAGAGCCCAGGAGACTATCAGAGAACAACAGCTAGTCAAGGATTACTGGATTGCATCCAAGATCTGCTGCGAAGTCTTGCAGTCATTTGTCCTATCGTTAGAAGCCAAGAAAACCAACAGAAAGATCCAAAAAGGAATCAAGCACGAGCTGTCCGCAGAACTTTCCAAAGTAGTTTAAATATACCAGTTCTTGGCTCCCTTGGTAAAAGCCCCCGACATAGAGGAAAACCTAGAAGAATTGCAAGAAAGGGTAACGGTGGCTGAAGATGCCTACTACACCATCTACCCGAAGACCTCGCCTTATGCCCCACCCTTGGTCACTTCGATCCTCACCCAGTCCTCCCTTTCGGCAGCCGAATCCGTTGACCTAGCAGTTAGGGAAGAAAGAACGGGAAGAAATAGGCCATTTTCCAACAAAAACACAACACCATGGTAGAGCGTGCGTGCAACTGCGTATAGAAGTTGTATGTGTGTGTATGCGTGTGCATGTGTGTGTGTTTGTGTGTGTGTGTGTATTTTTGTTTTTGAAATGAAAGACTGACTTGTTTTCACGAATAGAATTATTAGGTTTGTAATTAGAGAGCATAAAGTTTCACTTTGATTCGGACCAGTGCGGTGGCAACAGCTTAGCCTTAGACGATTGTCTTTTGAGAGGGCAGATTAAAAAATTGTGGTTTTAAACATGGATGATTTTAACTTCAAGGAGTTTGCTAAAGCTTTACCGAAAGATGTTGCAAAGACAATGAAGAGGGTTTCGACACGTATCTTTCTCTAGCGAATGCCACGGAGGAAGACATAAAGTCTCTGCCTGTGAAAAGAGGCCATTTGGTAGCCTTGTGGGCGGCTGTCCGCCAGTTGCAGACGGCAAGGAAGGTTGCGGACAATAGTAACAACTTGACCCCCAGTCCGTTGGATCAGCTGCTGGCACATTCTCTACGGCAGACCACTCCTGACGGCGGAGACGGCACCAACTCTACTGCAGCCACTCTACGCGCCGACCTGGGGTGGTGTGCATGAAGCTTACATAAAAGTCGTACATAAATTTTGCCCATTTCTCCAAAATCGCCCATAGCTATGGGCGGTCTTAAGCAGCTATTTACTTTGTGTGCATGAGCGCCCGTAGCGCCAGTCATAGCTATGAGCATAGATCATATTGATGCTTTAGGTCCAGCGGACTCTTCCGAGCCAAATCAGGACCGGACAACCCCCGATCCGCATAAAAGATCTGCTGAAACAACCCTAGTGGGAAAATTGAATGCCCTCCACCGGCCAGTCACTTTACAATAAAGACATCCCACGCAGGGGACGGCTGAGGCTTTACCCCAACTACTCAAACCCCCGATTACAAAAACAAAACAGAATACAAACATCATTACAAATAATCAACAAAACACATACATATAAAATGCCCACACTGCTAAATAGCAACATCATAGGCCCCAGTGACCACCCGGCAGAAAGCGTCCAACATTCCCAAGCTGATCCAACAGACCTCATACACAAACAAGGAGTCTTGTCCAGGAAGAGTTTTCAAGAAAAAAAGGTAGGTCACTGACCTAGCAAAGAAGAAGATAGTATAGCAGATTGATAGGACAGAGCAGGAATGAGAAAGAGCAAATGAGAAAGACAGCGACAGTGGGAATTTAAAGCACTAAATTTCCAGAAAGTGGGGGTACTATTTATACTAAAACCCCCGGCACTCGATCATATAACAGGATAGCCAACTAGGCTAGTTCTGCAGCAGAAAGCTACTAAGCGAGTCTTGTCGCGCATGCGTGCAATTACGCCAGTACTCAAAACTTCCGGTTTGTAGCTGCCCAGTACGATTGAGTGAGATGGAAGCACTTGGCATCGAACAGATTCTGTTGGTATGCATTATTTGTTTATGTTTTCTTAGTCAGAAGACAAAGTAAATACATTAGGTTAGTTTGTCAACACAAGTTGATTTACTAGAATTGAATGGATCGAAATTTTAACGCTATTATGTGAGGCAAACTAGAAACCATATGGACTGTGCACAAGAGCTGAAACGGACACGGCTTACTTATCATCACGTCCACCTAACGCCATCATCCGTGATGAATGTTCGTCTTGCAGTTCAGGTTTTGAGTGAGAGGGTGGGGAAAATCATGAAGGAACATGGAGGAGAGGAGTGCCAGGAGACAGCAAATTTGATCCTTATGATGGACAGGTTTTTTGACTGTATGAATGTAAGGGCAAAAGATGAGGGGAAGCGATCAAGAAAACCTGCACTGAACCCATACACAAGCATTGATGATGACAGATTTGCTTTCTTTGCTGATATGCTGCAGTTTTTTCTTGATTGGAAGCAGTGTGTTCAGGAAAGGCCAGGATTCTCTCAGATCGAAAAAAACAAAATGTTCATTTCGCAGCAGACGTTCAAAGGATTATGCATGACACTGAGAGCCTTTCCAGAACTTTGCAGATACCTGCTTCGGAATGGAGTGGAGTTTGTGCTGAGCAACCGGTTCTGTCAGGATCCCCTTGGAGAAGCACTTTGGGAGGCATCGTGGAATTGGGCGACGGTGTGACAACCCTTCAGTTTGGGCATTCTCACACAATGAAAACAAGCTGCGCATACAGAGAAGTCTTGCAGTTGCCATTCAGTCCAAAGGGAACACCTCGAATGAACAAGGAGAATCTGAGATCATGATCAGCAACAGTCCCTTGAAGAAAAGAAAGCGCTAAGACTTCTTTTGATGCAAGTGTGTTTATGATGTGTGTGCAATTGGTGTGAAAAGCAGCATTAACTAAGGCTTAGCTTACCTGAACTTGACGTGTGTGTTTGCAACTTGCTGTACAGCATTGTTTTCACGCTAGTAAACCTCATGGGCTAAATTTAGTACCTTTTTATTACCAGTATATTGTGTTAAAGTGTTCATACATATCTCTGCTCTTCCAGATACCGTCTCCAGACTTTGATTTTAATTTAGACAATCAAAACATCTGTTTACAAAATAAATATATCAGGGCTGCATTATTTTTGTACTTGTGTGAATGACTGGTGTTTTTTTTCAAAGCTGAAAATAATATTGTAAAGCAAGAGTATGTTTGATTTCTACTTTTAAACTAACATTAGAATTTAGAACTTATCCTGGATGACCAGTCTGTGTTTATTATTTGAAACATACTGTTATGGACTTATCAACTGTTTTATTATAAGTGGTCTCTTGTCTGTATTGTATGTTATACGTGTTAAGTGAACAAATCATTGGGTGTTATGCTAGGCTACAGTAGCTATTGTCATATTGATATGAATGTTAAAATTTACATTGTGTTTAATACAGCTGGGCAGACAGCATGTGTGTCATAATAATTTGATTTGTGGAATAATAATTATATGTTAAATAAAAATTTATTGTTTCACTGTCAGTTGACTATTGAGAAGTGGTGAACCAAGCCTGTATGGAACTCCTCTCAGACCAGTGCATGCCTTCAGAAGTTCATCACATGTGCAGCAAAACTGATAGTAAGTTTTAACATAAATGTTTCCTAGTGCCTATTGTATACTGGAATCACATTCAGTGTACACTTTTCTTTGTTGCACAGTAAGTTAATAGCTATTTATTTACTTTGTTTTGTTTGTTTGTAGACTTTTGAGTGTTAGATGGCGCAATGGTAGTGCGCCAGCTTTTGATGCACAACTTGACAAGGTCTGGGGTTCGACAAGCGTTGTATTTGAACACAATTGGTGTTTACTGACAAATAAAAAATATATTCCAACTTTAAGTTTAATATCCTTATAAATTATAATTCATCAGTATGTGTTTTGAATATAAATTAAATGTTTGTCGGGTTGTTTCCCTTGGTTATTTGCAACGTTTTTATTATGGTTGTAACATGATTTGGAGAGTGGACAACTTTTAAAAATTAATAATTTGCTGGCTTGTAGCTTCTTTACAAAATATTAGGCATTGATATGTGCTTAAATCATTTGGTGTGCAGAACTGGTGCTATTTCCCCTGCTGCAATTTCTGGATGCATGCTTGGTGCCCAAAGGACGATTTAAAAACAACATAAAAGAAAAGGCCTGGGCCAAATTCTACCAAGCAACTTCATCCCCAAATGAGATGCAGAGACTTGATGAGGCTGTGACAGCTGAAGTCTCAATGTGGCTCTGTTTTAAAACATTTGAAATTATGATAAAAGTTAACTATGATTTAGATACAATTCCAGTTTCTTTACCTATTAGTTCAAGTGGTTGTATTCCCAGAGAGGAAGAACACATTGTAAGTTACATTGGGGGATCTGTCATCCATAGACTCAAACAGCGCGCTTTTAGGTTGAAAGAGACAGATGTGCAATCAGTGATGTTAGACTGTCTAAAGGTGCTCTGTTCGGATGAAGAAGCTGATGTGGACACATTGACAGGAACATTAGACAGAGGAGGCATTGTGAAATTGACTTCAAGCTCAACACTGCTTTTTTTAGGTCTTGAAAAAACTTTTCGGGCAATGTTCACGGGATTTTCACAGACAACTATGCCATTTGATTCATATTTCGGAGCAGTGCTGTGCCTTGGACTCAGTTTCAACAAGATTTTATGAACAAGTATACTCCGTGCAAAGTGAAGAAATTTGCAAAGAAAGGTTACTCTGAGACATCATTCACCTTTACTTTAGGGTTCATCATAAATGCAAGACATACATGGATACATTTCGTCCAGAAACAAAGAAATCTAAAAAAGAGAAAGGGTTGCGAAAACAGTTAAAGCAGAACAAAGGCCCAGTGCAGTGAGGAATACAGAATCATTTATTGTCCTCATAAACATTTACACGGAAAATTGTGCACAGTGTTTATATGATCTATGCTATGAGCGATTCATAAGTATGACGTACAGAGATATTTTTAGCCAGTCTCGAGGATTCACCACAGCAGTTGGCCTTAGTCAATCAGAAATCGTGAACGTCGCTCAATATTTACTTCCGTTTGAAGAAAGCTGAAAGATGGATGCAAAAAGGCTGGGAGAAGAAAACGTAACCATTGCAAGTGAAAAAAAAAAGAAAGCGAGGAGAGAACTGGATCGACACAGAAATTCGATGCCTAGTACAGCTTGTGGCGAACCATTATGAGCAGTTGTTTGGCTCCCTAACGCCCGATTTGTCGCATTAAAAAAAGAAACAGTTATGGCTGGAGATCACCTCCCATGTGAATTCTCGAGGTGGGATGAGCAGACCTTGCGACAAAGTGAAACGGAAATGGTTTGAGTTAAAATCCTCTGCAGTAAAGTATGGCAGCAAGCAGAAACGTAAGCCTACTGGTGGTGGACCCCCCGAAGACAAGCCGTGGTATTTTGACACCATAATTGGGGAGGAAAATGCCATAATTGCAGGCATTAAAGGTATGTATTATTATAATTCGATCTACGCATCTCTCTCTCTTTCTCTACTTTATTTTTTGTCTACACCTTTTACCTGCTCTCCACTATGGACAACCACACTAACCCACCACTTTATGACCAATCCTCTATGATTTCTACCTTTCAACACCTTCAACAATGGACTACTCAACAAACACAACACACAGACATCTGCCCACTATTTATTATTTATTTATTGTGGTCTCTTTCTTAACCGGGTTGCACCTTTGTTAAAGGTTCTGGACCTCAGCACTTGGTTTGTAGGGGAATCAGCCATACCACCACTATGGACCTCAGCACCTGGTTTGTAAGGGAATCAGCCATACCACCACTATGCATACTGCCCTAAGGCTAAGGAGCTTGTTTATTTTGGCTTAACGTGCACACAGACCATCAGCCTATTAGGGTCGAAGATGGGGATAACCATCCCAGGAATTAAGGGACAGGGAACCTAATTAATTAATCATTGAACCATCCCAACAATGGAAATATTAAGTTGGATGAAGAAATAAGGCCACCTTGTTTTCCGCTGCTGGATTCGAACCCTGGCACACATGCTTGCCAGTCCGATGCGCAACCAACTGCGCCAGCCAGGAGTTGAGAGTTAGGAGAGTAAATACATAAAGTGTGTACGAATCAAGAGGTTTTGCATTTGCTCATTTTGCAACACAACTAACAAAAACAACTTTAAACCTTTATCTTTACTTTATGGTGCACCATTTTCTTTATTAAATTATTTAACAGGCAGCAAGGTGTCCACAAAACTGCTGGAAATTATTCATTCAAGACGGTTAATCAAAGATGTTGGTATGCTGGCTACTGGCCCACAGACAGCTTCAGTTGAAGCTTTCCATTCAGTGATCAACCATTTGCTCCCAAAATGGTGGGCTTTTCCTACGAAGGAATCCTTTGCAGGTATTAAGGGTGATTGAGTCATACTTGCATTGCCAATAGTATGACTTAAAAAAAAAACACTCTAATATAAACTGTCATCTAGTTGTCACTGTTGTCATGTTATAAAAATTTTATTCACACTGAAGGATTTTTCATTTAAGATAGAAGAAAAGGAAGAGCCTGTGGTGTTGATCAGAGACATAACCCATTTCGTGTTAATTTTGCTGGAAAAGTATGATGAAAAGAAAATGCTAGACTGGCATGATGGCACCATCCCAACAGATGATGTATGGATAAAACTTGGTGGAGACCACGTGAAGGGGAGGGAAGCTTCAATATGGTTAAAGCCTCAATGCCAAAGACAATGCACATACGATTGTTTTGGCTGAATTTAAAGACACCAATTAAAATCTTGCATCCATTCTAGGCCCATTAAAAGGAGAAATTGAGAGGCTGAAATTGGAAGTTTGGAGGGACAAACAGCTTAGGGTCTTTATGTTTGGTGATCTGGACTTTTTCCTTAAGATGTATGGTATTTTACCATCAAGCACACATTGTTGTTTATGGTGTAAATCGTCAAGAGAACAAACGCAGTCATATTCAGGAGATGAAGCGATGCCAGAAAGACACATAGGCAGTTTGAAGAGAGATTACAGAAACTATGAAAAACAAGGCTGCCAAAAATCAGATGCAAAGCTATTCTTTAATGTAACACGAGACCCCATTTGGAACATAGAAATAGACCATGTATGCCCACCCTACCTGCACATTCTTCTGGGTGTAGTCAAGAAACATCATGCCACACTTCTAGTTCAGTGTCACAGTCTAGACAAACAACTTGCAGATGCACTATCAAAACAGAAACCAACAGATCTTCCAGATAGAATGATACACACAACCAGCGAATTTCAAAGTTGTGTCAAAAACATGCACACGATGCGAAACCGAGTTGATTAAATAAACTATAGTCAATTAAAATTTGCATCATATGAAGGACCAGTTGTCGCTGCTGTTGAAGCTGTCTTACAGAAACATAATATCAGGAGACAGGCCTACCACAGCTGCGCCATGATTGGCAATCACTGTAACAAGTATATGCAGAAGGTCATCAATGATATTGTCGACAGCATCCCAAATGCAGCAGTGCCACTGTCATCTGTGGAAGATATCCATACCAGAGCAAGGCAAATTCATACAGATTTTTTAAGACTCAACATACAATATTCAATAGTACACGAGCTGGTTGCACATAACAATTTAATCCAAGAAACCGAAATCCCTGAAATAGACCTACTACTGAAATGGATAACTCTTACTTTTTTGAGTTGCTTCCCTTGAAAAGACGTACACAATCATGGCTACCACGCGTGTAAAATCATCAACAGAACTTGTGAAGTTTTTACGGGAATGAGGTGTTTCTTGCGGAAATCCTGGAAAGGTTGAATTGTTAGAACTCTGCAAACTTGCTGAGGAAATCGGTTTGCCAGTCGATCCAGAAGGTTGCATAGAAGATCGAGACGAACTTATAGGCACAAAACTGATGGCTGGCGAGACGAAGCTGCCAAATCCAGCACAGTTGGTTGGCAGCCAAGATATTGGAATTCTTCCTACGTTTTCTGTATTTGACATGTGCACATATCTAATGTCAAACGAAGTTCCGTTGACAAGTATCAGGGATTACCGACGATCGGAAGCATACACACTTATGCAAGACGGGTATGTGAAACACCTTGAGGCACTCAAACTTGGACCACAAAACTTGCACGGACACGGTTATTATGCACTGAAGGCTTCAGTCAAGCCTCGCACACGAGAAAAAGACCCTTTGATTGGCTGACCAGTTTACCTGTTGTGGGCGATTATCACTGATGTGGATACAGACCACAGAAGCAGAATATTGTCAGCATTTTGCACATGCAAAGGAGGGTAGGTCAAGATTATTAATTATCATTATGTTAGTTGTTACTATTAGTATTACTAATATAATATTGCTATTTATATAGATCTACCATATAATTATGGTACATATAGTAGATTTTATAATAAATATACTATACATATTAATACTAGTAATAGTCTTATCTATGCACTAGTTATTACTAGATTTTTTTTGTTTTGTTATTACTTGCTCTCTGTTAGGCATAAACGACGTTACCTTGTTGCATAATATGTAGGTCCACCGTTTGATTTTGTCAACATTCAGTTGCTCGTGTGGTCGTCCACATGCTTTTATCCAGCGTAAGCATTTCTCAAGATGGTAGTTGTACTTTCCAGGTTTCACAAAAAAAATACATTTGACGCCAATACATCGTTCTGGATATCTACTATCTGCGTTACACGTTCCCCACAAGCATCTTCTAGTAGTTTTGGCTGAAGTTGGTTTCATGTTTTGTTGACTGGTAGTGCTATCCATCGCCATAATGAAAAGCTTGATACACTTTTCAAGGGAAGCTACTCTATTTAGTTTATACAGAGTTATTTCGGGAATAAGTCTATTGAGGAAGCTATTGAATTGTACATGTCTACATTCCGAGAAAGGTTTAGCTGTGAAAAAGGTGTAAATGTCACACTCAAGCAACACATCTTAGAAACGCACATCACAGAGTGGATAAGGAGATGGGGAATGGGAATGGCGTTCCATGGCGAAACAAGTCCATGCTGTTGTTAATTTGCTGAAAAGACGAGCATGGAGCATAAAAAATAAAAAAGAAAGACTGCATCATCTTATGCAGTGTTTCCCAAAACGCACATGTGTGCGTCAGAGACGCACAAAAACAGAAAAAGGAAGCATGAAAAAAAAACTGGCGCATCACAAGGGACGTAACGTGGTTTTTTTTTACTGCCGTTAAGTATCCTGGCACCTCTGAGCTATCATGCGCCCGAGCCGAGTAAGCGCGGTGATCTCCCCTACCCAATGACCGCGCTGACACGCATGCGCAGCCTTTTTGTTTGCTTCCGAAAAGCTGAAACATGTCGCTCGACACATGGCTACGGAAAACGATAACCCGCAGAAATGCGGAAGACGATGCAATCGTCCTTATCCAAAACACGATGCATCTCCTTATCCAAAACACACAGCCGTATCTATTGCCTGCGCAAATTAAGATCTTTCGAAATATCACATAAAATACTGCAAATGTTTTTCACATCTGTTGTCAGCAGTGTCATGACCTTTGGCCTGTCTTGCTGGGGTGGTAATGTGACAAAGAGAGACAAAGACAGACTGGACAAAATCATCAAGAAAGCAGGTGGGGTGGTCGGGAGTAAGCAAGACGACATACAGACTATTCACAAGAGACAGGTAGTGAAGAAAACGACAGCAATTCTGGCCGACAGCGATCATCCTCTGTACATGGAATTTGCCAGTAGGTTGATAGAGAGAAGTGGTAGATATAGGGCAGTAAAGACGAAAACGACGAGGCACAAACATTCATTTATTCCGACAGCCATTCAGATGTACAACGAGCAATTAGATAGGGCAAACACAAAACACACGACTAACTAACATACTGACTAGCTGCATTCCCACCTGGGAGGGACTCACTACCGCACTATAGAATTAACGTGCAGTATGCTCTTTCTAATGCTAAACTACACTTTTATGTTTTTATGTGTATAAATTCTTAAATAATAGTATTTTATACCCTTTTTATGATTGCAGTTTACTTTTGTTTACTATGTGTTATATACTTTTTGACTCCCATTATTAAAAAAAAAGTATAATGCATGCCTAAAGATAAGTGTATGTGGTGTTTCTCTTTTGCCTGATTGTTAGCATGCCGTCCTTAATGTTGCATATTACATGTATGTTTTTATCATATTTATAATTGTGCTGAGTGAAAGATTTTCTTGACGACATTGTAATTTCCATTTTATGGATTATTAAAGATTATGACTTATGACTTATGAATCCTCATTTTCAGTTCTCTCTAGACTAGGCAATGATGATCTTGTCTGTAACACGCAGTTGAACAGATTTTTTTCTCTTTTTTTTTCTCTTCTGGTCATCGACTTAGTCCCCTCTAACACTAACTGCTTTTACAGAGACAATTTGTCAGTATATGCAGATTGATGTGTGTAAATTGTCGTATGACCATTTCATGTTTGTTCTATGGTAATTTTATGTGATTTTAAGGTTCCTCTAGTAAATGATGGATTCCTTTGTAACATTTATCAGAACAGTATTCCTTTTGTTGTGTTGCTTGTTTTATGGCTAATCATAATTTTCAATAAAGTTGCATTGAAAACTAAGCTTTGTTTGACTTTGAAGTGTATTTGTGTGTCCGTGATGTTGGTTAATCAAAATCAAGGTAAATGTAGGAATTGTAAGGGGACTCTCAAATTTTGTAAGGGGACTCTTGAAATTTTGCACCAGAGAGTCCCAAGAACTCTGAAAAAAAAGCTGTGGAAAACACTGTTATGCAAGAGCAGCTGACACAAACAGCCCCAGACATCATTGTCACACCAGAAAAAAAAGGCAAAATAAATCTTCTCACTTGAACTGTAACGAAAAGTTACGGTTTGAAACTTAACAAAATACCATCAGTCATCACATTATTTAACGACAGTAAATGTAGTGGCGGTAGTTTCACAAATGAGATAAAAGAAAATTAATTGTAGACATTCCGTGACTAACAGACATTATCATGGGAAGCGCGTAATTTAAAATGCACCCACCATCCCTCCAATTAAAGATCACAATTCAGGTAAGATTTCATCAGCAACAACAGCCGGAGTAGTAGTAATACTAGTAGCAATAGCAACTTGTGCATGTAGTGAGGCATGTGCGCATCATATATACTCGTATTAGTAGTAATAGTAGAAATGGTAGTAGTAGTAGTAATAGTGGTAGTAAATGTTGTAGCAGAAGTTGTTTGTCATAGTGAGGTATGGAATATAAAAATGGATAAAACATCTGTATATCTGCATTCTGATGGAGAAATTCACCATGTGTTTTGAAATGTCCTCAACCATGTTTACTGCACTGTCCTGTATCTATCAAAACAATTAGAAAACACAGACAATTGCATTTTTTGCTTCAAAAGGCTTGAATTGCTGGAGATCATAGATGAATTTTTAGTGCTTTTGAGGTAGTTGGCCGTGGGAGCCTTGGCGCTTAACACAGTTTGTTAGTCTTCAAACTTCCTTCCCCTGCAAATGCTCCTAACAATATTTATAAAGCAGCAGAGAGAGAGAGCAGTTCGCAGCAGAAAAGGTGACGCTGCAAATGAGCTTGATGTTCTTGGGGAGTATAGGATCCAGTTTGGAAAATTTCATGGAAACACCTTCCGGTGGATTCTGGACAATGCCCTTGGTTATGCTGGCTACCTTGTGGCAGGTATGGCCAGTGATACACCATCCACTGACAACAGCTGGCATAACAAGGTTGCTTTCAAGCGTTATTTGGAGTCATTTTCGGAAAGGCGGGAAACAGTGAAGCAAAAAGCTTCTTCGAAACCTCTGTTCCCAAGCACTCTGGCTGCCCAGATGTCAGCTCTCTTAAAATAAAAATAAAAACCTGTCACCAGCTAAAATCAAACATGACGTGGAAAAAAACCTTTCTCAGCCAAGGAGTAAGCAAATTGGAACTGTTCTTTTTTTTATGTTGTTGGTTTCTTATCTCATCAGATTTCTGAACTGTAATATATTTAACTTGCATGGTTTATGATGTATGCATGTTCTTTGTGAAATTCTTGTTAAGAAACGAGTCAAAGGTATTCACAGGATGACATTGCGCCAAGCATAACAATCTGTGTTGACATTGCCACTTTTCAGCAAAAGATATGCTCATTACCCCAATATCCGTCCATTGCCTGAACATCTAAGAGGGCAAGCTGCAACCAAAAGAGAATCATTACTACTTTCAGGTACAGGATCAAATGTTCTGCGTGGGAGAACACATTCGTCAAGTTGATTCTGTGGTGTATACAATAAAAGACGTACAAGTGATTAGCATCAACTGTGATGTTTTCAGTGAGAAAATGGTGCAAACCCTCAAATCTTTCCATGGAAATCTTGTGCTGTCTTCAGCCATTTTGTTTTTTGTAAGCCTCCCAAATCAAGGCCCTTCGAGTCTTTCAGCTCTGCAATATTAAAGTATTCAACGTGTCCACATTCTAATGAGTAATGGAAATAATTAATTGCGAGTGAACTCTCCTCTTGTATAAACTCAAGAACTTTTGGTATAACAGCAGTTCAGCGATAGTAAAAACGGCAGTGTAAATAGGCGTCTTCAGAATTGTTTTAATAGCCCACATATATGTTTGTTTAACCACTTGACCCAATATATTTTTTCATAATCACTCAACTCTTTGTGCGAGTTGTAGCAAAACGTCCTTCGTAGCTAAGGTGTAGCAAACTGTGAGTTAGTGTGCTATTATATGAGAACTGTTAATCATGTCTTCGACAAAGCAGGGAAATCCAAAAAAAGGATAGTCAGAACCTCCCCCCACATCGGGATCAAAGGAAGAAGACAATAACATTATGTTTGGTGAAATCATCAGTAGAGAAGCAACCAATGTCAAAACTAAAGAACCACCTGTAGAAATATCTTCCATTAAGATAGAATCTACTGAACAGTCTAAGACAGACTTCCATTAAGATAGAATCTACTGAACAGTCTAAGACAGACTTCCATTAAGATAGAATCTACTGAACAGTCTAAGACAGACTTCCATTAAGATAAAATCTACTGAACAGTCTAAGACAGACTTCCATTAATTAAGATAGAATCTACTGAACAGTCTAAGACAGACTTCCATTAAGATAGAATCTACTGAACAGTCTAAGACAGAAAATCGCTCCAAACCAGTCTCTTCTACTAACCAAATAGTACAGGTACCGGATGCTCTGAGTGACACAGCCGCAGTCCAACAATCAGAGAGCCCTCTCCATAGCCAGTAGTACAAGAGCCCAGGAGACCAACAGAGAACAACAGCTAGTCAAGGATTACTGGATTGCATCCAAGATCTGCTGCGAAGTCTTGCAGTCATTTGTCCTATCGTTAGAAGCGAAGAAACCCAACAGAAAGATCCAAAAAGGAATCAAGCATAAGCTGTCCGCAGAACTTTCCAAAGTAGTTAAAATACACCAGTTCTTGGCTCCCTTGGTAAAAGCCCCCGACATAGAGGAAAACCTAGAAGAATTGCAAGAAAGGGTAATGGTGGCTGAAGATGCCTACTACACCATCTACCCGAAGACCTCGCCTTATGCCCCACCCTTGGTCACTTCGATCCTCACCCAGTCCTCCCTTTCGGCAGCCGAATCCATTGACCTAGCTGTGGAGTTTGGTGCAGTTAGGGAAGAAATAACGGGAAGAAATAGGGCCATTATCCAACAAGAACACAACACCCTGGCTAGGATTGATGAAGCTAAGTCCGAAATCGTTGTGCAGCTATCTGTCAATGCTGAAACAATTCAGGCCAGTAAACGACTCCTAGAAGAAAAGGAAAGGGTGAGGATAGATGCGGGAAGAGCAGAGAAAGAGTTAGCCGAAGAGATAGTACAGGCCACTAAAAGACTAGTACAAAAGGAATTGCAGGCAAAAATGGACACTGAGAAGCTAGAAGCAACCGAGTGGAAAGTAAAGGCTGAGGCAGAAACCCAAAGAGAAGAGCTGCTCATACTATAGAATATTGGTGAGTAAATCGGTCGGATAAACCGGTAGCCAATTAGTTAGATCTTTTCAAGGCCCTATTCAGGGACAAAACTTATTTTGTTATGATCTGTCATGTGTTAAGGACATTTAAAGTAAATTTAAAATGAAATATGTTCATATTAACATATTATAGAATGTTGTCATGCTATTTTCAGGTGATGACGACATCCAGGAAAGCCTTGATCAGATGGAGTCTCATGACACAGCTGTCAAAATAGAGCTCCAAATGCAACGCGCAGTAATTCGCAACTATGAAGGTATCATGTATAATTAATTTCTCTTGTAAATTTGAGTGAATGATTTGTCTCCACTGATTAAATCAATGTCATTTTGGCCAACTGAAACCATGCTAAACAACACAGACTAAAACTAAGGAGACATGGTTGTGTCTTTGGGCAAAGTACATACATAATTTACAAGGCACCATTGGCAAGGTAGACATACTTTAAAGATACCATTCAGTTATTTGTCTTTATTGTTTATGCTGCCTGATACTATTCAGTTATTTGACTTTATAGTTTATGCTGCCTTGCAATACTTCCTTGGCATTTGTAGTTCTGTGCATAGGACTGGTTTATTATTATTTAGTTTTGTGTTGTTTATGGTATCATTTTTGTGCTCTTCTCAGCACTGTCAAATGCCCTTGGCTCTTCTATGGAGGATAGAACTGAGGAGGATGTTCAACAGCTCATCAAAAACAACGCTAACTAACAGCGAACAAATATTCACTTTGCTGTCAAGAATCTGTTAAGGTTCAGCAGAGGCATCCTTACATTTATTGCTCCTAGTCCGTATTAACAATCAAAACCGTGAGGATATATCATTTACCACTCTCTACCTGTCTTTGGTCCTCAACTCTGAAATCCCCTTCCATACAACATTAGACATTCTTCCTCCATTTCCTCTTTTAAATCACAGTTGAAAACATACCTCTTTATGGAATATTTCAATTAATCATATACAAGAGAGTGTAAGCAGGTGTGTGTGCTTGTGTTTTTCATAGTTGTTCAACTGTATTTTGTACATATGTATATTATCAGAGCTGCCAAGTGCTACGCTTTGGGCGTAGTTTGCAACGCTAGAGTTGACTTGGCTACGCTGTTACGCCCGGTCTCGATTTGCTACGCCCGGTCAAATTTTGTCTAGCTTACCACTTTTTGACAAGAAAGTGGCTGTGTAAAACTCGCAGAGCAACAGCAAGTCGCCGTGTGACCGTTTTGTATCTGCCGCACGCACGCGCACTGCGTCTGTGTTAGCCAATCGGAAAGCGCAGTACAAAATTACCGGAAACGCTTAACCGCCATCTTAGTTCTTCATGGTTTTAGACCGTGTCAGAGTGTGCCGATTTTTACCATTTTCATTTCAACATGTCGGAGCTGGAGCGAGTACAACGAATGAACCGCCCAAGTCCAAAATGCGTCATGCTTGTCAGAAATACCGAACGAAATACAGTGAAACACATCCGTGCATCATTTCTTCAAAAGTCAGTGCCCAGCACGTGTTTTGTAGCATTTGCTACATGGACATTAAAATAAAAGTAGGAAGATTGTTCCAAAGATTTGCAACTCTGTTACTAAAAACATTTTTCCGAAGGTTAGTTCTTGCATACTGGATAAGAATTTTGCCCTCACTAAGTCGTGTTATATTACAGTAATTTTCATATGTCGAAATGACAACAGCAAAACGTTGTGGAGTATTCTTTCAAAATCAATAAAGTAAATAAGCGGATGACCTTGTTCAGGGTTAACATTTTGTTGAAATGCTACTCCCAAACGCCATTTTGCTACTCCCAAGTTGCCTTTTTGTTACTCCCGACCAACAATAGCAGTTGGCAGCTCTGTATTATGTATCTTTTGTCCAGTTTTGTCTGTCTTGTCTTCCCATTCCCCAACCCCTTGCACGCCTTGATCCTTAGGCTAAGGCGCCTTACAAATGACTAACATTATTATTATTATATGTTTAATGTATTTATATATATTTAATTCTATGTATGTTTTGTTCAACACATTCAACTTGCTTCATATTTTAACTTATTTTCAGAGCAATGAAGCTGGTAACAGCAGCCGGATGGAGAAGATGGCTCTTGAACGTGCCGTTCAGTTCCTGATTGAAGGCCTAAAAATAGGGGAGCTGGTTACCGACCGTCATCCACAGATTGTAAAATACATGAAAGAAATGAAGGAGACAACTCATTCCATTGATATCTGGCATGTTGCTAAAGGTTAAAATTAGTGTTTATATTTAACTTACTTATGTTCAAGTTAAAAGAAAAAAAAATTACTGTTATGATAAATAGATCCTACTCAAGATCCAAACATCGTAAAGCACTGAAATTTGTATTAAGCACCTAGTTAGGAGGACATAGCAGTGTTCCCTCCACACGAAAAAAATGAGAGTCCTTGGGACTCCCAGGTATAAAATTTTAAGAGTCCTTGTGCAAATTTTGAGGGTCCCCAAATCGGTGGATGAACGGGTTTTGGGCCCAGTCAACCAAGTCAGAAGTGACATGATCGTGTATGATATAATCAAAGAATGGATTCACGAAGATTTCTTCTGTTCAGTGAAGGTATTGCTTGGAGGAAGTTTACAATGCGCGCGCATGCGATTTTCAAGGACGACAACTCCCGACACAATCTGTAATAGTCTGCAATGGCAGTCTCAGTTGGGTTCTGATTCTGATTATGCCGTGAATTAGTTCGCCACTCGTTGGTCGTATTTTTGACTTCAGCATTTTGAGAAAAAAATGTGTGCGTCAACAGGACGCACACATGCACATTTTTCTGCGTCATTTTTCATATTTTGTGCGTAATTGACGCACTACTGTGCGTAATCGGGAACACTGCATAGAATATTATTATATAATTTCCCACCATTTATTAATTAAAATATTTTTTACAGGCCTTAAAAAAAAAGAAGTCAAAACTAGCAAACGAAAAAGAATGCAGGCAACTGTCAGAATGGATCAAGCCTATTCTTAATCATCTTTATTGGGTTGCGACATCTACCCCTGAAGCCGATGCACAACTGATGGTTCAGAAGTGGACTTCCTTGGGCAACCACATCCACAACAAACACAAACATGGAGGACAGCTATTCTTCCCAGTTTGTGTACATCCTCCACTTGAGGGTGAACGGAAAAAAAATTGGCTAAAAGAAGGTAAATCTAAAACATTAGAGCTTGGCTGCTGGTATGGTGTGCATGATGGTGTCATAGCTAACCCTCGGAACATAGTCCCGTGGCAATTAATGCACTCTTGAATAGATTTTGATTCAGAAGTACTGGGTATTTTGTGATTATTATTTTTATTTATTGTGGTCTCTTTCTTAACCGGGTTGCACCTTTGTTGAAGGTTCTGGACCTCAGCACCTGGTTTGTATGGGAATCAGCCATACCACCACTATGGACCTCAGCACCTGGTTTGTAGAGGAATCAGCCATACCACCACTATGGACCTCGGCACCTGGTTTGTATGGGAATCAGCCATACCACCACTATGGACCTCAGCACCTGGTTTGTATGGGAATCAGCCATACCACCACTATGGACCTCAGCACCTGGTTTGTAGGGCAATCAGCCATACCACCACTATGGACCTCAGCACCTGGTTTGTAGAGGAATCAGCCATACCACCACTATGGACCTCAGCACCTGGTTTGTAGGGGAATCAGCCATACCACCACTATGCATACTGCCCTAAGGAGATTGTTTACTTTTGCTTAACGTGCACAGAGACCCTCAGCCTATTAGTGTCAAAGACGAGGATAACCATCCCAGGAATTAAGGGATAGGGAACCTAATTAATTAATCATTGAACCATCCCAACAATGGAAATATTAAGCTGGATGAAGAAATAAGGCCACCTTGTTTTCCGCTGCTGGATTCGAACCCTGGCACACACGCTTGCCAGTCCGATGCGCAACCAACTGCGCCAGCCAGGTGTTGAGAGTTAGGAGAGTAAATACATAAAGTGTGTACGAATCAAGAGGTTTTGCATTTGCTCATTTTGCAACACAACTAACAAAAACAGCTTTAAACCTTTATCTTTACTTTATTGTGCAACATTTTCTTTATTAAATTATTTAACAGGCAGCAAGGTGTCCACAAAACTGCTGTAAATTATTCATTCAAGATGGTTAATCAAAGATGTTGGTATGCTGGCTACTGGCCCACAGACAGCTTCAGTTGAAGCTTTCCATTCAGTGATCAACCATTTGCGCCCAAAATGGTGGGCTTTTCCTACGAAGGAATCATTTGCAGGTATTAAGGATGATTGAGTCATACTTGCATTGCCAATTGTATGACTTTTTTTTTAACTACCTCTAATATAAACTGTCATCTAGTTGTCACTGTTGTCATGTTATAAATAATTGTATTCACACAGAAGGATTTTTCATTTAAGATAGAAGACAAGGAAGAGCCTGTGGTGTTGATCAGAGACATAACCCATTTCGTGTTAAATTTGCTGGAAAAGTATGATGAAAAGAAAATGCTAGACTGGCATGATGGCACCATCCCAACAGATGATGTATGGATAAAACTTGGTGGAGACCACATGAAGGGGAGGGAAGCTTCAAGATGGTTAAAGCCTCAATGCCAAAGACAATGCACATACGATTGTTTTGGCTGAATGTGAAAACACCAATTAAAATCTTGCATCCATTCTAGGCCCATTAAAAGGAGAAATTGAGAGGCTGAAATTGGAAGTTTGGAGGGACAAACAGCTTAGGGTCTTTATGTTTGGTGATCTGGACTTTTTCCTTAAGATGTATGGTATTTTACCATCAAGCACACATTGTTGTTTATGGTGTAAATCGTCAAGAGAACAAACGCAGTCATATCCAGGAGATGAAGCGATGCCAGGAAGACACACAGACAGTTTGAAGACAGATTACAGAAACTATGAAAAACAAGACTGCCAAAAATCAGATGCAAAGCTATACTTTAATGTAACACGAGACCCCATTTGGAACATAGAAATAGACCATGTATGCCCACCCTACCTGCACATTCTTCTGGGTGTAGTCAAGAAACATCATGCCACACTTCTAGTTCAGTGTCACAGTCTAGACATACAACTTGCAGATGCACTATCAAAACAGAAACCAACAGATCTTCCAGATAGAATGATACACACAACCAGCGAATTTCAAAGTTGTGTCAAAAACATGCACACGATGCGAAACCTAGGTGATAAAATAAACTATAGTCAATTAAAATTTGCATCATATGAAGGACCAGTTGTCGCTGCTGTTGAAGCTGTCTTACAGAAACATAATATCAGGAGACAGGCCTACCACAGCGGCGCCATGATTGGCAATCACTGTAACAAGTATATGCAGAAGGTCATCAATGATATTGTCGACAGCATCCCAAATGCAGCAGTGCCACTGTCATCTGTGGCAGATATCCATACCAGAGCAAGGCAAATTCATACAGATTTTTTAAGACTCAACATACAATATTCAATAGTACACGAGCTGGTTGCACATAACAATTTAATCCAAGAAACCGAAATCCCTGAAATAGACCTACTACTGAAATGGATAACTCTTACTTTTTCGAGTTGCTTCCCTTGAAAAGACGTACACAATCATGGCTACCACGCGTGTAAAATCGTCAACAGAACTTGTGAAGTTTTTACGGGAATGAGGTGTTTCTTGCGGAAATCCTGGAAAGGTTGAATTGTTAGAACTCTGCAAACTTGCTGAGGAAATCGGTTTGCCAGTCGATCTAGAAGGTTGCATTGAAGATCGAGACGAACTTATAGGCACAAAACTGATGGATGGCGAGACGAAGCTGCCAAATCCGGCACAGTTGGTTGGTAGCCAAGATATTGGAATTCTTCCTACGTTTTCTGTATTTGACATGTGCACATATCTAATGTCAGGGCTCGAAATTAGCGGGAGCCCGGGGCCAAAAACCCGCAAAGTTGATTTCGGGCTCGGAATGTTGAAAAACGAAGGGCCCGCTTGGCCCGCAAAATAATTCGTCTGCTACATCTAGCTCTACTCGGCAGTTTCGTATTTGGGCCAAGGGAAGCAACCCACACCGGTGCCCTAAATTTGGACAGAAAAAAACTAGAGAAAAGAAGCGATAACCCTTTAATTTTGCACTCAAAAGTTTAATATACACTTCAATATCTTTTTAATATAATAAACAAAAGGCTATGGGACAACATAAGCGCAAAATGTCCATCTTTGCAAGTACGAAAGCATGGCTACATATCGTCGCCATACAGTTGCTAAAACAATCGGCGATGGCGTATTTTCCAATTTTCAGGCTCACTAGTCACTGGAATATGTGTGTCACTGAATGTGTGTGTGTGTGTGTGTGTGTGTGTGTGTGTGTTTTCCCCTTTTTTGTTAGTAATGTTTGAAAGTGAAAGAAAAGGCAAATAAAAATGACATCACTCAGCAAAATTGGAAATTCAATTGTTTTTATTTTAGATTATCAGACAAATTGTACTTTCTACTTATTATATTGTCAATAATTCTTTTGTTTTTTGCATTATTTTTCAAGTTGGGCCCCGAAAGTTGCTTGTGGGCCCTCAAATTTTTCAATCAAGGGGCCCGGTGGCCCCCAAAGAAAAAAGTTAATTTCTAGCCCTGAATGTCAAACGAAGTTCCGTTGACAAGTATCAGGGATTACCGACGATCGGAAGCATACACACTTATGCAAGACGGGTATGTGAAACACCTTGAGGCACTCAAACTTGGACCACAAAACTTGCACGGACACGGTTATTATGCACTGAAGGCTTCAGTCAAGCCTCGCACACGAGAAAAAGACCCTTTGAGTGGCCGACCAGTTTACCCACTGACTTATATTTACTTGACCTCTGACTTCAACAATTTTCGCTTTAAGTTCCTTCGCGCATCTTAGCGGCGCACTTTTGCATTGCCCTTTCCGGTACCAATGTGAAAAGACGCGTCGAAGTGCGAGTGCAAACGAAGTTATTTGGACTGTTTGGACTATTTCGGCACGATGGGAGATATCAATTTTCGAAAAAATAAATAGCCAATAAAGGGACACGTTGTTATAACGCGACTGCCATTTTGCGGCGCATGACATCAAGCTGTGCTAGTATTTGCTATATTGATAGCACATAGTAGGCCTATTAGCAGCAGCTAACAAAAAATACTAAGACAATAACATAACTTATTGTGCTACTTCTTCTACTGCATCTTTTTTAATTACCAGCGTTTCTATTACAGATGTTTATTGTAACACAGTAGACTTACTCAACTTTGACCAGAGATTTTATCAATTAGTTAATTTGGTTGTTTTGTTGTTCTTGTTATTATCATTATTGTCACTAATTTTGTTCCCCTAGATCATCATGAAGCTGGGTTTTGTATCCTTCCTGTTGTTATTATTATTAGTTGTAGTAGTATTGTTATTATTATTATCATTGTTACCATATATATTAATTATTCTTTGTCTGTTGGTGCTGCTGTTGTATTATCTTTTTTTTAGTAGTTGCATTGTTATTATTTTTATAATTACTTTTATGATTACGATTATTATTAATATTATGATGATTATTTTGTATTATTACTATTACTATATTTATTATCATTACTATTATGATGATGATGATGATGATGATGATGATGATGATTATTATTATTATTATTACTATTAGGATGGTGATGATGATGATGATGATTTATTATTATTATTATTATTATGATTGTAACAGCATAAATATTGACGACAAACATGTAGGAAATTAGCTTAGCGAAACAGAGATACCATCGAAACGTAACTGGACGTTAATACAACAGTTAGCCAACAAGCAGCCCACACATGGCAAATTAACTTCCTTGAAACAGTCACACCGCCAAGAGCTACCGATACCATCAACAGGCTTGGCGACCAAGAATTCTAAATAGCATACTTTAGTCAAAAACTAACCATAGCGTTGTCTTCGATTAAATAACTTAACTCCACCATGAGACACTAAGTAGCTCACTCCAGCCAAAAGTTACCAAGATGATGTCACCCGTATTGGGCAGGCACCGCTTATCGTTATTGCATCTGTTCTTCACTCTATCCCTGATACTCCACTTGAAAAGTGAGTATGCGTGTCCAGTGACGAGAGAGAAGGGGAGGAACTATTCAAATTAGAACCATAATTCTGTAGAGGCGAGATTAACGAAAACGAGAAATAAAACGATTGGTCAGAAGACTCCTAGGGACGTTTGCATACCCTTGGGGACCAAAAATCAGCTAGTCAGTCGCAAAAGAACTGTTAAGCTGTGAGGGTCGACCAAGGGAACAAACTGCAGTGTTCGTCTATCTCCATCTCATCAAGAGGGTGCTAGAGACGTAAAAGACGATTTCACGAGTCCCAGAGTCTACAAGTAAGATAACACTAATAGTTTTGATATGTGTATGTTTATTGTATATTGATTGCCATGTATAAATAATATGTTCTTGATATATAGTTACAGAAACAGATTATTGTTTCTGAGACAGTATGCATGTGGTTTGATGTACCTTAGCCTTAAGATTCGAATTGAATTGTGCATATGGGAACCCTGCAGGTGTCTGATGCTATAGACACTTTGCAGAGGAGACCGCACCCTTATAGCTAACGAGAATACTGTAGCCAGAGCTCCGACTTTTACAGGTCGGGCCTGGGATCATCAAAGTTTGTGGAGACGAACGCCTGACCGTCGCTCCCGTGGAACCAAGGAGAACTACCACGATTCTACCTGACCACGTCCAAACCCCACAGCTTCAAGAGCGACCCGACTTACCTTAGCTAAGTCCCCCCACAACAACTGAGTCATACCCTCGAGAAACTAGAACCTTTGAAACTTACGAACAGTGAAAATCGTAACCGCAGGTAGCAAATGACGAAAGAAACCTGTTAAAACATTTTCCCAGCACTTGGAACTATATTACTTATTAATTTACCGATTAATGCAGAAATGTTAAAGTTTGTGTTGAATATATAAAAAGTTAAATTACATACATACGACTGGTGTCATTCTATTTGTATTGTTGTGTAGTTATTAGTTTTCTTCTCTTGAGACATAATAATCTAGTCTTTTGATTAGTCATCACCGGTTCTCAAGTTGAGCCAAATGATACTAAAATTCCCGAGAACAAATATAAATTTTATGTGACCAAAGTACCGTGACCTGTCTCTCACACCACTTTAGGACTTCTGGTAAAAGAACGATCGATAGTGGTAGCGCATCGCCCATCTATCAATAAGTCTTACCCCCTAGTAAGATAAACGTATCTTCCCCAGAATATCATCACATATGGGGGCTCGTCCGGTATTTAAATTTTTGTATCTATATCTTGAGTAACCTAAGATAATACCGAATAGAAAACATTACCTTACTTAGGATTCGTAACAGTGGTCTAGTACAAAATCCGAGAGTTGACTCAGTTACATTGGGAAAAACATTTCTTGATTTTTTGGATTGCATGAATTGAATTGATTGTTGTATGCACATGTATGTATTGATTGATGTAAGATAATTGTTTCTTATGCATTGATCGAAAATTGTTGTGGATCGCTGGTAACATCTCACATAGGGATATTGATTGTACTTGTGTTAAACTAGATTGACTAATAGTATTTAGGTTATCTTGCTTTTGGACTCTGGAGATCTAGAAATCTATCATGGCCGACTTCATAAAAGTACGCCGTGAATTAAGGGAGGAGGGAATAGCACTAGGTCTGGCAGGGCAAGATTTAATCACGTATGTAACCTCAGAATGGGATAAATTGGAAAAAACCCGTGCTGAAGACAGAGATCGTGCGGACAAGGCTGCTGAAAAGTTAAGACTCCTTGAGTTGGAAGAGGCAGAGAGCACGCTCGGCAGCAGAAAAGTTAAAAGGCATGGAATTAGATATGGCAGAACGTCTAAAAAAGATGGAAATTGAAGCAAGGGAAAAGGAAAGGGACCAGTTGATAGCAGCTCGGGCAACTGACCCGAATATTAGCCTACTGTCAAACTCATCTGACAACCCTCCCCAACCTCCGTCCATCACTCCAGGCATGAATTTTTTCCTAAGTCCATTTGACGAGAAAGTTGATAGGATAGATGCATATCTTGATCGGTTTGAGCGCTTAGCACAGGAATTCGAACTTGACTATAACAAATGGAACATAAAATTAGCTCAAGGATTAAGAGGTACAGCCTATGACGTGTATACGAAATTGCCCACAGGACAAAGTAACGATTACCCAGCTCTAAAGAAAGCACTTTTGATATGGTTCGAGTTGACCGCCGAAACCTACCGTAAGAAATTGCGCAACTCGCGGAAAGAGAAAGGTGAAAGCCACAGTCAGTTTGTAGACAGATTGGAAACCTACTTGCGTAAATGGTTAGCCTTATCCAACCTAGAAGAATCATTCGCAGATCTTGCTGAACTAATCCTTAGCGAACAGTTACGCGAATCGATGACACCAGAAACTAGGATGTTCACCGCGGAACAAGGTGCCGAGAACTTAGCTGATCTAATCAAACTAGCGGACCGTTACACCACCGCGCATGAAAACGAAGCTAAACGCAAGGTAACAGATAAACCCAGCAGAGATGGAAACAACCAGAAACTCCACCCACAACAAACACAGCAGTCTAATCAGAATCAGCAGAATTCGGATAACAAGAAAACCCAAAACTCGGTAAAACCGCCCGGTCAAGGTCAAAACCCCCGGAAATATTGTTCTAACTGCAAAAGGACTAACCATAACACAGTTGATTGCCGTAGAACAGCGAATCAAACGCACACAGTGGCTGTAAGTCAAACTAGTACCGTTGAGCCGGAGACTTCAGATAAGTCCCGACCCCCAGTCAGTGAAAAAGTTGTAGTGAACGGGAAAACCGCGTCATGTCTATACGACACCGGATTATCGTACGATGCAATCGTCAGTCGAACTCTTGTAGCAGCTGAGGACATCACCGACGAGACCGTCACTTTGCAAGGCCCTGATCGATCCATACCCGCCTCCACCTTACCAATCGCGATAGTCCATGTAGACTCCCGATATGTGTCAGGAAAAGTAAAAGCGGCAGTAATGGATGCACCTTTGTATGACATCATACTAGGGTGCAAATATGTGTATTTAGGGACGCCAATTGCGCCGGCATCGGTTGCATCAGTCCAAACTAGAGCACAGATAAGACAGGACGCTGCAGATAATCTCCCTGCTAATCCGGCACCAGCCGAGATGAGGGCAGATCAACTAGCTGACCCCACATTAGCTAAATGCTACAAAAAACTCCCTCAGGCGCATAACCCACCTAAGAAAGGAGAGTTCTTTGAGAAAAACGGACTACTGTACAGACAGACAGACCACGACCACTCTCAATTAGTTGTCCCTGCCAAACATAGACCACAGGTACTAGAGGTAGGACACGCCATTGCATTTAGCGGGCACATGGGCGTGAGTGCAACAATTCAGAGAATTACCGCTCACTATCATTGGCCGGGAATAACAGGAGACATTACGCGCTTTGTCCGCTCCTGTCCCCAGTGCCAGAAGGTAGCATCAAAGAGATGGACAGTCCCAGTAACGCTAGGCGAAATGCCCGTCACCGGTACCCCATTCCACAGAGTAGCAGTAGACATCGTAGGCCCACTGCCGCTCACCAAAAAGCGCAATCGGTATGTCCTAACCTTAGTGGA
This sequence comes from Oncomelania hupensis, assembly GCA_036898135.1. NCBI lineage: Eukaryota > Metazoa > Mollusca > Gastropoda > Littorinimorpha > Pomatiopsidae > Oncomelania > Oncomelania hupensis. The sequence continues at coordinate 66,850,113 of CM072517.1, forward strand.
TACTTGCACCATGTGGTGTGAAGCAACACCCCTTCCTACTATCGATACCAAACGAGTAGCAGAAGCGCTGGTCACTATGTTCACACGAGTTGGATTTCCCGATCAAATCTTAACAGATAACGGATCGCAGTTTACGGGAAAGATGATGCAAGAAGTATTCTCTCTCATTAAGACGAAACACGTTCGTTCATCTCCCTACCACCCTCAGAGTAACGGTCAAGTCGAACGGTTTAACGGTACGCTAATTTCCATCCTGCGCAAACTCGTAAACGAAAAGCCAGAGACTTGGGATACCTACGTAGCAGCCGCGCTGTTCGCGTATCGTGAGGTTCCGCACGCGTCAACGGGATTTCCCCCGGCAACCTTGTTATTTGGTCGTCCGATAGCCGGTCCACTGGAAGCACTGAAGCGAGGATGGACAGATTCTCAGGTAGACGAAGAGGTTAAAACAGCTACCCAATACGTAACGGAATTACGTAGCCGCCTACACTCTACCTGGCAACTCGCAACGTCTGCCATCAAACAAGCTCGCGCGCGACAGGCTCGGCACTACAACAAAAACACCAAAGAGCGAGAATTAGCTGAAGGAGACAAAGTCCTACTCCTACTCCCCAGCGGGTCCAACAAACTAGAAATTGCATGGCAAGGCCCGTACGTAGTCACGCAAAAAGTGTCGCGAACAAACTACCGGATCAAGGTAAAGGGAAAAGAGAGAATGTACCACATCAACTTGCTCAAACGGTACCTAGACCGCGATGACGCAACATCCACAGATCATTTAATGGCCTTGTCTATAGCTGAAGAAGTCGAAGCAACAGAGGATTTAGCTATCGAGTATCCGCTTAAAAGTAGCGAGACGTACAGAGACGTAGCTATCAACCCAAAACTATCGACAGACAGACAAAGACAGATAATGGAGATAGTTGCACAACACCAAGCAGTGTTGACGGACATACCTGGACAGACACCGTTAGTTGAAGTGACAATGACCTTGACTGACACTACCCCTGTCCGAGTAAAACCGTACCCTATCCCTCTGGCCAAACAAACCGCTGTCATGCAGGAGATAGCCACCCTATTAGAGGCTGGAATAATTTCCCCCTCAACCTCCCCATACAGCGCTGGAATAGTCCTATTACGCAAACCAAGCGGAGAACATCGCTTATGCATTGACTACCGCAGACTGAATGCCGTGACGGAATTCCAAGCCGAACCGCTACCAGACACAGCACAACTGTTCGCGAAATTGCATAACGCAAAATACTTTTCGCGAATAGACCTAAGCAAAGGGTACTATCAGATACCGGTGCCAGAGCACCTAAGACCGTATCTAGCCTTCAGTACAGCTGATGGCCACTATGAGTTCAATGTCTTACCGTTTGGACTGAACAACGCACCAAGCATTTTCTCACGCATGATGAAACAACTTCTCGCGCCCATTCAAGAAGAAGAACTCCATCACTTTATGGATGATATCTTAATCGCGACCCACACCTGGGATGACCACTTAAGACTTCTCTCTACCGTTCTTCAGCGACTTAGGGAAACCGGACTAACAGCCCGACCGACAAAGTGCCTGCTAGGATACGAAGAGATAGAATTTCTCGGTCACACACTCAGACACGGCAGTCTTCTTCCGGAAGACAAGAACATCGCGAAAATGAACAAGGCACCGCGCCCGATACACAAGAAGGATGTGCAATCGTTTCTAGGCCTATGTGGCTACTACCAGAAATTCGTTGCAAACTTCAATTCCATCGCCGCGCCATTGTCTGATCTAACCAAGAAGAAAGCGCCCGAGAAAGTAGAATGGAATGCCGAGTGCGAAGATGCGTTCCAAACCCTGAAAGCTAGACTCACCTCACAACCCATCCTGAAGTTGCCCGATGCAACCCAACCATTCGTGCTACGCACAGATGCGAGCAATCAAGGTTTAGGAGCAACCCTACTACAATCTGACCCCAATGACCCCACACTTCTCCTGCCAGTCGCGTATGCCAGCCGGAAATTAAACAAAGCTGAACACAATTACGCAACAGTAGAAAAAGAATGTTTGGCATTGGTCTGGGCCATCCAGAAATTCCAGATGTATTTGTATGGCGCTCATTTCAAGGTGCAGTGCGACCACCAACCCTTAACCTTCCTTGCGTCATCGCAGAAACTCAACGCCAGACTCATGCGTTGGTCACTCTTGCTACAGCCCTACTCATTTCATGTAGAATACATACCCGGAAAGAGTAACCACGGAGCTGACTACCTCAGCAGATACCCCGTGCCCACTGTAGACAAACCTAACCTTGCTTCCAACCCCTCACAGTTGCGGGTGGATGCACCCAGCTTTGTACCCCAGTGACCTCTTCCCCAGTACTCTATGTAAATAATGCATGTACATATTTGCGCCACCATTTCAGTACCAATTCTTACCCACGTGTAAGAATAGTTTTTTGGGGGCCTATGTAACAGCATAAATATTGACAACAAACATGTAGGAAATTAGCTTAGCGAAACAGAGATACCATCGAAACGTAACTGGACGTTAATACAACAGTTAGCCAACAAGCAGCCCACACATGGCAAATTAACTTCCTTGAAACAGTCACACCGCCAAGAGCTACCGATACCATCAACAGGCTTGGCGACCAAGAATTCTAAATAGCATACTTTAGTCAAAAACTAACCATAGCGTTGTCTTCGATTAAATAACTTAACTCCACCATGAGACACTAAGTAGCTCACTCCAGCCAAAAGTTACCAAGATGATGTCACCCGTATTGGGCAGGCACCGCTTATCGTTATTGCATCTGTTCTTCACTCTATCCCTGATACTCCACTTGAAAAGTGAGTATGCGTGTCCAGTGACGAGAGAGAAGGGGAGGAACTATTCAAATTAGAACCATAATTCTGTAGAGGCGAGATTAACGAAAACGAGAAATAAAACGATTGGTCAGAAGACTCCTAGGGACGTTTGCATACCCTTGGGGACCAAAAATCAGCTAGTCAGTCGCAAAAGAACTGTTAAGCTGTGAGGGTCGACCAAGGGAACAAACTGCAGTGTTCGTCTATCTCCATCTCATCAAGAGGGTGCTAGAGACGTAAAAGACGATTTCACGAGTCCCAGAGTCTACAAGTAAGATAACACTAATAGTTTTGATATGTGTATGTTTATTGTATATTGATTGCCATGTATAAATAATATGTTCTTGATATATAGTTACAGAAACAGATTATTGTTTCTGAGACAGTATGCATGTGGTTTGATGTACCTTAGCCTTAAGATTCGAATTGAATTGTGCATATGGGAACCCTGCAGGTGTCTGATGCTATAGACACTTTGCAGAGGAGACCGCACCCTTATAGCTAACGAGAATACTGTAGCCAGAGCTCCGACTTTTACAGGTCGGGCCTGGGATCATCAAAGTTTGTGGAGATGAACGCCTGACCGTCGCTCCCGTGGAACCAAGGAGAACTACCACGATTCTACCTGACCACGTCCAAACCCCACAGCTTCAAGAGCGACCCGACTTACCTTAGCTAAGTCCCCCACAACAACTGAGTCATACCCTCGAGAAACTAGAACCTTTGAAACTTACGAACAGTGAAAATCGTAACCGCAGGTAGCAAATGACGAAAGAAACCTGTTAAAACATTTTCCCAGCACTTGGAACTATATTACTTATTAATTTACCGATTAATGCAGAAATGTTAAAGTTTGTGTTGAATATATAAAAAGTGAAATTACATACATACGACTGGTGTCATTCTATTTGTATTGTTGTGTAGTTATTAGTTTTCTTCTCTTGAGACATAATAATCTAGTCTTTTGATTAGTCATCACCGGTTCTCAAGTTGAGCCAAATGATACTAAAATTCCCGAGAACAAATATAAATTTTATGTGACCAAAGTACCGTGACCTGTCTCTCACACCACTTTAGGACTTCTGGTAAAAGAACGATCGATAGTGGTAGCGCATCGCCCATCTATCAATAAGTCTTACCCCCTAGTAAGATAAACGTATCTTCCCCAGAATATCATCACAATGATCTAGGATAGATCTAAGGCATGGAAGAATGGGTGAGTGTTAGTAGTTTTGTGTATACATGTATGGTGGAATAATTAACTCATAACTGTGTGTTAAATGTGTACACATGGGTATGTTACTGGTTATCTGTTTATGCATGTGTGCTAGTGTTCATAGATTTGTATTTTGGTATGGAAGTTGTGTTTGATAGTATATCAAAAGGTATTAATATTGTATGTCTATGTTTTAATAGTTTTGATATTGTTATCTCCTTCCTTCTTGCACTGCTAAACAAATATCCATGCCATGTGTTTGGACAATAAAGAATCTTGAATCTTGACAGTTACTAATACATTGTTTATTGTGAGTAACACACAGTAGAGGATGTGTGTAGCCAACCCTTGCAAGGATTTTACTATCTTTCGAGTTTTTCCTTTATGTTTAATGGATGACGGTGAAGAAATACTTGTCATTCCTCTTACAGAAACAGAAATAAAATGTGTATTCATGAACTGATTTTAACGACCCTTTGTCAATCAATGTTTGCTTGTCTGAAATTCTAGCTGTGTGGTATGAACAAAATTTGACTGCATGTGGTCACGTATTACACCTTACACAAAACATCACTTACAAACAAGACACATGCATACTTTAATGGTAAATATATAAAATAATAGCACACCACCTAACATAGTATGCATGAGCCTATGTTTAGTCTTTTATTACACCATGACATTTTAAGCAACAACAAAAAAATATCTTGGATGATTATCTTTTTCTTATATATAGATTTCTCTTATATAGCGCACTTACAAGCTCAGAGAGCTTCTCAAGGCGCTGGCCCGTAATATCCAGCAACCACAAAATAGTTTGCTGAAGTCAGGATTTCTTATCATAATGATGACATAATCCACAAAAAGCCAATTCTTTTCTAAAGCAAACTTTATTGGTTTCATCCTTTTATTGTCATTGTCAACCATATTTGAGTTCTCTAATACTGGTGTCACAGAGGGTGCATCTAAAATAAATCATATTAAAATAAAAATATGAAAATAATCAACATAATGGTTATTAAGCTAGACTAACATAATGCAGACCTATAAATCTGTATGGTTTTAGCTTAATATATTACCTGTATCTTTAGAAAATGAAAAAAATATAGCTATGCGGAGGCACAAAATGGCGTTCTAAAACGAACTCAGTTGCAGTCGTTATTTTCTAAGAAGAAAATGTATTGGAAAGGATATCGTAAATGAATCAATTATGCCAAATTTATTGAGTATATATAAATAACTTCTCGAATGAATGCAAAGATTTTTTTTTTTTTAGTTTAATATTTGCATAATATTTGATATTAAAAAAAGCTTTTCGGATGCTTCCAATCATGTTTTTTTCGTCATTGCTATGCTATTTTCGAAAAGGCTTTTTCAAATCGAGGCATCCAAAACAAAAAATACTTAAAAACCATTGTATTTTGCAAAACGTTTAAACAAAAAACAGTACAGTGCTGTTTACTAAGTAACGATTTATAGCTTCGCATCCCAAATGTAGCATCCAAAATGCGAAATCATCGCAAACATTTTTTCATTCAAATTCACTTCTTCAAACTATTGTAGGCCTATATTTACATTCGCAAGGATATTCCTCACAAAATGATTACGTATACACAGGAAATAGGGAATTTCTGTGCATAAAAAAATGCAATTTACAGTGACGTGTCCCGATTTCCGTTTCCGTGTGCGTCCGAAATGCCATGTGCTTTCGAAGCAGTGTTTTGAAGACGACTTGATTTTTTTTTGCTTTTTTTTTTTCAAGTAATATTTTTCTCTAATTTCTTTGTATGTATCTTTGTATTCATAAATGATTATATGTAACAATACATTTTTGACTGTAAAAGAATGTTGCTGACTTTTAAAAAAAATTAAATTATTTTTATTTCTTTTTGTGTACAATTAGTGCGCAGTGTAATTTTGTCACATTGTTTTTACAACAATTAAGGTAAAATACATCTTAAAATTAATGCCAGCCATCCTACATCCCAGCCATCCTACATCATAATTGATTTATATACTATTTTTTAAGAAACAAACTATACATCAAGCAAATAAAATTAATCTGTATAGCTTTCTGCTAACACTACAGCATTTCAGATACTACGGTGTCCCATTATTTCCTCCTCCTCCTCCCCTATGATTAATGGACTAACAATACACATAAAATTTAATGCCAACCATCTTACAACATCATATTTGACTAATATAAAGCAAAAAACATAAACAAAATCATCAAGCAAATAAAATAATCAATTAAATAAAACTTTTTACCAACAGCATTTCAGATGCTATGGTGTCCCTAAATTTCAAAGCTCATTATTAGTTTTTAAAATGAGTTAAAATAGCTATTTCTTTCATAAACATTAAAACTCATATGCCTTTTACATGTGACATTAGCTGCAGTAATAAAAATTCAAATAAACCCCAAAGTTTTGTTTCACCAAGATAAATATGATTTCAAATTTGGTTTCAAACGGGTTACACGCATTCCCTTCTCTGTCTTCCATGATAGTCAAAATGCAACCGGAAAAACCTAGGCAAATTCGCAAGCCGGCGCATGCGCACAAACCCGAAGCGAACTTCGCAATAGGCTTTGAGAAGGCACACGTGCTCAGTCAGACATCCAGTAATGTAGTATCCATGAGTTTACCTGTTGTGGGCGATTATCACTGATGTGGATACAGACCACAGAAGCAGAATATTGTCAGCATTTTGCACATGCAAAGGAGGGTAGGTCAAGATTATTAATTATCATTATGTTAGTTGTTAATATTAGTATTACTAATATAATATTGCTATTTATATAGATCTACCATATAATTATGGTACATATAGTAGATTTTATAATATACTATACATATTAATACTAGTAATAGTCTTATCTATGCACTAGTTATTACTAGATTTTTTTTGTTTTGTTATTACTTGCTCTCTGTTAGGCATAAACGAAGACGTTACCTTGTTGCATAATATGTAGGTCCACCGTTTGATTTTGTCAACATTCAGTTGCTCGTGTGGTTGTCCACATGCTTTTATCCAGCGTAAGCATTTCTCAAGATGGTAGTTGTACTTTCCAGGTTTCACAAAAGGAATACATTTGACGCCAATACATCGTTCTGGATATCTACTATCTGCGTTACACGTTCCCCACAAGCATCTTCTAGTAGTTTTGGCTGAAATTGGTTTCATGTTTTGTTGACTGGTAGTGCTATCCATCGCCATAATGAAAAGCTTGATACACTTTTCAAGGGAAGCTACTCTATTTAGTTTATACAGAGTTATTTCGGGAATAAGTCTATTGAGGAAGATATTGAATTGTACATGTCTACATTCCGAGAAAGGTTTAGCTGTGAAAAAGGTGTAAATGTCACACTCAAGCAACACATCTTAGAAACGCACATCACAGAGTGGATAAGGAGGTGGGGAATGGGAATGGCGTTCCATGGCGAACAAGTCCATGCTGTTGTTAATTTGCTGAAAAGACGAGCATGGAGCATAAAAATAAAAAAGAAAGACTGCATCATCTTATGCAGTGTTTCCCAAAACGCACATGTGTGCGTCAGAGACGCACAAAAACAGAAAAAGGACGCATGAAAAAACAAAACTGGCGCATCACAAGGGACGTAACGTGTTTTTTTTTTTTTTACTGCCGTTAAGTATCCTGGCACCTCTGAGCTATCGTGCGCCCAAACCGAGTAAGCGCGGTGATCTCCCCTACCCACTGACCGCGCTGACACGCATGCGCAGCCTTTTTGTTTGCTTCCGAAAAGCTGAAACATGTCGCTCGACACATGGCTACGGAAAACGATAATCCGCAGAAATGCGGAAGACGATGCAATCGTTGAATGTCGAATCCTCATTTTCAGTTCTCCCTAGACTAGGCAATGATGATCTTGTCTGTAACACGCAGTTGAACAGATTTTTTTGTCTCTTTTTTTTTTCTTCTGGTCATCGACTTAGTCCCCTCGGCTCTAACACTAACTGCTTTTACAGAGACAATTTGTCAGTATATGCAGATTGATGTGTGTAAATTGTCGTATGACCATTTCATGTTTGTTCTATGGTAATTTTATGTGATTTTAAGGTTCCTCTAGTCAATGATGGATTCCTTTGTAACATTTATCAGAACAGTATTCCTTTTGTTGTGTTGCTTGTTTTATGGCTATTCATAATTTTCAAAAAAGTTGCATTGAAAACTAAGCTTTGTTTGACTTTGAAGTGTATTTGTGTGTCCGTGATGTTGGTTAATCAAAATCAAGGTAAATGTAGGAATTGTAAGGGGACTATCAAATTTTGTAAGGGGACTCTTGAAATTTTGCACCAGAGAGTCCCAAGAACTCTAAAAAAAAAGCTGTGGGAAACACTGTTATGCAAGAGCAGCTGACACAAACAGCCCCAGACATCATTGTCACACCAGAAAAAAAAGGCAAAATAAATCTTCTCACTTGAACTGTAACGAAAAGTTACGGTTTGAAACTTGACAAAATACCATCAGTTATCACATTATTTAACGACAGTAAATGTAGTGGTGGTAGTTTCACAAATGAGATAAAAGAAAATTAATTGTAGACATTCCGTGACTAACAGACATTATCATGGGGAGTGCGTAGTTTAAAATGCACCCACCATCCCTCCAATTAAAGATCACAATTCAGGTAAGATTTCATCAGCAACAACAGCCGGAGTAGTAGTAATACTAGTAGCAATAGCAACTTGTGCATGTAGTGAGGCATGTGCGCATCATAAATTCTCGTATTAGTAGTAATAGTAGAAATGGTAGTAGTAGTAGTAATAGTGGTAGTAAATGTTGTAGCAGAAGTTGTTTGTCATAGTGAGGTATGGAATATGAAAATGGATAAAACATCTGTATATCTGCATTCTGATGGAGAAATTCACCATGTGTTTTAAAATGTCCTCAACCATGCTTACTGCACTGTCCTGTATCTATCAAAACAATTAGAAAACACAGACAATTGCATTTTTTGCTTCAAAAGGCGTGAATTGCTGGAGATCATAGATGAATTTTTAATAGTGCTTTTGAGGTAGTTGGCCGTGGAAGCCTTGGCGCTTAACACAGTTTGTTAGTCTTCAAACTTCCTTCCCCTGCAAATGCTCCTAACAATATTTATAAAGCAGCAGAGAGAGCAGTTCGCAGCAGAAAAGGTGACGCTGCAAATGAGCTTGATGTTCTTGGGGAGTATAGGATCCAGTTTGGAAAATTTCATGGAAACACCTTCCGGTGGATTCTGGACAATGCCCTTGGTTATGCTGGCTACCTTGTGGCAGGTATGGCCAGTGATACACCATCCACTGACAACAGCTGGCATAACAAGGTTGCTTTCAAGCATTATTTGTCATTTTCGGAAAGGCGGGAAACCGTAAAGCAAAAAGCTTCTTCGAAGCCTCTGTTCCCAAGCACTCTGGCTGCCCAGATGTCAGCTATCTTAAAATAAAAATAAAAACCTATCACCAGCTAAAATCAAACATGACGTGGAAAAAAAACTTTCTCAGCCCGAAGGAGTAAGCAAACTGGAACTGTTCTTTTTTTTTTATGTTGTTGGTTTCTTATCTCATCACATTTCTGAACTGTAATATATTTAACTTGCATGGTTTATGATGTATGCATGTTCTTTGGGAAATTCTTGTTAAGAAACGAGTCAAATGTATTCACAGGATGACATTGCGCCAAGCATAACAATCTGTGTTGACATTGCCACTTTTCAGCAAAAGATATGCTCATTACCCCAATATCCGTCCATTGCCTGAACATCTAAGAGGGCAAGCTGCACCTAAAAGAGAATCATTACTACTTTCAGGTACAGGATCAAATGTTCTGCGTGGGAGAACACATTCGTCAAGATGATTTTGTGGTGTATACAATAAAAGACGTACAAGTGATTAGCATCAACTGTGATGTTTTCAGTGAGAAAATGGTGCAAACCCTCAAATCTTTCCATGGAAATCTTGTGCTGTCTTCGGCCATTTTGTTTTTTGTAAGCCTCCCAAATCAAGGCCCTTCGAGTCTTTCAGCTCTGCAATATTAAAGTATTCAATGTGTCCACATTCTAATGAGTCATGCAAATAATTAATTGCGAGCGAACTCTCGTCTTGTATAAAATCAAGAACTTTTGGTATAACAGCAGTTCAGCGATAGTCGAAACGGCAGTGTAAATAGGCGTCTTCAGAATTGTTTCAATAGCCCACATATGTTTGTTTAACCACTTGACCCAATATATTTTTTCATAATCACTCAACTCTTTGTGCGAGTTGTAGCAAAACGTCCTTCATAGCTAAGGTGTAGCAAACTGTGAGTTAGTGTGCTATTATATGAGAACTGTTAATCATGTCTTCAACAAAGTCGGGAAATCCAAAAAAAGGATAGTCAGAACCTCCCCACATCGGGATCAAAGGAAGAAGACAATAACATTATGTTTGGTGAAATCATCAGTAGAGAAGCAACCAATGTCAAAACTAAAGAACCACCTGTAGAAATATCTTCCATTAAAATAGAATCTACTGAACAGTCTAAGACAGACTTTCATTAAGATAGAATCTACTGAACAGTCTAAGACAGACTTCCATTAAGATAGAATCTACTGAACAGTCTAAGACAGACTTCCATTAAAATAGAATCTACTGAACAGTTTAAGACAGGCTTCCATTAAGATAGAATCTACTGAACAGTTTAAGACTGGCTTCCATTAAGATAGAATCTACTGAACAGTCTAAGACTGGCTTCCATTAAGATAGAATCTACTGAACAGTTTAAGACAGACTTCCATTAAGATAGAATCTACTGAACAGTCTAAGACAGACTTCCATTAAAATAGAATCTACTGAACAGTTTAAGACAGACTTCCATTAAGATAGAATCTACTGAACAGTTTAAGACTGGCTTCCATTAAGATAGAATCTACTGAACAGTCTAAGACTGGCTTCCATTAAGATAGAATCTACTGAACAGTTTAAGACAGACTTCCATTAAGATAGAATCTACTGAACAGTTTAAGACTGGCTTCCATTAAGATAGAATCTACTGAACAGTCTAAGACTGGCTTCCATTAAGATAGAATCTACTGAACAGTTTAAGACAGACTTCCATTAAGATAGAATCTACTGAACAGTCTAAGACAGACTTCCATTAAGATAGAATCTACTGAACAGTCTAAGACAGAAAATCGCTCCAAACCAGTCTCTTCTACTAACCAAATAGTACAGGTACCGGATGCTCTGAGTGACACAGCCGCAGTCCAACAATCAGAGAGCCCTCTCCATAGCCAGTAGTACAAGAGCCCAGGAGACCATCAGAGAACAACAGCTAGTCAAGGATTACTGGATTGCATCCAAGATCTGCTGCGAAGTCTTGCAGTCATTTGTCCTATCGTTAGAAGCGAAGAAACCCAACAGAAAGATCCAAAAAGGAATCAAGCATAAGCTGTCCGCAGAACTTTCCAAAGTAGTTAAAATACACCAGTTCTTGGCTCCCTTAGTAAAAGCCCCCGACATAGAGGAAAACCTAGAAGAATTGCAAGAAAGGGTAATGGTGGCTGAAGATGCCTACTACACCATCTACCCGAAGACCTCGCCTTATGCCCCACCCTTGGTCACTTCGATCCTCACCCAGTCCTCCCTTTCGGCAGCCGAATCCATTGACCTAGCTGTGGAGTTCGGTGCAGTTAGGGAAGATATAACGGGAAGAAATAGGGCCATTATCCAACAAGAACACAACACCCTGGCTAGGATTGATGAAGCTAAGTCCGAAATCGTTGTGCAGCTATCTGTCAATGCTGAAGCCCTTCAGGCCAGTAAACGACTCCTAGAAGAAAAGGAAAGGGTGAGGATAGATGCGGACAGAGCAGAGAAAGAGTTAGCCGAAGAGATAGTACAGGCCACTAAAAGACTAGTACAAAAGGAATTGCAGGCAAAAATGGACACTGAGAAGCTAGAAGCAACCCAGTGGAAAGTAAAGGCTGAGGCAGAAACCCAAAGAGAAGAGCTGCACATACTATAGAATATCGGTGAGTAAATCGGTCGGATAAACCGGTAGCCAATTAGTTAGATCTTTTCAAGGCCCTATTCAGGGACAAAACTTATTTTGTTATGATCTGTCATGTGTTAAGGACATTTAAAGTAAATTTAAAATGAAATATGTTCATATTAACATATTATAGAATGTTGTCATGCTATTTTCAGGTGATGACGACATCCAGGAAAGCCTTGATCAGACGGAGTCTCATGACACAGCTGTCAAAATAGAGCTCCAAATGCAATGCGCAGTAATTCGCAACTATGAAGGTATCATGTATAATTAATTTCTCTTGTAAATTTGAGTGAATGATTTGTCTCCACTGATTAAATCAATGTCATTTTGGCCAACTGAAACCATGCTAAACAACACAGACTAAAACTAAGGAGACATGGTTGTGTCTTTGGGCAAAGTACATACATAATTTACAAGGCACCATTGGCAAGGTAGACATACTTTAAAGATACCATTCACAGTTATTTGTCTTTATTGTTTATGCTGCCTGATACTATTCAGTTATTTGACTTTATAGTTTATGCTGCCTTGCAATACTTCCTTGGCATTTGTAGTTCTGTGCATAGGACTGGTTTATTATTATTTAGTTTTGTGTTGTTTATGGTATCATTTTTGTGCTCTTCTCAGCACTGTCAAATGCCCTTGGCTCTTCTATGGAGGATAGAACTGAGGAGGATGTTCAACAGCTCATCAAAAACAACGCTAACTAACAGCGAACAAATATTCACTTTGCTGTCAAGAATCTGTTAAGGTTCAGCAGAGGCATCCTTACATTTATTGCTCCTAGTCCGTATTAACAATCAAAACCGTGAGGATATATCATTTACCACTCTCTACCTGTCTTTGGTCCTCAACTCTGAAATCCCCTTCCATACAACATTAGACATTCTTCCTCCATTTCCTCTTTTAAATCACAGTTGAAAACATACCTCTTTATGGAATATTTCAATTAATCATATACAAGAGAGTGTAAGCAGGTGTGTGTGCTTGTGTTTTTCATAGTTGTTCAACTGTATTTTGTACATATGTATATTATGTATCTTTTGTCCAGTTTTGTCTGTCTTGTCTTCCCATTCCCCCAACCCCTTGCACGCCTTGATCCTTAGGCTAAGGTGCCTTACAAATGACTAACATTATTATTATTATATGTTTAATGTATTTATATATATTTAATTCTATGTATGTTTTGTTCAACACATTCAACTTGCTTCATATTTTAACTTATTTTCAGAGCAATGAAGCTGGTAACTGCAGCCGGATGGAGAAGATGGCTCTTGAATGTGCCGTTCAGTTCCTGACTGAAGGCCTAAAAATAGGGGAGCTGGTTACCGACCGTCATCCACAGATTGTAAAATACATGAAAGAAATGAAGGAGACAACTCATTCCATTAATATCTGGCATGTTGCTAAAGGTTAAAATTAGTGTTTATATTTAACTTACTTATGTTCAAGTTAAAATAAAAAAAAATTACTGTTATGATAAATAGATCCTACTCAAGATCCAAATGTTGTCGTAAAGCACTGAAATTTGTACTAAGCACCTAGTTAGGAGGACATAGAATATTATTATATAATTTCCCACCATTTATTAACTAAAATATTTTTTCACAGGCCTTAAAAAAAAAGAAGTCAAAACTAGCAAACGAAAAAGAATGCAGGCAACTGTCAGAATGGATCAAGTCTATTCTTAATCATCTTTATTGGGTAGCGGCATCTACCCCTGAAGCCGATGCACAACTGATGGTTCAGAAGTGGACTTCCTTGGGGCAACCACATCCACAACAAACACACACATGGAGGATAGCTATCCTTCCCAGTTTGTGTACATCCTCCACTTGAGGGTGAACTGGAAAAAAACTTGGCTAAAAGAAGGTAAATCTAAAACATTAGAGCTTGGCAGCTGGGATGGTGTGCATGATGGTGTCATAGCTAACCCTCAGAACATACTCCTGTGGCAATTAATGCACTCTTGAATAGATTTTGATTCAGAAGTACTGGGTATTTTGTGATTATTATTTTTATTTATTGTGGTCTCTTTCTTAACCGGGTTGCACCTTTGTTAAAGGTTCTGGACCTCAGCACCTGGTTTGTATGGGAATCAGCCATACCACCACTATGCATACTGCCCTAAGGAGATTGTTTATTTTGGCTTAACGTGCACAGAGACCATCAGCCTATTAGGGTCGAAGACGGGGTTAACCATCCCAGGAATTAAGGAACAGGGAACCTAATTAATTAATCATTGAACCATCCCAACAATGGAAATATTAAGTTGGATGAAGGAATAAGGCCACCTTGTTTTCCGCTGCTGGATTCGAACCCTGGCACACACGCTTGCCAGTCCGATGCGCAACCAACTGCGCCAGCCAGGTGTTGAGAGTTAGAGTAAATACATAAAGTGTGTACGAATCAAGAGGTTTTGCATTTGCTCATTTTGCAACACAACTAACAAAAACAGCTTTAAACCTTTATCTTTACTTTATTGTGCAACATTTTCTTTATTAAATTATTTAACAGGCAGCAAGGTGTCCACAAAACTGCTGTAAATTATTCATTCAAGATGGTTAATCAAAGATGTTGGTATGCTGGCTACTGGCCCACAGACAGCTTCAGTTGAAGCTTTCCATTCAGTGATCAACCATTTGCGCCCAAAATGGTGGGCTTTTCCTACGAAGGAATCCTTTGCAGGTATTAAGGATGATTGAGTCATACTTGCATTGCCAATTGTATGACTTTTTTTTAACTACCTCTAATATAAACTGTCATCTAGTTGTCACTGTTGTCATGTTATAAATAATTGTATTCACAATTTCACACAGAAGGATTTTTCATTTAAGATAGAAGAAAAGGAAGAGCCCGTGGTGTTGATCAGAGACATAACCCAATTCGTGTTAAATTTGCTGGAAAAGTATGATGAAAAGAAAATGCTAGACTGGCATGATGGCACCATCCCAACAGATGATGTATGGATAAAACTTGGTGGAGACCACGTGAAGGGGAGGGAAGCTTCAAGATGGTTAAAGCCCCAATGCCAAAGACAATGCACATACGATTGTTTTGGCTGAATGTAAAGACACCAATGAAAATCTTGCATCCATTCTAGGCCCATTAAAAGGAGAAATTGAGAGGCTGAAATTGGGAGTTTGGAGGGACAAACAGCTTAGGGTCTTTATGTTTGGTGATCTGGACTTTTTCCTTAAGATGTATGGTATTTTACCATCAAGCACACATTGTTGTTTATGGTGTAAATCGTCAAGAGAACAAACGCAGTCATATCCAGGAGATGAAGCGATGCCAGGAAGACACACAGGCAGTTTGAAGAGAGATTACAGAAACTATGAAAAACAAGGCTGCCAAAAATCAGATGCAAAGCTATACTTTAATGTAACACGAGACCCCATTTGGAACATAGAAATAGACCATGTATGCGCACCCTACCTGCACATTCTTCTGGGTGTAGTCAAGAAACATCATGCCACACTTCTAGTTCAGTGTCACAGTCTAGACAAACAACTTGCAGATGCACTATCAAAACAGAAACCAGCAGATCTTCCAGAAAGAATGATACACACAACCAGCGAATTTCAAAGTTGTGTCAAAAACATGCAAACGATGCGAAACCGAAATGATAAAATAAACTATAGTCAATTAGAATTTGCATCATATGAAGGACCAGTTGTCGCTGCTGTTGAAGCTGTCCTACAGAAACATAATATCAGGAGACAGTCCTACCACAGCGGCACCATGATTGGCAATTACTGTAACAAGTATATGCAGAAGGTCATCAATGATATTGTCGACATTGTGCATGTAGTGAGGCATGTGCGCATCATAAATTCTCGTATTAGTAGTAATAGTAGAAGTAGTAGTAGTAGTAGTAATAGTGGTAGTAAATGTTGTAGCAGAAGTTGTTTGTCATAGTGAGGTATGGAATATGAAAATGGATAAAACATCTGTATATCTGCATTCTGATGGAGAAATTCACCATGTGTTTTAAAATGTCCTCAACCATGCATACTGCACTGTCCTGTATCTATCAAAACAATTAGAAAACACAGACAATTGCATTTTTTGCTTCAAAAGGCGTGAATTGCTGGAGATCATAGATGAATTTTTAGTGCTTTTGAGGTAGTTGGTCGTGGGAGCTTTGGCGCTTAACACAGTTTGTTAGTCTTCAAACTTCCTTCCCCTGCAAATGCTCCTAACAATATTTATAAAGCAGCAGAGAGAGAGAGCAGTTCGCAGCAGAAAAGGTGACGCTGCAAATGAGCTTGATGTTCTTGGGGAGTATAGGATCCAGTTTGGAAAATTTCATGGAAACACCTTCCGGTGGATTCTGGACAATGCCCTTGGTTATGCTGGCTACCTTGTGGCAGGTATGGCCAGTGATACACCATCCACTGACAACAGCTGGCATAACAAGGTTGCTTTCAAGCGTTATTTGGAGTCATTTTTGGAAAGGCGGGAAACCGTGAAGCAAAAAGCTTCTTCGAAGCCTCTGTTCCCAAGCACTCTGGCTGCCCAGATGTCAGCTCTCTTAAAATTAAAATAAAAACCTGTCACCAGCTAAACTCAAACATGACGTGGAAAAGAACCTTTATCAGTCAAGAAGTAAGCAAATTGGAACTGTTCTTTTTTTTTTTTTTTCTATGTTGTTGTTTTCTTATCTCATCAGATTTCTGAACTGTAATATATTTTTACTTGCATGGTTTATGATGTATGCATGTTCTTTGTGAAATTCTTGTTAAGAAAGGAGTAAAATGTATTCAGGATGACATTGCGCCAAATGTAACATTCTGTGTGGACATTCCGCTGTGTTTCAACCAAACACCAATGGCAATGTGCGTCAACCATGCACAAAAACGACTCTGCCTCCTGAATTCAACGCTCAACACGAGTACACATCGCTTTCTGATGAGGAAATCAGAGGACAGAGGAGTTGGTGACCATTTGGCCAAGGTTAAACTGTTGATATTTTCAGGTTTACAGGTGAATACAGCAGCCAGTAGAAAGGTGTAGAAGGAGGAAAGAGCAAAGAAGCTGTGCATGGTTTGCTTGAGGTCAAATGTCACTTTTCAGCAAAAGATATGCTCGTTACCCCAATATCCGTCCATTTCCTGACCATCTAAGAGGGCAAGCAGCTTGAAGTTGCTCGGCTGAAACCTCTCCCCCACCCCTCTCAAAAAAAAAACAACAAAAAAAAAAAACTTTTTTTTTTCCGGAACGCTTATAAAATATCCGTATTTTCCGTAACACATCCTGTTTTTGTCAATTTTCCGGAACAAAGTACGGAAAATCGGAACGGTAGGCAAGTCTGCAAGCTGCACCTAAAAGAGAATCATTACTACTTTCAGGTATAGGATCAAATGTTCTGCGTGGGAGAACACATTCGTCAAGATGATTTTGTGGTGTATACAATAAATGACGCACAAGTGATTAGCATCAACTGTGATGTTTTCAGTGAGAAAATGGTGCCAACCCTCAAATCGTTCCATGGAAATCTTGTGCTGTCTTCGGCCATTTTGTTATTTGTAAGCCTCCCAAATCAAGGCCCTTCAAGTCTTTCAGCTCTGCAATATTAAAGTATTCAATGTGTCCACATTCTAATGAGTCATGCAAATAATTAATTGCGAGAGAACTCTCCTCTTGTATAAAATCAAGAACTTTTGGTATAACAGCAGTTCAGCGATAGTCGAAACGGCAGTGTAAATAGGCGTCTTCAGAATTGTTTCAATAGCCCACATGTTTGTTTAACCACTTGACCCAATATATTTTTTCATAATCACTCAACTCTTCGTGCGAGTTGTAGCAAAACGTCCTTCATAGCTAAGGTGTAGCAAACTGTGAGTTAGTGTGCTATTATATGAGAACTGTTAATCATGTCTTCAACAAAGTCGGGAAATCCAAAAAAAAAGGATAGTCAGAACCTCCCCACGAATCTACTGAACAGTCTAAGACAGACTTCCATTAAAATAGAATCTACTGAACAGTCTAAGACTGGCTTCCATTAAGATAGAATCTACTGAACAGTTTAAGACAGACTTCCATTAAGATAGAATCTACTGTACAGTCTAAGACAGACTTCCATTAAGATAGAATCTACTGAACAGTCTTAGACAGACTTCCATTAAGATAGAATCTACTGAACAGTCTAAGACAGAAAATCGCTCCAAACCAGTCTCTTCTACTAACCAAATAGTACAGGTACCGGATGCTCTGAGTGACAAAGCCGCAGTCCAACAATCAGAGAGCCCTCTCTATAGCCAGTAGTACAAGAGCCCAGGAGAGGTCATTTGTCCTATCGTTAGAAGCCAAGAAACCCAACAGAAAGATCCAAAAAGGAATCAAGCACGAGCTGTCCGCAGAACTTTCCAAAGTAGTTTAAATACACCAGTTCTTGGCTCCCTTGGTAAAAGCCCCCGACATAGAGGAAAACCTAGAAAAATTGCAAGAAAGGGTAACGGTGGCTGAAGATGCCTACTACACCATCTACCCGAAGACCTCGCCTTATGCCCCACCCTTGGTCACTTCGATCCTCACCCAGTCCTCCCTTTCGGCAGCCAAATCCGTTGACCTAGCTGTGGAGTTCGGTGCAGTTAGGGAAGAAATAGGGCCATTATCCAACAAGAACACAACACCCTGGCTAGGACTGATGAAGCTAAGTCCAAAATCGTTGTGCAGCTATCTGTCAATGCTGAAGCCCTTCAGGCCAGTAAACGACTCCTAGAAGAAAAGGAAAGGGCAAGGATAGAGGCGGACAGAGCAGAGAAAGAGTTAGCCGAAGAGATAGTACAGGCCACTAATAGATTAGTACAAAAGGAATTGCAGGCAAAAATGGACACTGAGAAGCTAGAAGCAACCGAGTGGAAAGTAAAGGCTGAGGCAGAAACCCAAAGAGAAGAGCTGCTCATACTATAGAATAAGGCTCTTGTGCAAATAGTTAATAGGGTACTGCAACCAGAAGTCAACGTCCACGATCTTGATAATCATTCTCTAATCCCTAGAATGTGGAGAGAAACGCATAGTGTCCCTAAACACAAAATTGAAAATAGATGTGGGTGATGCGGGACTCAAGTGGCAGTTTATGGGGGAGAAAACGCCGACATATTTGTTTGATGCCAGGTTGCCGTTTGGGGCCACAAGGGCGCCGAGTCATTTTCATCGCTTGTCGCAGGCTATCCCTAGGTGTTTACTGTACAGAGACGGGGTATTACAGGAGTGGTCGTGTACATAGACGATTTTCTTGTGGTGGCTCCCACCTACAGCGAATGCAACGCAGCCCTGCATACGTTAATCAGACTCGTTCGGCGTTTGGGATTTTCATTGAGTTGGAACAAAGTGGTTGGGCCCACCCAACGCATCAGCTTTTTAGGGATAAAGATTGATACTAGGGACTGTACGCTCTCTTTGGGAGAGCAAAAGCTCCAAAAGGTAGAGCAGCTATTGCTGGATTTTTCAGGCAAAAAGCGCGCAAGCAAAAGGCAGCTGCATCAGCTAGCAGCCGTGCGTTTCATTTGGCTAGCAAAGCGAGTATCTACGTAGAAAAGTAAGATAAGGCGTTTCGCTACCGATCTGTCTACGAAGCAAAGCTAGCATGCTAGCTTTACTCGTGAGCCTGGCGCGAAAGGTGCTATTTCTATCTAACAACATGGCGTCCACGAAAGTTGCGTTCTTATTTTTGGATGATTCGTTTTTTAATACAGCCATACCAAGCAGCAAACTGGATAATTGGGCATGAAGTAAGTATCTAACTATTATACTATTAAAGCGACAACCGATTTTTTAAGGGTAAATTTATCCTAGTACCGATAATTTTAACTTAATTGACTGTCTTGCTTCAATGGTTTGGTCGGAATTTGTTTGGTGTAAGATGAAGATGGCGGGAAGTTGTTTTTTTTCCCCTTCTGTGCTAGAGATTGTAACCTTTTTTTGTGTGTTGGGGTTTAGCTTATTACCGAGCAACACATAAAAGTATAATAACGCGGTGGCATAGCCATAGATATGATCGGTGAAAGGAAGATTTTCAGTTAATCTTCTGCTTCTTTGCTTCTTGTGCTGAGTAGCATGATCAAGCTGTTGATCATTCTGCCACACCACAGGCCATCGGGGTCGCGAAAAACAAACATAAGTGATCCAGGAACAAGAGACGACCATGGGAGGGAAGAGTGAATGTCTTCATATCGGAAAACGATGCTTAACGTCCTATTGCATGAGCGTTAAGGACGATCACCACGTCGCCACCCTGACAACAATGACCATCATCATCATATCAAAAATGAGATCCAACGG
Source organism: Oncomelania hupensis (assembly GCA_036898135.1). Taxonomy (NCBI): domain Eukaryota; kingdom Metazoa; phylum Mollusca; class Gastropoda; order Littorinimorpha; family Pomatiopsidae; genus Oncomelania; species Oncomelania hupensis. The sequence goes on from CM072517.1 coordinate 66,870,515, forward strand.
ATCTACTATATATTTTGTGGTGTTTGTTGTCTTTTTCATCAGAGCCACTAAAAATAGTGGTGTGGTGATAATAATTATGTTTGTCCCTCTAGGCTCCTCATCTTGGCGAGTCTCCCTCTGCCTTTATTCGCTACTTTTAACACGTGGTTTGTGGATTTATTCTTTTGAAGAAAAAAAAAAATCCTACACTCACACAAAATAACCTTATTTTTTTGCGTACTTTTATTTAAAGCAGTACTATATAATACTTTTCAACTTTATTTCTCTTGCCCAACTTGTGTGTGTGAAGCACAAGAATCAAGAGACTCAGTGGGAATGGGATAGAGAGTTAAGACATCACGAACAGCGAGTACTGTATTTTGTCTAATGGTGGTTTTCTGTGTGTTCAACAGATGAATTTGGAAACCATGACTTGCAGTCATTTGCTGGCGAACTTGCAAGCAAGCTGGGAATAAATTTATCATCGCCTTTTGTGAGGGAGGTGATTCAGGGCGGTCTTCACATTGACCATCCTGAAGTCCGTGATAACGTGCTTTTCACCATCACGGAACCGGCTGCTCCTCCTCCTCCTCAACCAGTTGACGAGCAGGCTTTAGACTTAGAGCAAGAGGATGATTCACCCACCGAATCTCAGACTTCAGGAGGTATATCTTCTTTCTTCAGTTTTTTTAACATATAATATATAATGATAATCTCACTTGTTTTTTTTTTTTTGTTTTTTTTAATAATCTCACTTCTTTTTTTTTCTTTTCTTTTAAAGACAAAAGGATAGATTACAACAATTGTCACCTTTATTTTAAGAATGTGAAGGACTTTGAATTTTTATTTTTTATGGAGAACATAAAAATCAGTTATAGTGTACTGTGGTTCTGAAATAATTGTAAAACTATTTAAGTATTTTCAATTGCTTGTTAAAGCTAAAATTTATAGTTCAAACATTACCCAAAGAATCCATTAAATCTAAATAAATAATTTGTAATAATTCATTATATTGATAAGATTTGTAATATTTTTCTTCAGGTTTCCTTACAGGTTTTTCTATCTCCCCCTTTTTTATTTTACAAAAAGGGGCAAACCATAACACATGTAATAGGACCAGAGTGTTTTGAAGGATTATAGTTTATATATCGAGTCTTTTGTATTTGTATAGTTTAACTTGGAAATAAAGCAATATCTTGTATCCATTTCTATATACACGTGTTCAGTCATTGATCATACTGATGAGTAGAGTTAGAATAAATATAACCCCTATATCATAATTTTATTTATTTATCTTCATGTTTGTTTCAGCTAAATGGACCCACGGTGCAATTCTGCTATTACTAACAGAGTACGAGAATCACCGGAATATGTTCAGCAGCCCTGTGTTCACGAAGAAACAGGTGTGGACAAAAATAGCAAAATCAATGAAGAAGGAGAAGGTTGTCTTCACTTCAGATCAAATTGAAAAAGAAGTGGAATAACAAAGATACGGTAAGTAGTTTTTTGTATAGAACTTTAGTTGTTTTTTTAACCACTGAAGATTGTAACATTTGGTTCTTTTTGCACCATATTTAAACAAATCCACAGAAGCAAGCCACATTATTGAAGCATGAGAAGTTTGTTTGAACAATTCTTTAAAAACAAAATCTAATTGCTAACTTACCGGAGTAATGTACTAGAGGCTTTGCCTGGTCGGTGGAGATGGAGGGGAGGGGTCAGGAGTGCATTTAGGTTGTGTTGTGGTGTCTGCAAAGTATGGAAGTGAAACAAAGCAAAGGAGAATGATATTAATGAGAAAAAAAAAATAAAGCTTCCTCTTTCATCTAAAAGCAACTAAATATATGTTCTAGGATCAGGAAGAAAAAATAGGATGTGTTGGGTTGCTTATATATATATATATATATATATATATATATATATATATATATATATATATATATATATATATATATATATATATATATATATATATATATATATATTGTAATGCCCTGAAGAAGGTTATTAAAACCGAAAATTTGGCAATTCAAATTGAGTGGATAACATGTTGTCGTTTTAAAAGTGTTTTATGTTATGTGTATATATATATATATATATATATATATATATATATATATATATATATATATATATATATATATATATACTCTTATACGCACCGGAATGTGTCAACATTTTACTTTGTGACGGAAAGAGCGCTATTTAAGGGGAAGGGTTCGGGTAAGGGTTAGTTGCAGTTCTATCACTAGCCCTTGCCCTAACCCTTTCCGCTCTTTCCGTCCCAAAAACCCATCTGCCTTCTTGGATTCTTAAATTGTATAAAACCAAGTGAGGACGCTATCCTGCGTCAATAAACGGTTCGAAAATATTCCCAAACGGTTGGTAAAAGTCCCCTGACCTAGATACAACTAAGCGTGACCTACTTCGTCGCCTAGAGTTACTTTTTTCTCAAGTTTCTTTAAGTACTTCGGGGCCTCCCGTTATCTGTCAACTTGCGATGTTGACACTTTCCGGGAGGCCGTTTCACAACGGCCGTTGTACTAACGGTTGTGCAGGTTGACACATTCCGGTAAATATGAGACTATATATATATCAGGCATGGGAATTTTCCTCGGATCCGAGGATTTCATCGGCAAGCAATCGCTTTTTCCGAGAAAAAGAAATCGTTTCCGAGATTTTTTTTTTTCAATTTTTAAAATTTTGCAAAAACCAAAGTCGAGTCCGTACCCCGGGAGAGCGAATGCGTCGTCTGCTCGCCTCTTCGCAGAGTTGTCTTTCTTACACCCTTCCCAGCCAATCCCGCTTTGCGCATGCGTGCATATGTGCGCCCGCAGCCGGTACTGACGTGAACAATAGCGGGCGCACAGCGGGCGACTACAATTTTGAATGGACTGTGGGCGGCCATTGTTTTAGAATGGACATTGAAACTTACTCTGCCATAGGGTGTTCGCTACTTTTTGGCAGCAAACAACACCACAGCTGTTGGACACTTCGCAAAGAAAAATCCAGTGGAAGAGCCTGTCCCCAAGAAGCTGGCCTTGAAAATGCAAAGTGCATGGCGGGCAAACAATGAGAGGAAAGAAAAGAACATAGAAACTGAAATCCAGAGAAAGGTCAGCTTGGGAGCTCCAAACCAGAAGCCTGCAACCAAGACAGCAGAAAAGCGCAAAATTCTGGGAGAGGGAGAGAACAAAGAAATAAATGCAGGGCAAGGAGAAAAGCAAAAAACCAAGGAAACAGTTTTTTGTGATAAGGCTGTCCCTTTTCTTTCTTGTGACCCAGATGGCAGTGCTGAGCTTGAGTGTGAAGTGGCTCTTCAGCCCCCTCCTCAGAAAGTGCAGAACATGACTTTCTTCTTTAAGAAAACATAACCGTACAAAGTGTGAAATAATCTTTGCCTTGGCTGGCTGCCATTAATATTAAATATGTGTCCTGGACTGTGAACATGACATTTTGGATTACTTTAATAATAATAATAATAATAATAATAATAATAATAATAATAATAATAATAATAATATTTTATTTTATAAAGCGCACTATTTAAACATGAAAAAGTAAGCTCTCGGTACTTTGAAGTTGGACTTGCTGTACAATAAACATTTTTCAACTTAATTGTTTACCTTTATACAATTTTTGGGGTGATAACGCACAAACTGATTCTATGGCTGATAGTGATAGTAAGTGGCTGAACTGCTCTGCTAAAGGTATGAAAAGTATCTTGGACATTGCTGATTGTATGGACCTTATCTTTTGTAGAATTAAGCTAAACAGAGCATTTTACAGTGTTACTGTTCTTACATTTTCTAAATTTCTTACATTTCATAAATGTATTTTGTTTGCAAAACAAAATCATTTCCTTCTTGAAGGCACTCTGAGAGTGCAGGAAAACGCATTTCAAATGCACGAAATGCGTTGGCGGATGGGGCTCCGCCCCGGACCCCGCTGGGTGAGCTTATGGCGCTCCCCCAGACCACAGACGCTTCGGCACTTCGGGCCTCGCCAAATTTCCTCTTTTTTCATTCAAATGAATTCCCATGCCTGATATATATCAGAGCGCTCTCATTTCAGAAGGCTGAGAAGCAACACTTTTGCTGTGAACACTGCCAAAACATATCGAACTCATTTAAGAATGTACATGGATTTCTGTAACAAAATGTCATCCCACCTGTGCCAGTGAGTGAACACACAGTTGCCTTATATGCTGCCTTTCTGGCCAGAACCTTAAAAGGCAGTATTTTAATATTGTTCGGTTGTTACAGCTGTTTGAGCTGTACTTCAGATACTTGGGGTGCTTGCTTAATGATGTTTTTTGGCTTGCTCAGAAAATCTAATTTATTTGGCGAAGGCCGATCATTCAATGAAAAAAGACAGCTGACTAGAGATTCTTTTTTCTTTGACAATAGCCGGCGATGCTTGACTGTTGAAGTAAAATGGGCTAAGAATAACCAGTTACAAATTACACATTTGAATCCTTCTTACAATGTTCACCATTTGAAGTCACTTAGTACAAAGTTTGAACTTTCTGGTGATGTGGTCGACATTATGAAAGCTCTTCTTGTGTTTGGTTGCTGGCCTCTGTAATTACAGCGAATTTATGAAAGTCTAGCTATGGCGGCGTGGCAAGCAACAGGCCCCCTATACAGTACAGATCTTTACTGTGTGATGTTACCGTGTACTGCAATTCGTTACCACCGCGTGTATGCTTTGTCTTGTTTTTTCTTTCTGAATCACTTGATCAGTGTGGGTGTTGTGTGACAATGACAGTTATAGTGGTGATTTATTCAGGATGGGCCATGAGATTACCTGTTATAGGTGAGTACAATACATTTTTCCCATTGTTCAAATATAATAAATGTTTAATATCTCTCTCTCTCTCTTTCTTTCTCTAAAAAAAGGTTTTGTTTTAATTGCCTCATGTCTTGTAAATTGTGCTGTTTTGGATGAGGTTTTAAATGTATTCTCGTTTGTTTGGGCTCGCTTGTGTATAGTAAATAGTGGATGAGTTTTTAAAATACATTCAGTTTTAGCAGGAATTTTTGTTAGGCATAAAATACTTATGCATAGCGAGCAAAAGTAGTTTCTAATAGCGTGAGGGACAACTGTCATGTATTTCTAAAATGTATAACAAAATCGTAAGAGAGGGCCCGCGCCGGCAGTTTGTTAAGGTCTGGCTATACACAGCAATGGGCTTGGTTAAAATAATTATAAGCTCCACAAAGTACTAAAGGCAAGTGCCAGTAGGCTAGGCTACACCAAGGCCAGCGGGCGTCTCTGACCTGGTTACGGGCGGTTCAGCCTGCGTGGAGGGAACATAAGAGGCAGAACAAGGGTTGTTTTTAACCACAGTCTGACCCTACCGCTTTGAAACTGCCGTTACAAAGAATGAGATCACCATCTCTGCTGCCATCCGCTCGGAAGTCATGTTGATGAAGACACACAAGGTCGCCCTCACTGAGCCCCCTACATTTGGTGAGTATACTATTCGTGGGCATGTCGATGATGTGTCCGTGAAGATTCTGGAGGAGCTTCACCCCCCGGTTCTTCATTCCAGGACCCCATTGTCTGTTCTTGGTGATGGCAATTGTTTTTATCTCGCTGTTAGCCTTGCTCTGTTTGGCCACGAATCTTGGCATGATCTACTTAGGCTCCTCGCCGTCTAAGAGATTTTTGATAACCGTGCCTTTTATGACCATGGGCATGCGGATTGTGTTGACCTTGTTCGAACTGACCGAATCTTCCAGACAGATTACAGCTCCCTTCTTGTAGACACAGCTAGGGTGTCTACGTCAGCAGAGATAATGCACATGTATGCAGCAAGTGCAGTCTTAGGGCAGGCCTTTCATTCGTACATGCCATCTGGTGGGTTTGACGCAACCCTTTCTGCAACTTACCGTAGAGATATCCGTGGGCATGGGGTAGGTGCTCATCATGTTCCTGAGTTCTATTTGATGTGGATGATGTCAGCTCTTCTCTCTGAGCTCCCCTCCACAGGGTGGTTCAATCCCAACCATTTTGTCGTTCTTGTTGACAACGGGACTCAGCAAAAGCAAGTTGTAGATCTCACCTCTCCCATCTCTGACTTTCCTCCAATTTCGCTACAACCTTCTCCTCCCTCTCTTTTTCAATCTCACAAACAGCATAGCCTGTCTTTCCAACCAACAACTACGACAAAGTCTAGTTCCGCGCCGCTGCCTTTGAAAAAACGTGATCTTAACTCTTAACCCCCGACTGACCGCAGCCTGCGGCCGAGAGTACTTTTACATGTCCCGACTGACCGCAGTGTGCGGCCGTACATGTGTACCAAGTTTAACGACACATTTCTTTGCAGCATCGACACGTTTTATGGCAGCTGACCTAGTTTACGGCACACGCATGGTCTCTGCTTTGAATGATGTGTTTTTCTTGCTGTTTTGCGTTCATTTTTACCATTTTTTTGACTTGTATGCTAGCAGTGTGCGAATGAGATTTGTGTAATGGCTTCAGGGGAGCGTCGGTCGTTGAGATATACAGCGGAAAAGGCCACCCAGCTTGTTTTACAAGCGATGGAAGAAAGTGATGAAGACGGCAATGTAATAGATGAATTAGGCAGTAATTTTTGACGTCACCGACGCTTTATCAGACAATACGTCAACTGACAATGAAACAGATGCTGACAAGCCTGGACCCTCTTCTGGGAGGAGTAAAAGAAAAAGAGTGTCTAGCAATCTTTCTTGCTTTTCTGGCATTGGAGTAAGAGGTGGAGGGAGAGGGAAAGGAAGAGGGAAAAGCAGCATTAGGCCTACTGACAGTAGTGACAATAGCCAAACAGCTGCATTGGAAACAAGCAGTAGGGATATGGCTGGCGGAAAGGGCCAAATGGCCGATACAAAGTATCGATGCAAAGTATCGATACTTTGTATCGATACCTTTCCTTATTAGAAAAAGGATCCATACTTTGTATCGATACTTTTCCTTATAAGGAAAAGGATCCATACTTTGTATCGATACATTTCCTTAATAGGAAAACTCGAAAAGGATCCATACTTTGTATCGATACTTTTCCTTATTAGGAAAAGTATCTATACTTTTTCAGAAAGTATCCATACTTTCGAAACTTCTCAACGTGCAGTTTGAACGAGCACTTTCAACGCTCAGTTCCGAAGCCGGCCGAAAATTAATGCACGGTCTTGAAAAAACATTGATCGGAATAGTTCAAAACGGGAAAGGAAATGTGAAAGATAAAATTCTTGTAATAAGCAAATATTGCTTATGTTCGAAAGCACAAAAAGCCAGCGTTTTCGTGTCTATTTTAGAAAATGTCAGTATGAGTTTTCTTTTATTTAATTATAATCTATCGAGTTGTCTGCAGTCTTGATCTTCGAAATGGCGAATGTCGCAGCAGAAGAAATGTTTCTAACGGCGGTTCGACGGAAAATTTTGCATTTTTCAAGTTTATTACAATCTAGATCGCACTCAGAAGAAGTCATTAGGCGGTAAGTTACCCTATTTAATTGGTTATTATTGCATTATAGATGTCAATGGTTAAAAATATTGACTTAGTAAATTTAGTTACTGAGTAGTACTTTCACTTTCAGTTTTATAATGTTATCTAATAAGTTATCATCTCAGTATCTGTGTCATGCTGTGTATGGCCTTCATTTATTTATTGACATTCACATAACATAGCCACATTATTGTAGAGAATTTTTGAATCAAAACTTGAGATCTGTTATCCATATAGGGCAACAAAGCAGGCGTATGCTCTGCTCTCATTCAGATCAAACACTGCTGTCTGAACCACGTACAGGTATGAAGTAGGCCTATATTATATATAATCCGAGGTGTGAAAAAAAAAACCCAATAAAACACAGGTCTGTCATCTTTTCCACTTCAGTCTGTCACTTAAATGTATTTTTTTAAAATCTAAGGGAGATAGACCTCGTTAGTCTTTTTGTAAAGTAAAACAAATCTTACTAGTGGGCAACTTAATCTGAACCCTAACTAACCCTAACCCTAAATTAGAGCTCTAGAAACTATACTGTGTTTTAAAAGGTAGAGATAGTCCCATAGCCTTGTGGCCGTATGGGAGTGTGATGCTCCAGTTCACACTTATCTAGGGTCAGCCTAATGAGGGTGGTGCCCATCTCCTCTCCCTCGCTGCTTTACCTTCTCCACCCTCAAGAGAGTAGGTACTCAGTCACATTGAGTCAACTGGGGGTGTTGATATTTTGTCGCTTCACGTTTTGCGGTCACCCATCCAAGTGCTAGCCGCACTGGACGATACTTAACTTGTGACACGGTAGCGAGTGCTCCAACCACTGCGCTATCTGACACCCCAATTGTGTTGTACCAGACCTTTAAAGATTCAGATTCTTAAATTAATTATATGTTTTGTTCCCTTTCTCATTACGGTTTAGATTGCAGTATCTTGACCACCAGATCCAAGGTGCAGGTTCTTCCGGAGTAATTCCTCAAGATTTGACCATTTCTCTGCATGAAGCCATTGATGGAATGAGAAATATTGGACAGACTGCTATTCAGAATGGCGAGTTTTCAAGAGTGTTATCTTGTGTGTGAAAATAAAATTTTTAAATACTTTGTATACTAGAATGAAAGTACCATGATATAGACCTGTGAAGTTGGCCTACAGCATCTAGTTTTTAATATTGCAGTGCTTTTCTAGTTTGCTTTTGTGCTATTTTTTGGTTAATGAAGTCTTCAATTTTTGTTTTTCAGAAAGTACCACCACTGGATACAGCGCCACTAGATCCAGAGATGGATTTGCCATCTCTAGAGATCAGATAGTGGCCCTGCAGTCTGTTGGGCTGTCTGCAAAAGACATGGCGGCATGCCTCAATGTGTCTGTTCGGACAGTCAAACGCAGGCTCCAGTGAGTTGTACACTTGTTGCAATTATTTTGTGATTGTTTAAATCATGGTACTGTTGTTAAATGTTTAACTCTATTGTGACGGTAACTGCTACCGCGATATTTAAATTTTTGCCTTCATTTTATTTCTATTTTGTACCTTACTGTGCGTGTGTTGCTTAAGTCACTTGCTAGGTGTGACTTAACATTTCTCAATATTTAGTTAAGGTATTGGTACATATGTACTCCATGATTTATTTTGTTTGTGTGATGTGGCTAAGAATGCAGAGTCACTAATTGTACAGTTTTTTTTCTTTTTCTTTTTAAAGGTGGAAATTCTATGCGCATGCTGGCGTTGATGGATATAGCCGTATGATAGTATTTATCAATGCTAGCAACAACAACAGAGCTTCAACAGGGCGGAAGCTTTTTGTCGAAGCCACCCAATTGCATGGCATTCCTTCGCGATTGCGCATGGACAAGGGCGGGGAAAATCAGCAGGCAGCGCAGGTCATGGTGGACCATCGAGGCCCTGGATGAGGCAGTGCAATTCAGGGCACCAGTGTCCACAACCAACGTGTAGAACGGGGTTGGGTGGATGTAGCGAAGGATGTTTTACATCCATTCCATAATTTATTCTCCTGTATTTCTTTGTCTGTTGAAGAGGGAGGGATGGGACTGTTGGATGTCAACAACAGGGACCACTTGTGGGCTTTACATTTTGTGTTTTTGCCTAGGCTGAACCACATGTTACAATTATTTAAAGACCAGAGAAACAATCAAGTTCTGAGGACTGAAAATAATAATAAAACACCCAATCAGCTATTGGTGATGGGAATGCTGCAGCAACATCACAGCACAGCAACAGCAGCAGTTTCTTTCTGGGAGAGGGAGCAGCTGAACATAGACAATGAAGACAATGAAGGAGAAGTTTACTGTCCTTTGTCTGATGATAGGCTGGAAGAACTCCGAGGCCTTGTTGATCCACTCAGTCAACTTTACAATGATGAACATGCTGTGGAGATGCTCCGAACTGTTCTGGAATTCATGGAATAAGGTTATTAGAGTGAATCAGCAAGACCTCAGGTACTTAACTTTTGATTAATAGTGGGGTTGGATTCTGAACTTTTTGAGATTATTTTTATTTCTATTTTTGGTCCAGTCAAATATATATATATTTTTTGTGTGTGCAAGTTACTCATAAGTAGTATGTGTTTTACCTATGGCATCAGTTGCCAAGAGAATAATGGTTCTAATGGTTAGGACTTGCTACTGTGTGAACATGAACTATTTGGTTTTGTTTTTCTAACATTACATACTAAGAATCAAAAGTTTGTTCATTCTGATATTGCTATATGATACTTTGATCTCTTTTTATTCAGATCACATTTTGAATAATTAACAATTTAGAGGTCTCTGTACACATCAAAACCATAACCAGGCCTTGCGACATGTGCAGAACAAGAGATCTGTAGTCCTTATGTCAGGCCTGTGAATTTAATTTGCAACTGTTGGAACATTAACTATTGTGACAATTGTATTCTAGCATGAAAGTTATGTTGGTTTATGTCTTTTCTAAAATTACCTAGTATTTGCTTAGTACACCTCCGCCAAAAATGGATGCAAGGAGAATGACCAAAGGAAGAAGTGATTAAATTTTGGTGATCCTGGAGTCAATACAGACCCCGCTACCCACCCTGTAGTCCTCAAATTATGCCTTCAGCATTAAAAGCAATTTTTGAAGCTGCATATCACAGTTAGTTTTGTGGTGCATTTGGTTAGAATGCTGCATTACCAAGAAGTCGGTGGTTCTAGACAGGTCAGCATCCAAACGTTTTGCCCCCACCCAACTTGCCTAAGTTTACCTTGGATGAAGTTACGGCTGAGGTATTTGTGCTCTCAGAGCACTCTAATGTTATTTAATGTTATTGACCAATCCAAATTTTGTTCATTATCATTTGTGAAATAGCCATGATAATTTGAATTCTCTTTTATAAATATCTCAATTTGAAATTTTTCTGTGCCCTGTTTCAGTTTTGTAATATGTGCAGAACAAAAAGGCAGGGGTTCATATCCATGCAATACACCTGTTACTTTTGATGGAAATTTTGCAATAAAGGACATGTGTCTTGTACTTTTCCTTTTGAGGAAGGCATTGTTTAGAAGGAAAAAAAACACGTCAGGATTTTCATTGCATAGTACGTGTCCTATCATGAATGTGAACCCCTGAAAAGGTCTGTAGTCCTGTGAATCCCATTACTTTTAATTCACAAGAGCTCGGTAACTAGTGTCTGTGGTAAGGAATCACATAAAAGTTATAATGCATTGTGTAATTTTATTGTGGAAGTCTGCAGAATGTGTTAGCTTCTTTGAATTGCACCGACTAGTAAATTTCTGTTCCCGTGCTAGAATATCTGTAACTTGTACAGAATTTTTTTTTTTAATTGTTGAAACGTGTTACTCCTAGCATTGCTTCTGTCAACTTGTGAATGAAAGGCCCCGCATGTATCCTCTTTTTTTTAATTTGTATAAATGCCCTCAATATTTTTTTTCTTAAATATATGTTGAAAACTAAAATAATGCATTAAAAAATATAATGGCTGAGAGAGAAAGAACACGAAGAACAAGATTAAAAAACAAGCAGACACATGTGTGAATATAAAAAAATTGTTGTGTGTGTTTTATTTGTTTTTCGTGCTGCGATCATGCACTTGTTGTATGGAGTTTTTCTTGCACTTGAGAAAGTAAATTAATCAGTCAATCAATCAATTTTTTTATTATGCCTGATTTTTGGAAATATATGATTCATAATTTTGCAATGTATTATGTTGAAAACATAGTGGAAATGTGCCCTAGTTATTGCTGAACAAATTGATATAAATTTTATTGCTCTGTGTTTCATAGAATTTTTTTTTATAGAATTTTAATTACACCAACCCAATTTGTTTCTTACATTCCCCGAAAACCCTCCGGCACCGCCAAAAAACCCTAACGGAGGTTAAGAGTTAAGGCACCGTTGCCTCCAAATTTGTTTTCGGTGTGGGGAAATACCGAAAGAGGCTAAGAGGACCGAAAGAGGCTAATACACCTCGATCGCAGAAGAGAAATGTCAATTTTACCCCAATTTTACCACAAAAATGGTTAAGAAGGTTAAATTGTCTGAAACTGCAGTAAAAATAAATCTTTTTAAATTACAACAACTCTATCTACCTCCGGTCTCGACCCACGTGTACCTCTGGTGGTGTTTTCACATCGAGACATTTGTTGTGTGGTATTTTCACATCAAACAGTTGAAGGTAAATGGTTTTCATCGCAGTGGTAAGGTTGAAGCCAAACACATATGATGAAGTTGAAGCTAACCACGTTTTATTTGAATGTTTTAGGCTAAACAGTTGAAGCTAAACAGTTATCATTAGCCTCTTTCGGTATTTCCCCACACCGGGTGAAGCCACAGGCTCTGAAGTCTGTAGTCTCTTCTTTCGTTTTGTACTCTTATACACTATATATGCATGAAATTGCCTAAAGAACAAATCATGAAATTTTTGATCATTTTAGCTGAAACCAGTGAAGCTAAACAACTTTTGCGTTGAGTGTTTGACATTCACTGGTTAAACAGCTGAAGTTAAACAACTTTTGAATGAAATTGCCTAAAGAACAGACTATGATTATAAATGTTTCATAATTTTATTTTTGATAAACAGCTGAAACCAGTGAAGTTAAACAACTTTTGCATTGAGTATTTGACATTAACTGTTGGTTAAACAGGTGAAGCTAAACATGTTATTGTTAGATGTTTTAGGCTAAACAGTTGAAGCTAAACAGTTTTCATTGCTGTCATTGTGTGGCCCTAGAAGGCTAAATAGCACATATCATAAAGTTGAAGCAAACCGTTTTATTTCAATGTTTTTAGGCTAAACAGTTGAAAGTAAACAGTTTTCGTTGCTATCATTGTGTGGCCCTAGGTAAACTTGAAGCTGAACATGTTACATTTAGATGTTTTAGGGTAAACAGTTGAAGCTAAGCAGTTTTCATTGCTGTCATTGTGTGGCCCAAGATAAAGTTGAAGCTAAATATGTTATATTTAGATGTTGTAGGCAAATGGGTTGTAGTTGATGCTTTTAAAAAAAATCTAAACCAGGTTTAATTAAACAGAACATTTTATTTAGATAGGCCTATTAATCATCTGATAATCTTTTTTGTTTTCCCACTTTCAGGACCATAGAACATTTTATTCATATAGTACTCTGATAATATATTCATTTTATTCATATATTACTGAGTTGATAATCTTTTCTTTTTTTCAGTACACCATGGCTGCACCTCACACTTCTCTACCCGTGTGGCGATTGTTGGACACTCCCATGGCCGAAGGATGCGTGAATGGATGGAGAAGTCAGCGTCTGCTCGTCAAGGAAGGAGTTTTGGGTTTGACATTGAAGGGATGGAAGTAGAGTTTTTTGTTAAGGGGGGGGCTTACTGCAGGCCTGAAAATGGCGACTAATTTAGTCGCCATGGCTAGTGAAACAAAAATTTGGCGACTAAAAAAAAAAAAAATTTAGTCGCCAAATGCGAGTGCGCTAAAATGAACTTTTTGTGAACAACTATGGGTTTGTAAATTTTCCGATCCGTATTTTTACTCAGCCCCCAAATTTTCACTCTTCATTTCCTGTACAAAGATCAACAATGAAGCGATGGGCAAGTGGTGCCCAGAGATCATTCCTCCCAAAGTGGAAGCATGAATTTTCCTGGTTAATTTTTGATGAGTCAAGTAAGAAAATGACCTGTGCGATCTGCAAAAAGTACCCAGCATTGGTGGGAAAATGCGACTTCATCACGGGCACTGACAATTTTAAAAAAGAGACGCCGCAATGCCACTCCATTAGGAAAAAACACATTGCTGCACGCTATGCTGACCTTTCTAGGCAAGGTTCAATAGTGGCTGGTCAGAGTACAATCCATGCGGCGTTTGTTCAGCAACCAACGAAACAGAGTGAAAAGGACAATGTGGACTTGAAGTGCAAACTTAACACTGCATATGTGCTTGCAAAAGAAGAGCTGCTCTTTACAAAGTTCAAACCTCTTCTTGATCTTCAAAAGAAAAATGGACTTGATATTTCGTCCACCTATGCAAACCACCTGATGGCAGCAGAATTGGTACACACCATTTCAGAAACCTTCAAAGATGAGGTTACCATCTATTTCATTTTTACATCGAATTGTGTTAACAATAGACTTAGAATCAAAACACTCTTGGACTGGTTCAAGGAACCACTGGAAAGAAATAAGTGTGAAATAGGAAAGGTGCTTGGACAGTGGTGTAGCTTGAAGATGCTGGTGGTGAGGGAGTTTAGCGACAAAAGCTACTCAGCATTGTGGGCTACTCTGCTAACCAAGGAGCCATACAAGTCTGACTATAAGGATTTGCTGCACCTCGTCAAGATCCTCCTTGTCCACCCCATCAGCTCAGCTCAGTGTGAGAGGATCTTCTCCGCCCAGAAAAGAATCAATAGTGATGTCAGGAGCTCTCTAGCATCTAAAACTCTGGAAGACCTCATCAGGATCTCAGCAGATTGTCCTCCACTGGAAGACTTCCAGCCTGAGAGTTCTGCTGCCAAGTGGACAAATTCATCTGGCAGGCCTACAATACACTGAGTGGCCGGATGTTGTGATCCCAGCAGATGATGATGATGATTGATTATTGATAACTTTATCAGATTAAGTTGAAAGTAAAAACAAAAACATCACTGTAAAACAACGCAAAATTGAGCTTTCGTTGTAAAAGACCTTCAGAAAATTAAAAACAAATCAAACTGAAATATCATAGATGAAATCATACATTGATTTGTAAAACACTGACATCGTTCACTCTCTCTCTCTCAAACTTTTCCCCCCAAATTATCTTAATAATATCTAGCTACTACTTTTATTAATAAAATTAACACGATACTATAGCTAATAACCGCATGACCACCCAGATTACCTGAACAAAACAGTATTTTTTTATGTTAGGCTATTTTGATTGTCAAGAAAATAATTAATTTGGCTAGTAAAAATTTTAGTTTGGCTAGTAAAATTTTTAGTTTGGCTAGTAAAATTTTTAAGTTACTAGCCAAAGGCTAGTGGGACCTTTTTTTCATTTTCAGGGCTGGCTTACTGTGGACATACTGTTGACTAGAGACCGCCAGCATCATCTGCTGTCACAAATGAGGTGTTACCAGCCTCATGTTGTAGCAGTGATGCTAGGAGACAACGAGTTGGGAAGTTTGGGGGCCATTGGAGTCAGAGACGAATATGAGCGGCTGATGATGGAGTTGTTGTGTATGATGCATGTGGATGGTTTCAGTTTTTTTCAGTGTTCTACCAAGAGGAGCAGAAAACCAGGATTACATGCTGGAAGCTGTGAGAGTTGATGGGGGAGTGGCGCCACAGGCCAGGCGTGTTGTTCTTTTCCCATCAGGTTCCAGAATTCTATTTCAATAAGCCTGCTTGTTCTTTTATTTTTTTTCTCGATGTCTTTATGCTTGGCCCTACTTAAATGGTTTTTTTTTTTTTACATCATTAGCTCCGCCGTGAGACATGGAGAAATCAATGCAACAAATTGTACAGCCTAGCGTAATTGTCCCCTTTGGCAGTTTTTTCAATGTTTTTGAATTTAGTAGTGAGGTTAGTTTTGAAAGAACACCTATAGTTTCTTTTCTTGATCTTCTTAAAAGAACACCTGTAGTTTCTTTTCTTGATCTTCTTGCTGTTGCTCGCTTGCTGAGAAAGTTCTTCAACTCCGTCTTCGTCTTCGGTTTCATGCAGTCTAATTCTTTTGGTCGCCATTTTCAAGCCTTGCAAGTCAACGAAAAGCAGTCTCTGATTGGACAAAGCCCGTAAATCAGCCAATCAGAGCAAGCGATATGGAAGCAGAAACCAAATATTATTCTTGACTAACAAAGCTGACCGCACAAGAACGCGAAAAAAATATGTTCTAGTTTTTTACTCTAAAAATCCGGAAAAATCGGGAGAAATTGGACCGTTGGTGGGAGAGCGGGAGATACACGTCAAAAGCGTGAGTCTCCCGCCAAAAACGGGAGAGTAGGCAGGTCTGCACTCATCTTCTCTTCATTCTAGACTGTCCACTTTTTTCTCTGTCCCTGATTCGGCCATCTCTCGGTCACCTGATGTCCTGTTGCTAGCACAAACATCTGCACTTTCGTTCCAGGAACCCCAGCTTTTGTTAGAATCAAATTTGGAGGGAACCATTGCTGCCCCAGATGTATCTGCTGTGGATGATACTGCCGAACCAAGGCTTGCCATTGTACCAAGCGAGGTGGTGATCTGCTGGTGGAATATGGGTACAAAAAGGGCCAGCAGAGATGGGGATGTTCTGTTAGAGGTGGTAAGTTGACATGTTTGGCATCTGTTTTGCAGACAGGTGCTGAATTTGTGCAAGGTGCGCAACCACACAAGTGCACTGCCAGTGACTGTGCCATTCCTACAGCACAGATCAAGGCTCATCTGCGCCAGGAAGGCAAGGCTCGCCCCCATGCCTCGGGGATCAACCCTCGTTAAGGAGGCCTTGAACAAGTACCTGCCATTGGATGCCCCAGCTGCCTCTCTGCCAACTATGTCAACATTGGTGCAATGTACCAACCGCACCTGGCAGAAAGTGCGACCCAAGCACCCAAGCTCGCTGGATTTTGTTTGGGTGGAAAAGGCAGTGCCTGCAGGATTTAAGCAGGCAGATCTAAAAGTTGGCACACATCGACACATAATTTTTTAAACAGTATTTTTGCCTGGCCTTTTGAGGTCAGCAAAAACCTGGTACGTAGATGCGACGTTTAAAGCGGTAAGTGCACCTTTTTACCAATTATGGACGATCCATGCATTTGTCGGACAGAACGACTGCATTAAACAAGTTCCACTTCTAATGGTCTTGATGCCAAGGAGATCAAAACTAGACTATATAGCGAGTCTCAGGTATGTTAGGTCATTGATGTCCACCCCACCATTGGCTGTTATGGATTTTGAGTCAGCAGTTTGGAGTTCTTTTAGGGAGGCATTTCCTTCTACTGCAATTAGGGGTTGCTGCTTCCACTGGCAGCAGGCAGTGATGAGGAAGATTAAAGAGTATGGTCTGTTTCAGCACTATGTCAAGAAATCTGAATCTAGGCGCTTTCTTTCAGAAATTATGTCCTTACCCTTTCTACCTCCTGAACAAATTCCCATCATGTTTCAGGATTTTTGCAACTTGCTGAGTCCAAGCCATGAGCAAGGTTTTCATAGCCTGGTGGAATACCTTGAGGCCACCTGGGTTACCAGTTCTATCTTTCCACCTTCATCATGGAGTGTGTTTGGCCAAGCTGTGCACACCAATAATGATGTTGAGTGATGGCATCATGGCTTGAACAGGATGGTTTCAAGAAGAGGCAATGAGAACGTAAATCTGAACATGTATGAGTTGGTCGAGGTTCTCTATGAAGCTTTCCAGCAGGTTAAAACTGATGTTCAGCTTGTGACTGAAGAGAAGCTGATGAAGCACCAGCGCAAGGACTTCCTTCATTATCAGGCCAAGATCTTTTCCTTCTGGGATCAGTATTCGAAAAGAGAACTTAGGCCAGCTCAGCTAGTTCGTAAAGTTGCAGAGCTTCAAGCGTTACAGTCCAGTGATGATTAAGTAGTTTTGTGCCTGCTCTTTTATGTCAGTACATTTTATATTTAAGTGAAAATAATTTAAAAAAATATTTTGCTAATATTTGAATGTATTTTTTTCAGTATCACTAATTATAATCTGTGCGGGTATTTTCTTCTTTTACATGTTAAATACGTTTTTTTAATTTGGCAACAAAAAAAAAGGTCTGTTTACGGTATCCCAACCGACCCTAATTTTTCCCCCTAACCATGAACTTTTTTGGGGTCGTCTAAAAATAATAAAAAAAATAAAATAACATTTGATGAATTATGAGTAAAAAAAGGTTTAATAGGGAAAAAAACCAAAAACAAACTGACTACCGCCCCTTTTATTTTGTTCTATAGTACCATAAACAGACCTTTTTTTTGGCCTTATATACACGAACCAGTAATTTCATTACTGTTTCCTTGTGTTTTTATGGCTAAACACTGTCAGTGACATAACATATCTCGCTAGTAATTTTTCTCTTTTCACACATGCAGAAGGCCCCTTTTCTACATGTATAGCTGTTTGTGCCCCTTTGTAAACAATTTGCATGCTCACCTTTTGTCACTTCGTCACATGTTCAGACATGGGACAAGGGAATTGTGAAAAATACTGAAACTGAAGGCGCGAAGCGCCGATCCGACGGCGCGAAGCGCCAAGCAAGCTAGGCGACTTTTTTTTTCCTAAATAAGAACAGGTCCTGGCCTAAAAATAGCTGCGCCCGAACATTTCCGAAGTTGGTTTCAGACAATCGGATAAACCCAGTACTATATATAGGATTACAGGCACATGATCTCACCACTATTCGTATTATGATGTGTGCATGATATGATAAAATACTATTCACCCCCCTCCGAGAGTTTATATTTTTAATGTAACATTAAAAATTCCCCTCTCTCTCTCTCTCTCTCTCTCTCTCTCTCTCTCTCTCTCTCTCTCTCTCTCTCTGTATGTGTGTGTATATATTTTTTCCCCTTGCAAAATATAGTACAGAATTGCTGAGTGTTTATATTTCTCAATTAGAGCCAGTTGTTTAAAATTTAGATAACTAGCTTATTAAATTTACTTTTATGTTTATCAATTAAAGCAAAATTTTTTTTTCAATTTAGATGATTACCTTATTAAATTTATTTTTACCTATGTGCTTGATATAATAGCATGTGGACTTATCTTGTTATTTTTTTTGGTTTGTTTGTTTCTTAACCCTATATGGCACAATGTTGCCATTTGGCAACATAGCAGTCGAAGGGAAACAACTACACCGTTTTTTCCCCTATATGAAAGACATGCCGATTTGCTTCCCTTTATTATATGTATTTAGACTCTCTTGACTAGAGTTCTTTGTGAAAGAAGTTATTTTTAGTCAATTCTTTTCAATTGAAGCGGTCATGTTCATCCGGAAGCAAGCAGTGTGTTACGGTAAGTTGCAATTTCTCTTTTTATAAACTTTATACAGCAAACTAAATGTTCTAATTTAGAAACCAGGATGAAATTATTATGATTATTATTGTTACATGTTGGAATCATGTATGTGTAGCATGTTATTCACTTTGTCGATAATTATTTCACTGTTGCCAAATGGCAACACTGTGCACCTGTGTATACAGTACTAGCATGACCCACGTGTTTCCATTTACAAGTATTAGTCATCTTGCTTGTAAGATTGTGTAAGAATACTTGTGACAACCAAGTTCTTTTGCATTAGCTATGTTAGCTATAATTTTATACTGACACACTAGCATCTGAATTTATTTATTTGTAACATAATTGGATAATAACAACACATTTCCAGAGCTTGATTTTACTTTCACTCTCATGAATATAGACATGTTTGGGAAATTCACCTCTGACAACACTGTTGCTGTTGTGTTTGCAGTATATAGGCCTTTTTCAGTAATTATCTTAGTTCCATTTATATTTATTGTACTAGCAGATGCAGGCAACTAATTTTATATAATATATAATTTCCTGATGCCTGTACTACATAATCATTATCATGGTTGTCAACCTTTTACTTAGACTGTATACACTGTAGGCCTACTACATTTTACATAATGCAGTAAACAAATAAATACATTTTATTTTACAGTTACATGCTGCAATGGATACACAGAGATTTTATGGCAAACACATCAAGCATCAAGCAGCCGTGCGCAGCATACCAGATGTGTCTGATGACAGCGAGCTGTCATCCACAGATGAAGAAGCAGAGGACAACGTCCGGGCTGTTGACACCGATAGGGATGCTTCCAATTCATGTAAGGATGATTAGTCCTTATGAATTTTATTTGAAAAAATGCAGGTTTTTTCTTTGTTTTTATTGCATTGCTTTTGTAAGTGCAGAAGGGTAGCCTTATTTGAAATGTTATGTGGAGAGACATAGGTTGTGAAAATAAATAAAATATAATGTCCATTGCCATTTCAGAAACACTGTACATACTGGCACAACAATTACTGGTATGTGTACCTATCCAATTGTTTCAGGCTCTTCAGATGAGGACAGTGGAGATGAAGAAAGTCCTTCTTCCAGTAGTGCCAGAGGCATTGTTTGGCGCACCAGACAATTACCGACAGAGACAACTACACAGGAGCCACAGTTCCTTGGAGCTGAGAGACAAGGGCAGCCTCCGGGAGATTCTATCCGGTATTTCAAGGAACTTATTGACAGTGACATCCTTGATATGATAGTTCAAGAGTCAAACACATATAGCTTGCAGTGTGACATCACAAAACCACTGCAGTTAAATACACATGAACTGGAACAGTTCATAGGAATTGTGTTCTACATGAGCATTGTGAGAATGTCAAGGGCTCGTTTGTATTGGGGTACAGAAACAAGGTGCAGTCAGATTGCAGATGTAATGTCTTTGAGAAGGTTTGAAGAAATCAAAAGCAAGCTGCATTTTGCCAACAATGAAACTGTTGGTGGGGATAAATTAGGAAAGATAAGACCTTTCTTTGATGCTTTTAGGTCAAAGGTAAATGCAGTGCCTAAGTCAGAGCGATTGAGCATTGATGAACAGATTGTACCTTTCAAGGGAAAGTCTTCACTGAAACAGTACAACCCCAAAAAACCCAAAAAATGGGGCTATAAAATTTTTGTTTGTTCAGGTGTAAATGGCCTGATTCATGATCTTGAAGTATACACAGGCAAGATTGAGTCGTGTCCAGGCCAGCCTGACATTGGTGCCAGCAGCAACATTGTGCTCAGACTGCTGCAGGATGTACCGCGAGGCATTTGGCACAAGTTGTACATAGACAACTGGTTCAATTCTCTGCCTTTGCAAACTACTCTTTGGGATCAGGGAATTGCATGTGTTGGGACTGTCAGGCTGAACCGATTGAAGGGGTGTACATTTCCACCCGACAAAGATCTGGCAAAGATGGGCAGAGGTTCAACGGTAATGAAGACAGCGATGGTGAATGGCACTCAGGTTAATGTGGTAAAATGGGTGGACAACAAATCAGTCACAATGTTGAGCACCTATGCTGCAATTGAACCCAAGAAACAAGTCAAAAGATTTGACAAGAAACAAAAGAAAGAAGTTCTTATTGATTGCCCGTCCATCATTGCACTTTACAATTCATTCATGGGAGGCGTCGATTTGCTTGATGCACTCATTGCTCTCTACCGAAATCCTATAAGATCTAAAAAGTGGTACCACAGGCTTGCATTTCACTTGATGGATCTTGCTGTGGTTCAGTCTTGGCTGTTGTATGTTCAGGACTGCAAGCATGAGGGTAATACAAAACAACTTCCACTTCAGAAATTCAAGCTAGAGATAGCTCAATGCCTTGTGAAACAAAAGAAGCTCAGCACAGCCTCAGCATCAAGAAAGAGAGGGCGACAGTCTCAACTGGTTGAAACTCAGTTGCAAGCAAAACAGACGAAAGGTCCCACTGCCGTAGTGCCCTCGCTTCCAGTCCGAACGGACAATGTTGGGCATTTTCCATTGCCATTGAACAACAAGGGGCGCTGCAAGTTTCCGGGGTGCAAGGGTTTTTCAAGAATTGTTTGTGAAAAGTGCATGGTCAGCCTATGTTTGACGCAAAAGTCAAACTGTTTCAGAAAATTTCACATGCCATGAACACTGCCGTAGTGCCCTTGCTTCCAGTCCGAACGGACAATGTTGGGCATTTTCCATTGCCATTGAACAACAAGGGGCGCTGCAAGTTTCCGGGGTGCAAGGGTTTTTTCAAGAATTGTTTGTGAAAAGTGCATGGTCAGCCTATGTTTGACGCAAAAGTCAAACTGTTTCAGAAAATTTCACATGCCATGAACTTTTATTTTAATTTCAGATTTCTGACAATATTTTTTTTTTAATTTCCCAAGAAATGAATACAATTTATAAATAAAATTTAAAAAATATTTACTTGCTTCATGATTTCTCTATATAAAGATGTGTTGACAGATAGAACAAAATATAATCTTTCACTAACTCTATCATTCTGCCTGTCTGGCTATCTTTATTTCTTCATTTTCACGTCAACTGCATTAACCTAATGCTTTGTTGCCTTTTGGCAACATAGTTGGTTCAGAGCCACTCATGCACAATGTTGCCAAATGGCAACATATTGATAAAATTATAATTACAAAATTTCATGCAAAATGTTTACCTAAAATGTAATCTTGGACATGTTTTAAATATAAAAAACATGGACAAAGTAATTTTCAAAGCCCCTGGATAAATGTGTGCCTTATAGGGTTAAGAAGTATTAAAGATGAAATTTTAAAAACTGCAATATATATATATATATATATATATATATATATATATATATATATATATATATATATATATATATATATATATATATATATATATAATTTATTTAAAAATCTGCTGTACTGTTTAGGATCAGCCAAAGACATTTCCCATCTTCTCAATGACAAAGAAATCTGAGACTACTGAGGGAGAGGAGCAAAAGCCAAATGCAGTACCACAAAAGACCCCAAAGATTGTGTCACTTTCTGACAGAGTTTCCCACCAAGAGGTATGTCATTGCTATGCTATCAAAGACTTTTTGTTTTAAATTTCTAATGAGGTTACATTTATAATTGTAATAAGTAACATGAAGTTATTTGCAAATAATGTTATTTATGTATTGTTTGTGTTGCCTAACACCACCACCCACCCCTCCTCTCTCTCTCTCTCCCCCTCTCTCTCTCCCCCTCTCTCTCTCTCTCTCTCTCCCTCTGTGTGTGTGTGTGTGTGTGTGTGACACACGTTGTGTAGTTTCACTCAGTTTAGTGATGTTTGCACTGTTTTCAGGCTGCCGTTCTTGCTGTTATGTGTGAACAGTCATGGCCATTCTCATCTGCACCTGTCATCATTGATCTAGCTAAGAGTCTTGCAGGTGATTATTATTATTATTATTATTATTATTATTATTTATTTATTTATACACTGTATTTAGTTTTCTTTTATTATGATTTTTATATTATTTTATTTTTACTACTACTACTACTACTACTACTACTACTACTACTACTACTACTACTACTACTACTACTACTACTACTACTACTACTACTACTACTACTACTACTACTACTACTACTACTACTACTACTACTACTACTACTACTACTACTACTACTACTACTACTACTACTACTACTACTACTACTACTACTACTACTACTACTACTACTACTACTACTACTACTACTACTACTACTACTACTACTACTACTACTACTACTACTACTACTACTACTACTACTACTACTACTACTACTACTACTACTACTACTACTACTACTACTACTACTACTACTACTACTACTACTACTACTACTACTACTACTACTACTACTACTACTACTACTACTACTACTACTACTACTACTACTACTACTACTACTACTACTACTACTACTACTACTACTACTGGGCATTGCTTGTAGAAAATTAAAAACGGTGAAGTTAACTGAATTGTAATCTCAGAAACCAGCAACATGTTTTTTAAAAAGGATAAGTAGGTTACCTTCACTGCATATATATTCTATTGTTATGTGTGTGTGTTGCAGCTGATGCTGAAGCCCTCAACAGTTTGAGCATGGAGAGAACCACTGCCGCATACAAAATGAAGTATGGCTTGGCCAGATCTTTCAGGCAAAGGACAGTTGCTGTTCTTCAGAAGACGAAGTTTTCTCTGAATCTAGATGAAGCAACTGGTTCTAACACAGCTCGGGTACTGACGGTTTTGGTAAACTATGTTGACCCTGTAACCAAGCATCTGACCATGGAACACTTGGCGTCTGTGTCTCTCGTTCGAGTTGACACGCAGAGCATCTACAAAGCCATGACTGGACTTTTCACTGAACTTGAGATTCCATGGGTCAACTGCATGTCCATTTTGATGGATTCCTGTGCGGTAATGCGTGGCACAAAAAACGGACTGGAGACTTTGGTGAGAAGGAATGTTGCACCTCACCTCCTGGACATCGATGGCGATGTTGTGCACCACATTCACAATGCTACGAAGCAATTCTGCCAGCCATTTGAACACTGGGGAGAGGGCCTTTTTGGTGACATCTACAGTGAGTTTCACTGGTCATCCATAAACCAGGATGCACTGAAGGAAATATCGTTCATCTTGGGCATGACCTACTCAGCACCGCCACAGTTCATTGCACACCGCTGGTTGTCTTGCTATGATGTTGCCCAGAGCACTCTGCTGCAAATGGATGCCTTGACCATATATGCCTATGCATTCCTGGAGAAGAAAGATAAGCTTGTTTACAGAGATATCTTCAACAGTATTTGTGCGGATCATGATGTCAGCATGTCAGGGCGCAAAAGGCTGACAGAACTTCAGCAGTCTCTTTCAAAGAAGCAGAGAACAGATGATGGCAGAAAACGGAAGTTGCGGTTGACCAACAAATTGTTTGACAACAAACGCTGGACAGTCGGTGTACTTGGAGTCTACACAGCTGTTCTCTCCCTTCTCAAGCAGTATGTTTGCTTGTTCCAGAGAAGCGAATGTATGGTCCACAAACTTCATGATGAACAGTTTGCAGTTTTCAAGCAGTTCTTGGCAATGTTCGTGAAACTGGAGAGGTATGGCAACTTGACCTGTGTTCAGTTAAAGAGGACCAAAGCTAGTGTTGTCAACACAGAAAGTAAGTGCTTGGAACTTACAGAGAAAGACAACCTTCTCAGTCTCAACAGAATTTTTTTTTTCTTGCTGGACATATTCAAATACTTCGGACATACATTGATTTGTAGGCAGAATGTTTGTCCTGAGTGTGGATGTTACTATTATTTATTTGATTTGCAGATGGGAATAACCTGCAGTATAGTCCTCATCTTTCCCAGTCACGCACTGCTGATAGTCGACAGAGTCCAAGTCACATGCGTAAGTAATGATGTGTATTAAAGAAGAGGAGTTTGTTGAAGATTAGTTTTACTTTTCATGTATAACCTAGTGAAAATGGAATATTTTATTGTAACTAAAACTAACATCAATTTTAATACTGTTCAAACATATTTTACTTTAAGGGAACCTCAGCTGTAATTCTGTAAGATATGAGTGATTGTACGATTAAAACGGCACGATTAATGCTGCTTACATGTTACATGTGAGTATAAAAACTAATAATATTATTTATTAATATTGCATAGTTTCTCAACTTAAATCCAGGTGCACATTGCTGCAGTAAATTTACAGGAAAACGGAATAAAAAATGAGAAAAAGCAGTTTGTGTTGTTACCATATTTAAAAGAAATTATTCTTGGTGCCATTCTGAGAATTTCACTGAAACATATATGTATTGTGGTTTAGAAGTCAGATTATTGTGCAAGATGGCGGAGATTGCATCATGTTGAGTTATACATATTACATTGTTTTTTTCCACTAGCTCAAGTACCTTAGCATCATTGGAGGATCAACAATAAAGAAATTTCAAACAATGCTATGAAAGCTGTGCTTGGAAGCGACCTGGCGAAACGTACTAACTGGACAGGCGTTGGAGGCAAGGTGGGATTATCGTCGCTAGGGCTGAAAAGCGTAATTTACAGTAAGTACTTTTTAAACTTCTTATGCTTATTTAAGTTATTAGTCTTTTGATTTGTGTAAATGGGTTAGATAGATAATCAGTGCTTTTAGGAGAGCCTTATGCCATCAAACAATCTAAATGCATATAACTGTACAAGTTGGGTTATGTTCATTCAGCTGTAAGAGGAAATATCTGTCTGTACAGGTGCACATTAACTGATTTTCATGGGGCCACACAACTTGAGAGGTGGAGCATTTAACAGCATTTGAATGTTATAGTATTAGTTTTAGAATGTTATAGTTGTGTAGATTCACAATCAATTTTTAAACTTTACAGTAGATTGAAAATAAAGTAAATACAGGCATAATATATGGAATAAAATATTTGATGAATAATTTACATAATGCTATAGAGGTACATTCTCGTTGTGTACACTCATATAGTGCAGCCCTGAAAATGACAAAAAGGTCCCACTAGCCTTTGGCTAGGAACTTAAAAAATTTACTAGCCAAACTAAAAAAAAAGTTCATTTTAGCGCACTCGCATTTGGCGACTAAAGTTTTTTTTTTAGTCGCCAATTTTTTTTTCCACTAGCCATGGCGACTAAATTAGTCGCCATTTTCAGGCCTGTAGTGGCAGACACAAGATCTGTTATTTTAAGCAACTACATGTTGACCTAAATTGTGTTTATTGCTCCGTAAACTCCAGGTGCTGTAAGACAGAAAAGTCCAACAAAAGATGCGACAAACTGTCAAATTAAGAAGGCCCTGCAGGACTGGCTGCGAAATGCGGCGGATTGTGATGGTGGAAGAAAGCGGAGTATGTTGGAGAAGCTTGCTAGGGAAAGAGAATGATATGTATGTGTGTATGAATGTATATGTATGCTTGTATGTGTACATGAATATTGTCTGTAAAGAAATGCATCATTACAAAAAAAAATTAATATATGATCTTTGTGTTGAGTGTATTTTGTTTAATATTATTAAGAGTTGATACATTTGTTGTTGCTTTTTGTTAATTAGACTGGTATGCTGGCTGATGTTTCCTTTTCTAAACTGCCTTTTATTATTGTTTTCTAGTCATTCTAGCAATATTTTGCTGCCTGCGCTATTGCCTTAGTGAATTTAGTCAGTTCAACTAATTTTAATTTAAAATTTATTATATGCCAAAGTGTTTTTCTCGATTACGTTTGCACATTCATTGTGACATCTACCATTATTTTGACCGCTATCCATAAAAGTAGCCACATTTGGGTCCACGCGTTAGCCATTGTTGTGATTAATTATTTTACACTTTTCTATTCTTTTAAATGAGTATTATAGTTTTAATGTGGATTTTTTCCCCACAGTATATATAATAGTACATATATCAGGGCTTCCAATCTTCCGCCGTTCGGCGAATTTCCGCCATTTAAAAAAAATTTCAGCCGAAAAATTTTAAAGTTCCGCCGTAGAAAACTGCCGAGGTAAAAATTTCATAGGGGCTCCAAAATATCCGTAACACAGTCTCAGTTTGGTTGATCTGTAATTGGCTGGTTTCGAAGACTGGAAACGGATCATCGTTCTGTTTGCGAATAGGCAAAAATGGCGGGTCGAATTTTTGTTCAACGCGGCCAAAAGTTTGACGATGTTTCTTGCAAAAACAAGTGGAGATGGGACTGGATGGAGGTGGAGGTAGAAGAAGAAAAAATGAGTCAACATATCTGAAAGATTCCACGTGTCGGACACGCGTTTTGCGTCTTGTGCTCGAACGAAATCAATTACGGATCAAAAGGCAGGATTGCACTTGAAAATCACCTCAAGACAAATCAACACAAAAAGGCATCGAAAAGTATTGAAGGGAACTTCACCATTTCAGGTTAGATATTCAGTTTATTTTGCTGTTTATATTGCTGGCAAATGCAATTTTTTTGTTTTGTTTGATTAAAGTTTATTTTGTTCTATCTTTCTTTTTTCTTTCTTTGATTCTTTTTCATAAGTGATTGCGAGGAGAAGAGGTACTGCAGACTGCTTGAACAGGCTGTAATAATGTAATGATAAATTTAGCTGTTAAAGGTATTTTAAATGCAGTTTCTCGCTAGTTTCTGCTAGTTTTAATCGAAAGTTTTTGTTGTTGACGTAGTTTAATATTATGAACATTCTATGTAACACTAACAGAGTAGACCATGAGTGACTTGCTAGTGAGGATTGTATTCTGTATTGTATTCTGAATTCATTGTGGTTTTACTAAGTCAGCTGCACAAGAAAAATATCTTCTAATTGCAGATTTTGGTAAGTCACTTTTTGCTGAACATTCCATTTTTTTCTTCAGTTTTTGCTTTTAAGATATGAAGCAATTAAGATCGTTAAAATGTGGTAAATTCCATATTTGCCTTAATTATTCTCTATTCATGTGAGACCTTACATCAAACCTTTTGTAAATCACTTATTTTCTTTCTTCTACTTCACTCTCACTAATAAAATTGTTTCTTTTATAGCAGACAGTGTTGTGACAGTGTTTGGGGTCGTGCGCTTGTGACCTCGTCACTCGGTCATTTTCCTCCTTTTTTATCTCAGACCATTGGAAGCCCTGATTGCGCAGCTGAAACTGAAGAGAGTCACTTTCGAGACGACATCACGTGTGGAAGTTTGCACCGACCATTTTGTTGGAGGTGAGGAAAATTGACTAGTCCGTGCATGATTTATGTATTTTAAGACATGAGTGAATGCTGATTGGTGTATTTTAAGCAGCATGCACTTACACTGTACTTTTTTTGTTTAGAAGCAGAACATTCAGATGAGTGTTTCGTTTAAAAAAAAAAAAAAAAAAAAAAAAAAAAAAAAAGCTGCCTGAAGAAAATTAACTGATGATAGCTAAAACCACAGGGATTGGGGGACACTCACTTCAGTCTCTAGTGACTAGTATATACACGGATTCGTCTGCTAGACTCCTTGCCCTGTGCTAAAACTATAACTTAGTACATGTTTGCAACTTTTTGCTTTGTGAGCAGGTAGGGGTTTTAAAATTTCAAACAAAAATTATATTACGTTGTATCGCGTAGAAATGAATTAATACAATGTTTACAAGTTTCAACGTAGTGGCATTGCACAGAACATAATAAGTATACCCTGTGCAAAATTGCAAGTAATGAAGTATGCACAAGTTTGTTTTCCTAGAAATTGTGCTATGTGTAGTGCAAGACAAGTTTTACATGTGTGCATTTTTAAGCATTCGGTGGTTTGCATTATGTTGTTTTTCGTTCTGGTGAATTTTAAATATGTTGCTGCATGAGAACTTCCGTTGGTACGGCAGTTTGCAACAGAGTAGGTGTGCACTTGATACCTCATGACCACAGGCAGAGGCCAAGACCGACTTAAAACTCTCGATTGATTTGGAGCTAACATTGTATACATCCTGTATGTTGTATCCAAGAGATTTTTTTGTTTAAATTAATAATAATTAAAATAAAATATCTATGTTTATTCTCTTTTCAGGAAAGCCTGCCTACCTCTATGATGTCAGCCACCCTGCTTGGAAGCCCACGCTCAAGCTAGGACATAGCAATGCCAGTGGTGCCATCAATCCTGCCAGATGGCAACGACAGCAGCAAAGGACAGCTTCAAAAGGATCTACAGCTTCTGTGTATGAGCAGACAGTAGTTATGGAACCAGAACCTCACGATGAGGAGACAGAGCTTGGGTTGACTGGGCCACCATTACCTGAAAGTGATGGAGGTGGCAGCTTCAGTCAGACTGAAGAAGCCTTTAGTAGCCCGACAGTGGAGGAGGAGAGGTCTCTTCGAGGAGCTGAACAAACTGACGCAAGAAAACAAAGCTCTGAAAGAACAGCTAGAAGGCAGGAAGATGTCCCTATCTTCTTTGCAAGACTGTGATGAAACAGTGAAGTATTTTACAGGACTATCAACATTTCTGACGTTAAAAACAATCTGTGATTTCGTGCTCCCCCATGTGATAATCAGAACACGAAGAATCCTGGATCCTTTTCAATGTCTACTTCTGACTCTGATGCATATGAGGTTGAACACACCTTTGCAGCATCTGTTGTCAGGGTTGGTTTCCCAGGACTTCGATGGGATTAAATACGGATCGTTGCCATCGATAAATGTTATCTTCTCTGCGTATCTCGACCTTGATGGATGATCAAGCTTGTCAAAATAACTCCGGCCATCACGGACGCCACGCTTTGCCTTCTTTATCTTGAAGCTCCGGGCCTCCATGCAAGGGACATAACTCTAGCGTACTATCTAATTGAACAAATCTCATTACGGGTTTGAACCACACAAATATAATTGTTAATTTCTTTTCTATTTTCAACATATTTAACTGCTGATTTTTCAATATATGTACTCTGAGGAAATGTGTGGTGAATTCACACATTTACCCTTCATGGTCCATTTGTTCATACAATTGTTATTAACTCTTTGCCTGCCAATCGACGATATATCGTCGATCTGAGCTGCCATGTTTGTGCCCATCGACGATATATCGTCGATTTCAGTATTCCGTTTCGTTCCGGTTTTTTGCGCAGTCCAATCCAAGTTTTATTTTAACCAAAGAGAGATAACTCTTTCTACTTTCGTTCTCGATCGACACGCGCGTGGTTTCTTCAAATTGATTCGTTTTTAGAGTGTTTTTTGTGCATTTTACTAAGCATTGTGATGGGCACAATCGACAGTGTGTCAAACTCTGCTAATAATCAATATAATTTCAAACTGTAAAGTGTATTTTGATCCTAAATAAATTTTCTTTCTGGTGTGTGAAGCTGATTCAGTGATTGGAATTATTCCTCCAGATTTTTTTTATCACTGTGGTATGTAGAAATATTTTTATTTTATTTTATCATTTCAAAAAGATCAACATGCTTTCAATTCAAAACACATATTTCAATAACATAATCAAATTAACATTTGTGTGGTTTTTTTTTTCTTATTCTTCACTCTTTTACCTTTAATTTGATATGAAATATCTCTATTTAAAAACTATTATTGAAAGAACAGTAGCTTAAATGCCTAAGGTACTGAACTTTCTTTCCGGTGCCAGAGAAATGTCTGGCACAAACGTGGAAACATGCCTGCCAGGCAAAGAGTTAATATGATTTTTTTTCTTGTCAACCAGGATGAATCCCATCTTTTGTAAAACCGAAGGAGGTAGGCTAATTCCGGGAGACACTCAGGCAGCTGAAACATTTAAAGGCAAGCAGTAGGTAGGACCACAGTGGGCTAACACGCAGGAAAGCATGCTTTGAGTGCAGTAAAACAGCAACTTTCAACATTGAGTTTCTCATACATTTTTTACATTTTTGAAACATCTAAAAGCACAGAAAAATACAGCATTCTTGCTATCTATTGTTAACAATATCGTGTTATTAGTTTCTGTTAATTCATTATTTTAAAGAAACAGCAGCATTGTAAACAGGGCATGTAAATTACGTTTCGCCGCTAACGCGATGCCTGCCGGGAGCCAGGCCATTGATAAACCCAAACACACACTGTTGAAGAAATCCCTCGCGCTGCGTTTAAATGATTGGTTGCTTAAAATAACTTATGCAAATGAACGGAGAAATTCATAAGGTTTCGAACAATGCTTGGTTCGATTTGAATTATTTACCGCAAAACCGAAAAAATCGCGTTTAACTGACAGCGAGCGACCAAAACTCAACAGATCTTTAATTTCTGTGATTTTAGAGAGCTGCCCTTCCGACTAAATATCAAACAATCACTGTACACTACTTTTATACGAAAACAAGGCTGATAGCTTAGCTTTAAACGTAGCGCCATTTGAATGAAAAACGCGACCCCGAGCTCTGTTTGACCGCGGCCACTTTAGCAATGGATGACAGCAAAGCTGAACCACAGCGATCTTTTGGTGACGACAACAACTGGTCTTGCCCTCAACTTGCATATATTTTGAGTGAGTATTTATTGTTTTGAACTTATCTTAGCACAACTGGGGTAGAATTTTGTAGATAAAGTTACTTCTTGATTAAAATTATCACCCGGTCGAACAAGCGTGGGTGATACTTTGTCTTCAAAACTAGGTCATTCCACGATGCGCCTTTACTACACATTTTTTTAGGGGACTGGATTTATTGTGTGGTCGATTATTGATTTTCTTGTGAAGATTTATCATTTATCTATTAGCTTACTAAATTTCAAGTCGATCTTTAGAGTTTTTCCTGCAGGAATATTGTTTTTTCTGCTGGAAGTATGCACTTCCGGTTTGTTGTCTGAAATCGAAAGTTATTTGGGTGGATTAGCGGTGAGCATGAAATGTGCTCTGTAAATAGGCACTTACTCATGTGTTGTTGTGCATTTGTCGTTTGTTCACTGTTGATATATTTTTTAATCAGTGCATGATGATAATAACAATATTGATGACGATTCATGTCTTGTTGTGTTTTTTTTTTAGTTGGATTTTTATTTTTAAATTTTTATTTATTTTTTTTTTTTTTTGAAAGGAGGGGGGGGGGGGGGGGGCTTTTTTTTTCCCCAATAAAGTTAGTGCACTTTGCAGCAACAGTACACACATAAACTACATTGTATTATACGCTATTTAGAGATGAACTTTGCTGTTTGATTTATTTATATTAATAACTTTTTTTAACAACTATTTTTTCAGAAGACACAACATATGACCTTCTTCTAAGTCATATTATAAACACAGGGCCTGGTAGTGGTCGTGGTCGGCCACCATCTCTACCGTGTGTCACCATCCTCACAAACAGATTGCTGCTCCAGTTGGGCCTTCTGAAGCACAGTCTTAACTTGCCATGGAGGACTATTGAAGTATTAGCTGCCAAACTGCTGAAATCCGACTTTGGTGAAAATGGGCCACATTTATTTAGCCTGATATCTCAAGCTAGAAAACACCTTCCCAGCACGTCCGATGTCGACTTCTTGGATTCCTCTTATGACTTGTATTATCCAAAAGATGCACCCTACTGCAGGCGCTTTGGGGTAACAAGAACGTTCCTGCTTGGCACAGAGCAGAATGTGTTTCCGCGCCCTCTCTCAAACCTACCCAACGGACTGCTGCTGGAGCTGGCCAAGTTCAAGAATGAGCACCGTTTGTCCTTCCTCAAAGGCAGTCCACTTCACACGTGGCTGCAGACTTTGCTTCCCTCTCTCTCCATTGACGCAAAAAAGCTCACGAAAGAGGTCAACAAACTCCAAGATAAGCACAGAGCTCTTCTGAAGACCGGAAAAACGAAAAGAGCAGAGAATCCACACGCAATTGAGGACTTTTTAGAGACCGCATTTGTTGTGACCAGTGCACGCACCATGTCAAAGTCCAACCAGAGGTCTACAAGTGCTGACTTTGCAACTGTTACATCTGCTTCTGCAATGTGTTGTGCTAAGGACATGCAGAAGTTACACACAGAGAAGGAGAAACTTGCAGCGGATTTGAAGCAGCAAAATGAGGAGTTTCAACTTAAAGAATCAGAATTGGCAGCTCTGCAGGAAGTGTGCAAAAGCCTGCATCACAAGATTGAGAAGCTTACGGCAGCTGTCACAGATTCAGACCAAGGTAAGTGATGGCTAAAATTTAGTATTTGCAAAAGTCATCATGTATTTACCGTCTATGCATTCACATGTTTATTTTTGTAACCTTGGTGACACATAGTATTTCATCTTTTAGGTTTGCTGTGGTTGATTAAAAAAAACAAAACAAACATTACTCCTAGTTTCTTTAAACCAGGTTGCTTGTTCTGTTTGCAGCTCTTCAGAAATCCTCAGATCAGCTGCTGCTCACAAAGTCGAGACTGGTGGAGAAGACTAAAGATTGTGCTGTTCTACGCAGAAATGTGGCAAATGTGCAAGCACAGAAGCGAATTGCACAGCTTATGCAAGCAAATGTCAAAGAGCTTCAATCTGAGTTAAAAACGGCACAACAACAAACCAAGGATCTGTCACAACAACATCAGGCATTAAAGAAAAGTTTTGCAGTTGCTAAAGCAGCTAAAGAAACCCTTCAGGACAGCTGCAAAAAACTGAAGGCACAGCTGAAAGAAAAGAAGGAAGAAATAACTGTTTTGGAGCAGCACATTGCGACACCCATCCAAAGCAACATCAAAGATGACCGTGGCCACTACACGGACGGAGTCAAGGCATGCACTATTCAGCTGATGGGAGAATGTGGCATAGCAGCTGGGAAGGTTGGCAAAGCGATACAGGCTGTTGCTAGCAATCTTCTGAGTGAAGACATTCCCCTCACCAACCTTCCAAGTAAGACTACAGCATTGCGGTAGGCGGACATTGGCCATGCATTAACTAAAATGCAAGTTGTGGAGGAGCTGACAACTCAGCGCTTCGACCTACATGCCGATGGGACGTCGAGAGACCACCAGAAGTATGTGGGCTTCCAGTGCAGCCTTCAAGACCGCTGTCAACTGTCCATAGGTTTTATTCCGGTGGATAGAGAGGACTCCAAAACTCTGGTTGACGTCACCATGGATATGTATTTTGAGCTTGCAGAGCTGATGTCCCTCACTGATGAAGAAAAAAATGACACCGTGAAACAAATATTTCAGAACCTGACTGCTACCATGACGGACAGAGCAGCCACGATGAAAGCCTTTGGGAGCCAGTTGCGAGACAAGAAGAATGAAATCTTGGAGTCGGATACCGGATTGGAATTTCTCTTCTGCAATGCCCACTACTTACTGGGACTCAGCACAGCAGCACAGAAAGCTCTTTTGCAGTTTGAAGAGGTGAGTTTTGTTATACTTACGATTTCGAACTAAATGCACCACAGTACAATGAATATGCAAATTTGGTTCTAGAGATTCTTTTTTCATTTGTGTAACCCTGTTGTTTGAGATTTTAACACAGCATATTTCATTATGGTTTGTGCAGGAGATGCAGTGGCGGAGGGAGTTGGGGAGAGACAAGGTGGATGCCTTCCGCTCTTTCAAGAAGGCAAAGGATGCTGCTGCCTGCCGCCTCATCAGACTTGCCTGTGACATATTTGGACCTCGTGGTGATGAGAAGTCAGGATGCAGGGACCGCTGGCTGGCATTTTGTGACAGCATAGAACAGGCCAGTGTGTTTGACAGTTTTCGTAGCAACCGGTTCAACAACCTGTTCCATGGTGCTGCTGCCTGTGTGCATCACAGATTTCACATGATGGACTTCTTGTTAGACTTCTGTGAGGAGCCAAATCTCAAACAGCAAAGTGTTCTGAAGGATGCTGAGAGCAGTGAAATTAACATCATGGTGCTTTCTTTGGCCATCTTCTACCTCATCATGGCTGGACCATTTTGGGTGATGATCAAGAGTGACAATCTGCATGTCTTGGACCTGTACAGACCAATACAGCAACTGCGAACAGCCCTTGAGAAAATCACCACAGCAACACCTGAAGAGCTATCAGCATTGTTGGATGCTTCATCCAGTACCTTGGCTGACTACAAGTTGAAAGAATCCGCAATGACCACTGCTGTCAGAGACGCAGCGCAAGTGCAGAAAAACTCGCCGATCTTGCACAGATTGCTGCAGGCGCTTGCTGCTTCCTTCCTGGATGTAACAGATCGCCAACTTTCAGAATTTCTTGAAGGAGGAAAGTATGGGGCACAGAGCTCTGAAGAGCTTCGACTTACAATGGCTCATTGTCAATTAACAAATCTCTTTGGGGAAGCAAACTTTGGTGACTTAGATTTCAGCATGTACAACAGGTTTTGCAGCGTCCACCACCATAGTAGTATCAACATGCTGAGGCGTAACCTAACCATTTCCTGGTTTCAAACCAAGACATCAGACAGGCAACAAGCTATCATGCAAAAGGCCACCCAACTTGGCAAGCACCTGAGAAAAAAAAACAAGGAAAGGCACCAAGAAGTAAAGCAACAAACGCAAGATAGAGTGCAGCAGCACCTTGACCACAAGCTGCAAAAAGAAGCAGACATTAAGCACAGAAAAGCAAGCATCCGGCAGAAAATCCATGATGCAGGTAATTTCATTATATTTGTCTGTTATGGTACTATTTGATTATGCTTTTATACTCAAGTGGATTATGATAGTTTTAGCTGTAAATATGTCTAACTTGGCTTTATCTTGGCAACACACTAAACACTTTTTACTTGATTGTTTGATTGCAGGTGGACCTTGCCAAAACAACGCTGACGTCTATAGAGTGGTCAACAGCTGCACATATGTATCGTCCAAGCGGCGAGCCCTGGCACTGCAGATTCAATTTCAGAAGGTGGTGATGGGCAGAAATTCAAGACTGTTTCTTCAGGTAAGTTTCTTTCAATAAATTTTAATTGTTAAACTCCTTTGCTGCAGTCTTTGTTTGGGACTAGACTGTACTAGACAGTAATCTTAACAGCTTTTGCATTGTTCTTTACATTTTGATGTTTAAGAAAAAAGGCGAACTGTTACAATGTTATGTATTATTTTGTTACAGGGAAAACTGGATCCCGCCACTATTGCCAACAACCTTGGGGAGTTTTTGGACAACTGCCAGGAGCATGGGGAAGTTGCTCCTGGTAAGTATCTGCCACCAGAATTTGATGCAGAGGCCTGTGACAGCAGCGACTCTTTGTCAGCAGCAGAGTCTGACAGCAGGGATTCCCTGCCACTTGTGCCAGCAACAGGGCAAATTGACAGTGATTCCTTGCCAGCACATCCACCTTGTTCAAAAAGACAGCGCCTTCAAAAGTTCACCACCCAAGGAGAAACAGTGGCTGTATTCTATGATCAGGGCTACTACCTTGGGGAAGTTTTGAGGGTAGAGGATGGCGGTAATAAGGCCAGCGTGCTTAGGAACAGGTATGAAATAGAAAAAATTAATGCTAACATCAAAATGAAATGCAATAGATTTAATGACCAGTGGCTAATGTATAAAAAAGTGATTTTATAAGTGTACACCTTTATTTATTTATTTTATTTTATTTTATTAATTTTTTTTTAATTTTTTTTTTCTGTTGTTGTTATTGTTGTTTGAAAATGCTTGGTGTGTTTCTGTGTGTGTTATCAGTATGTAAATTTATTGAAATAAACAAAAATATTGGAAAAAAAAAAAAGTTCTCCCATTTGTACTGTGCAGCTGAACATCCCACTTCAGCACAAAGTGTGCTAGCACTTCCTGGATGTCCTCTGTCTCTGGCCAGACAAATATGTTGCGACCCCTCACCTGAGAAAGGAAAGTCACGCTGGCCTTATTACTTTTTTTTTTCCAATATTTTTGTTTATTTCAATAAATTTACATACTGATAACACACACAGAAACACACCAAACATGTTCAAACAACAATAACAACAATTAAAAAAATAATAATAAATAAATAAAAATAAATAAAGGTGTACACTTATAACATCACTTTTTTATACATTAGCCACTGATCATTAAATCTATTGCATTTCATTTTGATATTAGCATTAATTTTTTCTATTTCATACCTGTTCTTAAGCATGTTGATAAAGGCATCCAGGGATGGTATTTCTTTTTTCATTTTACATGTATATATATATGATTTTGCAAGTAACAAAATTAAATCAAATATTGCATCTGTTTTGCAATTTTTTTCACATCCAAACAAAACCAAGTGTTCATTAAATGACAAGTTACTAATATGTTCACAGGTGTTTAAGAGTCTTTGTAAACCTAACCAGAAACTAGAGATATATTCGCAACTCCAAAAGATATGTTGAATATTTTCCTTTTCTCTCTTACAAAATGAGCAGAGATTGTCATTTTCAAGGCCCATGCTCTGACATACAATATTTGTGCCAAGAATCCTGTGTACAATTCGTATCTGTAGCCATTTTAACTTAACATCTTTTATTTGTGCAATTCTTTGAAAAATGAATTTCCAGTCCACATTTCGTGTAACCCTAACATCCCATTTTGTACAACAATTTGGTAAAATATTAGGTTTTGCAA
Source organism: Oncomelania hupensis (assembly GCA_036898135.1). Classification (NCBI taxonomy): domain Eukaryota; kingdom Metazoa; phylum Mollusca; class Gastropoda; order Littorinimorpha; family Pomatiopsidae; genus Oncomelania; species Oncomelania hupensis. The sequence goes on from CM072517.1 coordinate 66,907,894, forward strand.
GAATGTCATACAGCAATTTTGCTCCTTTAAATACGGAACACAGTATTCGCTGGGCTTTACAGCACTCAAATTTAACCAAAAAATTATTATTATTAATCTTAACATCAGATTCATTTAAGTACTTTTTGATGGCCTGTACACACCCACTGTATGTTACAAAATCAATGTCAATGTTATATTTAGTCTTAAAAGCTTCAACTGTTAAAAAATGTCCATCTTCTTGAAGTAGGTGTGCTATCTGATATACTCCTTTTTTAATCCACTTTCTACAGCAAAAAGGTCTATTACCAATCAAAATCTTGCCATTGCACATAAGTGGTTCGGAAATCAACTCTTCCTCATTTTCCACCTGAATTTGTTTACCAAAATCAAAATACGCATTAAATACATCACACCAGAAATCATTAACATTAACAAAATTACTGACTTGCAGGGCCCACTTTATCCAGCAATGAAATAAAAGTATCACCAGAAGTTAAAATATGCTTCCATTTTTTATTACCAGTTAAGAGTTTACGTATCCAGGTTAATTTTAATGCGTTCATAAACTTTCTAATGTCTGGAATTCCAATACCACCTTCACTAATGCTTTTAGTGGAAACTTTCCTGCTAATTTTATCAGGTTTCATGTTCCAAACAAATTGAAAAGCAGTTTTCTGAATTGCATCAACAATATAATCCGGTGGATTGGGCAACAGCAGACTTGCCTACCGTTCCGATTTTCCGTACTTTGTTCCGGAAAATTGACAAAAACAGGATGTGTTACGGAAAATACGACTATTTTATAAGCGTTCCGGAAAAAAAAAAGTTTTTTTTTTTTGTTTTTTTTTTTTGAGAGGGGTGGGGGAGAGGTTTCAGCCGAGCAACTTCCGACAATTTCCGAGCGCATTGCGAGCATGCGCAGTCAAACTGATTCGAAGTTTCCGGCATGCGCTCTGTCGCTACTAGTTTGAAATCTCATTTCCACGTGTGTATCTTCATGCTCGGTGATAGAAATGGCTAGTGAACGGAAAGATCCCACAGAAGTGTTGATTGACAGTGACAGTGATGCTGCTAAGACACCACCAAAGACAACACATAAAAAGCAGCGGCGCATCCAAGCATTTCGTGACGATTACACTCGTGATTATCCTTGCCTCTTGGCTGGAAAGAAAGGCGAACTATGCTTACTGCAAATTCTGTGACAAAGAGTTTTCTGTGGGGCACGGAGGTGCAGATGATTGTCGCAGGCATTGCGAGTCTGTTAAACACATCGACAATGAAAAGAAAGAGAAGGAGAAAAACAAGTGTCAGAAGATTTCAGTTTTTTTTGTGCAAGCCCCATCATCAACTGCAGAAAAGAAACATGGCGACTCATCTATTCATGCTGAAGTCATGCTCGTTGATTTAGTAACGGAATTAAACTTGCCCCTGTCATCCCTGGACACCTTCAACAAAGCTCTTCCCAAGATGTTTCCAGACTCGAAAATTGCAAAAAAATTTCAGTGCGCCCGAAGTAAAGGCACAGCCATTCTGAAGGAAATTTCTGCCAAGACTTCAATTGCCATTGCTGATAAACTGAAACGGCAACCATTTACTATTTCAACTGACGGCAGCAATGATGCAGGCGACTCAAAGCTGTTCCCCCTGGTTGTTAGAACATATGATGCAGACACTCTGATTGTGAGATCTGAAGTGCTAGCTGTACCAAAGATTGAAGGTTCAGCCACAGGTTAGTACACATTTTGATAAGATTTAAGTTTGCATTCAAGCAAATTATTGCATACACAGGGCTTGCCGAATTTTTAATTTTATGTAATTCCCAGGGTAATGTAGTTTTCATTTCTGTAATTTCCTCCAAATTTTCACATTACCCATAAATGTTGCTAAAAAGCGCAACAACTAACAAATTAAAAAAATCGCTTGTTTGTTTATTTATTTATTTCTTATTTTTACTGCAGGGGAGAAAATATGCAATCTCATCACCAGTGAATTAGATGTGCACAGCATTCCTGTAAAAAACTGCTTGGCATTGGGTGCTGACAATGCTCCAGTGATGTCTGGAAAAGATAAAGGCTGTTATGGAAATTTCCTGAAAGTTCAACCTGAGGCATACTTTTCAGGATGTGTGTGCCACCTCATTCACATTGCTGCACAAAAGGGTAGGTGACTTCTTATTTGTGTGTGGGTGTAGGTGTGTGTGTGTGTGTGTGTGTGTGTGTGTGTGTTTAACCAGTTGTCATGTAAATAAAATTGCTTGGAAACCCATGCCCCCACCTCTCATCTGGTAAACATTAATGTTGTTTTTTTTTTGTGTGTTTTTTCAGGTGCAGCTTGTTTACCTCTGGATGTTGGTCAAATGCTTGTAGACCTTTATTACTATCTGGACAAATCCAGCAAACGCCAAGCCTCATTTAAGCAGTGGCAACTGCTTTGTGATCTAAAAGCTAAAAAAATTATCAAACATGTCAGCACGAGGTGGCTGAGCATACAAAATTGCCTGCCAAGGGTTATTGAGAGCTGGGATGCACTATACAGATTTTCCAGAGAGGAAGAAACCAATGCCAAAGGTTAGAATATTCATGGGTTGTCACTTGCGTTTGTGGTTTTATTTTTTATTTTGGTTATTGTATTTTTGCGCCTGCTTGTCAGTGACCGTGTCACTTCTTAGAGTAAGAGAATTTTAAAAGATAACTTTATTTGAAGAATGATGAAAAAAAAGACCTGAAGACTAAGCTACTTTTATATTTATCTGAAATACATTTGTGTGTTTGTTCCAGGATCTGCTGAAAAAGAGAAAGCTGCACGACTTTGCAAGCTCTTCCAGTCAAGTACTAACAAGGCTTTTTGCCTCTTTCTGATGGATGCCCTTTCACCATTCAATGAAATTAACACAAAGCTGCAATGTGAAGAGCCACTCATTCACTGCACCAAGAGCTTGCTGGAAACATTCTACCGAACGCTCCTTGTTCGTTTTGTGAAGCCCTCCGCCCTGCTCTACAAATCGGCCGTTGATGTAGATCTTGATCTGGCCTATAACATAAAGCAGAATGCTGATGTCAACATTGACAGTGGCACATTGAAGACCCTTGGACATCTTCAGGAAGACAGAAAGAAGGATTTCTTCAAATCTGCCAAGCAGTTTTACCTCACATCTTGCAAATACATGAAAAGCAAGCTGCCATTCAATGATGATATCTTGTCCCATGCTGAAGTAGCTGATCCAAGCAGGCAGTTGCAATCCAAATTGTTGTCTCTACATTACTTTATCAAGAAGTTTCCATCCATTCTACCACCTGGATTTTCTTCTGATTCACTTCAGCAGGAGTTCCTGGAATACCAGAGTACAGACATAAGGAGCTGTGTCAAGAAAAGGGCAGATGAAACATGGGGGGAAATTTCAAAGATGGTGGAAAGAGAGGGGCAAGAGCCCACATTCAAAGCACTTCCCAAAGTCATGGTGGCCATCTTATCTATTCCCCACAGCTCAGCTCATTGTGAGCGGGTCTTCTCACAAGTGAGAAAAAATGCCACTGATTGTCGTGGAAGAATGGGCCATGATTTGCTTCAGGCACTTATGGTCAACAAGGGAAGAGATGGAAAGGCTGTGGATAGGCAGTACAAATCCTCCGATTTGGAGAGCTTCAAGAGTTGTTATTACCAATCATTACAGAAGTAGACCTCGCGTGTCCCCATTGACTTACTGTACAAAGACATTTTATTTTAGACTTTTATTATTATTAGTTTTTTTTTAAATGGACCATTGCTGTTTTGTCGTGCGGCAATACTTCGAGTTCAATTTGTGATGTTCCTGAAAAATTAACAGTGTTCCGGATTTTTGGGTAAGCTGTTCCTGATTTTTGTGCTGGGGGGTAGGGCAAGTCTGCAACAGTAACCACAAATGCACAAGCTTAGATAATATTAAAGATTTTAGAACAGCGACTCTACCGATAGGTGTAATTTGTCTCTTGAGCCAGATTTTGTATAAAGACTTTATTTCCATAAACTTTTCATCAAAATTTAATTGTACACAACTTTTTAAATCATTAGAAAACCAGATTCCAAGAATTTTAAAATGTTCAGGGTTCCACTTCATTTGCAAATGAGGCATATATACTCAAATGGGAGAACTTGGTTTGCAGACTCCCTGGAAGACATTCAGGAGTCTTTTGGAAAATTTGCGAAGTGACTTTGAACTTTTTTTTTTTGGTTGCAATTTTTTTAATATTTGTATTCAGTATAAGTACTATTAAACCCATATAGTTTGGCTCAAAATTTAATTTCATGCATTTTGATATGTTATACTTTTCTGTGAGTTGATTAGAACCTGAGATATGATTTTTACAGCTTTTCCCGAATTTGTGTATAACAAATATGGAAATTTCTTGCTGATTAATTTGCTGTATGGTGCATGTTTGATCTTTTTTTTCTAAAGATCTAGCTATAATGCATCAATGAAAAAAATTAAGCTTTATCTGTGTGTATTGTTTGAAGTTTTTCTTAAGTATTAAGCTATTCAGTTATGTAGTTTTGTGTGTGTGTGACATCGAAATAGCTATTTCGTGCATCGGCAGAAGGACTTTTACGCTTTAACGCTGCATTTTTCACCGATTACTGTATTTTTAATAAGAATCTGGTTGGGCCATTAACCTTACTTTCTGCTTTTGTTTGGTACTGAGAGAGTGTACAATTGATTTGGTATGTATGAGATGATTGAGAGCTGAGTTATTGTGCCTTAAAATGGGCGTTCCGACGCCAAATTTACAAAACGACAAAGTGCATTTTCGTAAAAACGTTCATATTCATTAAACGCTTCAACATTTTTGCATGAAATTTTGCAATCATACACTTTTTAACACTACTCAAACAATGACATTATCACAGATGTTATTTATTAAAAATATTTTTAGTCAGTGGTCCTACCTAGTTGCAGAGTCCCATCCCTTCCTGGCATCAACTGGGACAGATGAGTTGGTGACCATTCGGCCAAGGTTAAACCAGATCTGCCTACCGCTACGAAAAAGCGTAGCATACTATGGTTTTTCACGTCATGCTATGGTTTGCTTAAAAAAACTACGCTTTTTAAATTTTTTGTAATTTTTTTTTTTTTTTGAAGCCTTCAACACACAAGTGTAGTGCGTGAGTTGCGAGTTGTCGATCCTGGTAATCTTGCTTAAAATATCGCGAGCGAGACTTTGCGAGATTCATCTAGCGCCATATTGTCTCTTTTTGCTTTCATTTGCTCATGCTCTTCTTGTCAAAATGCCTAAGTCAAAGCAGCCTAAAAAATGAAAGCTTCATTGAAACAGTTCGGGAAGTGACAATGAAGAAAATTCTGTGAAAGCTTCAAAATGTGCACGACCAGCGCAACAGAGATTTATTTCAGATTACACAACACGTTGGCCCACTTTGCTACCTTCGAAATTAAAAAAGTTAATCATGCCTACTGTAGGGTATGTGATAAAGAATTTTCGGTTAAGCTTTGAAATGAACAATAAAAGCATACTGAATAATACTTGTAGTTGATAAAATTCATATAAGTTGTACACTGTATATATTTTAATAGTTAGAATATTAAAATCCTTTTAATTCATTTCATGGTACATGTAGGCTACGTTTTGAACCATAGCGTACTGTACTACAGGCCTTCTCAGCGCGCGACTGGGGTCTCTGACTGGGGGCCTACGCGAAGAAATGAAGGGAAGCAAATCGTGAAAAACCTAAAACGCTAGGATCAAATTTATTACCGCAACACAAAATGAAGTCACCTAGGATTTGAAATTCGACATTTTTATATTTTTATATAACCCATTTTCCTTTCCAAACCACTGTATTTGATTAGTGTGAGATAAAACTGTTATTTAAGCCGCAAAATTATATCGATTACGTATGTTGTTGTGTCTGAGTTTTGTCTTATTTGCGGTAAGTTGTTAGTTCGTGTCAACATCCGCTTTTACAAAGTGGCATGCTACTGCACTCTGTTCTTAATAAAATAATCTTCAATCTTCAATAGTTTCCAGCAGTTGTGTTTGATCATGGGCAAGAAATGTTGTGTGTACGGCTGCAAAACAAACTATGCGTCTGAAAAAGAATTGTTATGTCAATTGTTACATAAGTTTAGAACACTCACACAATCTTTCTTTACCTTTATTATTACCCAAATTTGATACAAGAGTTTCTCAACACATCTAGATTTGATGCAATTAAAAACTAAAAAAGTTAGCCTTGTGTCACCATGGTGAATTTAAATTAATGAGGCATGAATCAGCAGTGATGGTTCCCCCTTGTTATTATTTTCTGTGCCAGCAAACTGTTAAGGTCAATATCCTGTGTATAACGGGGTTTGAACCACACAAATATAATTGTTAATTTCTTTTCTATTTTCAACATATTTAACTGCTGATTTTTCAATATATGTACTCTGACGAAATGTGTGGTGAATTCACACATGTACCCTTCGTGGTCCATTTGTTCATACAAATGTTACTAATATGATTTTTTCTTTCTTGTCATCCAAATTAGATAATAATAATCCAGGATGAATCCCATCTTTCGTAAAACCGAAGGAGGTAGGCTAATTCTGGGAGACACTCAGGCAGCTGAAACATTTAAAAGCAAGCAGAGACTTTCTTCCCCTGCAGATGCTCCTGACAATATTCATAAAGCAGCCGAGAGAGCAGTTCACAACAGAGAAGGTGACACTGCAAATGACCTTGATGTTCTTGGGGAGTATAGGACCCAGTTTGGAAAATTTCATGGAAACACCTTCTGGTGGATTCTGGAGAATGCCCTTGGTTATACTGGCTTGCTTGTGGCAGGTATAGCCAGTGATACACCATCCACTGACAACCACTGGCATAACAAGGCTGCTTTCAAGCGTTATTTGGAGTCATTTCCGGAAGGGCGTGAAACCGTGAAACAAAAAGCTTCTTCGAAGCCTCTGTTCCCAAGCACTCTGGCTGCTCAGATGTCAGCTCTCTTAAAATAAAATAAAAACACCTGTCACCAACTAAAATCAAACATGACGTGGAAAAGAACCTTTCTCAGCCAAGGAGTAAGCAAATTGGAACTGTTCTTTCTTTTTCCCTATGTTGTTGGTTTCTTATGTCATCAGATTTCTGAACTGTAATTAGTGTAATATATTTAACTTGCATGGTTTATGATGTATGCATGTTCTTTGGGAAATTTTTGTTAAAAAAACGAGTCAAATGTATTCAGGATAACATTCTGTGTTGACATTGCGCCAAATATAACATTCTGTGTTGACATTGCGCAGTGTTTCAACCAAACACCAATGTGCGTCAAACATGCACAAAAATGACTCTGCCTCCTGAATTCAACACTCAACACGAGTACACATCGCTTTCTGATGAGGAAATCATGAAAGTAGATGCTGAGATCGAGGCATTAGAAGGTAAGTTTGTTTTTTTGTTAATCCACTCGTGTATCTTCCATTGATTTTGTCGGTCTAATTCGTGCCAAACTCATCGACTTCATGCTGCAGAATGAGAAACGATCAGAATTGTTTGGAACTAAATGTGACCAAAACAAAAGAGATGTTAATTGATTACAGGAGAAATGTAACAGATGTGGCGGCACTCCAGCTGAAGGGACAGGTGGTAGAGAGGGTGGAGGAATACAAGTACTTGGGCACAATTGTTGATAACAAATTAAACTTTTCCAGAAATGCCGAGGTTGTCTACAAGAAATGCAGACAAAGAATGTACATCTTGTATCAGCTGAGATATTTTAAAGTGTCCAGTCATATCGTTGAAATGTGTTACCATGCGTTTATTGAGTCCATTCTAACCTTCTCCTTTATCTGTTGGTTCAAGGGATTGAATGTGAAGAGCAAGAATCAGTTGGGTGGAATAGAGAGTGTGTGCAGCAAGATAGTTGGCAAGAAGCAGGCGACTCTGGAACAACTGTTCCACAAAAGAGCCCTCAGCAAGGCAGTCAGAAATCAGAGAGACCCTACCCACCCACTTTCCTGTCTGTTTGAACTTCTTCCATCTAATCGCAGATTCCGCTGTGCACTAACGCGTACACAGCGCAACAAAAACACCTTCATCCCTACTGCCATATCAATGCTAAATGAGGCTAATCTAATGCCAGACCCTCAAACAATGAGTCTCCCAACTATCTCGCTGAGTGTATGTGCATGTTTGTATGAAGGTGTGTGCGTATGTGCATGTGTGTATAATATGTGTGTGTGTGTGTGTTTAACTATGAATGTCTGTAAACCACCTTTTAATACACCATTTACCTGATTTACCTGTATTTCCTGACAACTGTGATAATCAGTCAACAGTATTAATGCTCATGTTGGATTATAGTTTGATACAATTATACATTGTTGACCTACTGAGATTCATATTAAACTGAGATTATTTATCTAGCACTGTTGCCACAAAATAATTTTTTATAAGTCCAGAGTGGTAAATTTATGATATACATTATGTCTGTAGATATTTTTTATTATATTTTAACTGTTTAAAAAGGGCATTGACATACGTGTGATAGAACTAGAGTGCGTGGATAGGTGTTTGAAGGAAAAGATTAAGTGTAAGAGTACGCAAGTGATTAGATTTATAGAATGTATATAAATTTTGTATTGATTTTTTAGCTCTGTTAAATGTTATAACATGACTGTTTTTAATTATATGTTTTATATGCCTGACATACATTGCTGTGAAGTTCCTTATGGGATAATAAAGATTTGTTGTATTGTTTTGTATTGTTGTATTGCATTGAAACCATTCTCAGGCTATGTGGGCACCAGTATTGGCAATTATTTTCTTGCCTAACTCTTGGGGATCCGAAGTTGAAATCCTTGCGGCTGCCACCATGTTCCAAACAAGTGTTGCAGTGTTAAAAAACGAGTGGCTCTCATACAAACCTCTTTTTCCAATCGAAGGAAGAGATCTTTGTGAAGAGCAAATCTACCCGAGGAATGATTAAACCTCAATAAACATGCAGCAAAACACAACATTTGCCTACAATCTATGTTTACCCAGAGACAAATTGTCTCATTTTCTTTCTTTTCTGTCTTTAATGGTTGCATTTCGCAAGATCATTATCATTCTTACAGCGTCCATATTTTCAATAAGGCCACATACAAAAATGTGTGGTTAAGGTAACATGGTTAAGGTGGGGTCAGCAAGAACCCTTTTTTGTTGAACTATTTAATGACTAAAAAAAGTAGGGGCGTGCAAATAATTTGTCACGACTCTTAAAAGGTAATACGGGGGTCACGTGCAACATGGCGACCGGGCGGTATGCTTGTTTTTATGTGGTGTTTTTCTTCAATTTCATAGTTCTCAGCAGATTATAAATTGAACTAACTATACAAGATATTGTGTTACAGAGTGTTGCCAAGATGATTAGTATGGACTTGTGGAGAGCGAGAATTGGACTGTTTTGTGGTGAGACATGGCATCTGGTTTTGAAAACTACAAGGTCATACGTAACAGAGGTGCTAGGTTGTGATGATGTGTTGTTATTGTACTTCAGCTTGTGCTTCATTATTTATGTTGGTCAATGTCTGGGAAGTACTGTTATCCTTAGTATGTGACCCATTTACTAATGCTAATGACTAAGTGCCAAAACGTGGTCACAGAGGGGTATATATGAATTGTTGGAATAAAATAAAGAAACAAAACATTATACCATGATTGTGATGTTTGAGTTGTGTTGTGGAATGATTGAAAAAGCAGAATGGAGGAGTTGGCCAATGGCTTGAGGCAGCACCTTGCAGCAGGTCACCCGAGTCACCCAGCTGTAGAACTAGAAGACAGTGATGAAGAGCCAGCTGAGAAAGAGGCTAGGCTGCAGGAAGTAGAAGAGGCCCCACCTGCTGCTTTTACCTTTGAGGACCAAGGGCAGCGGGTGGCAGTCTTCTATGATCATAGCTTTTACGTTGGGCAAGTCATAGAAATCAAAGACCACCAAAATGGCCATCATTAAATACCTGGAAAGAACAAAAGGGAGAAAGGACTATTTGTGCTGGCCTCAATATGATGATGTGGCAGAAACTTCAGCAGAATTTGTTTTTCACTGGGATTTTGCAGTATGGTACAGCTGCAACCAAAACCTTTAATTTTGCTTGCCCCTCCTCAGACTTTACCATCAACATCTGCCCAGCAAGGTATTTTTTTCGTAATGGTCAATCCATCTATTCCAACAGCAACATATAGCACAGTTTCATCATGTAATAGAGTGACTTTTTATGATAAATTTTGTTGTGCAATTCTTATCAAACATACCGTATTAAAGATTGATGTATACATACCTTTTTATATTACATTTCTTTATCCCTATTTTATCAGACATGTTTATAATTACTTTTTCTGTATAATTATATTAGTGATTAGTTTTCATTATCAAATACGGAAAATATGTGGTTTAAAATATTATTCTTAGTTTTGATTGGCTGAACTTGTCGGATACGGAAAATCATATTGACTGATTTCATTTATAATAATATAATAAGTTTTTTGTATTTTTCATAATTGTGAAGCAGAGATTATTTTTCATGAACACAATTCTGATTCTGGAAATATTATCAGAGAGGAAGTCGTCAGTCTTTTCGTAGCCTTAGTGCTCGCAGCGTCTCAATCAGTCAGCCAGTCAGTTTTGTCAGCCTGTGTGTATCATAGGGTGCGATAGTTTTGAAGTTATTTATTGTTACTTTTTCAAGTTCAAGTTTGTGTTATATTCTTTGGACCTGTTTCACACTGAATCGGGTCGCCTCTTTTTCTACCTGGCCTCTTTCCATATCTAAGAAGCAAAAAATTCCTTGCCGAACTTTAACCACACGCCTGGTCTTCGTGGACATATGAAACCCACTTGTGTGTGTGAATGACATATCTTTCTACCACCACACCCACACACCCAGTTTACAATCACAAGTACCATATTCTACACAGTTAAATTAGCTAGTGGCAGTAAGCATTGCCGCGATGCTGGAAATCCTGTGACACAACTACGGCCACTATTACATACTCCTGTGAGACAGCCTGCAACACAGCCACAGCCTCCTGTAACAGTCTTTGGTACAGCTGCAACCCAAACCTTTAATTTTGCTTGCCCCTCCTCAGACTTTACCATCAACATCTGCCCAGCAAGGTATTTTTTTTCGTAATGGTCAATCCATCTATTCCAACAGCAACATCTAGCTGTTTCATCACAAGTACCATATTCTACAACAGTTAAATTAGCTAGTGGCAGTAAGCATTGCCGCGATGCTGGAAATCATGTGACACAACTACGGCCACCATTACCAGACCTGCCTACCCTCCTCATAGTAAAAGCGGGAGACAAGGGATCAAAAAGCAAGAACACAAGTTTTTTGTACACATTTATAATGAATATTTATTTGTCACTGTTACAACTTAAGATTAGCCAGACCGTCAAAAGCGTGAGTCTCCCGCCAAAAGCGGGAGAGTAGGCAGGTCTGCATTACATACTCCTGTGAGACAGCCTGCAACACAGCCACAGCCCCCTGTAACACAGTCTTTAGTACAGCTGCAACCAAAACCTTTAATTTTGCTTGCCCTTCCTCAGACTTTACCATCAACATCTGCCCCGCAAGGTTTTTTTTTTTCGTAATTGTCAATCCATCTATTCTAACAGCAGCATATAGCAGTTTTATCGCAAGTACCATATTCTATAACAGTTAAATTAGCTAGTGGCAGTAAGCATTGCCGCGATGCTGGAAAACTAGTTAAAACTCAAGGTACAGTTATATTGTGGATACAAATTCCAAGAGCCCACTGTGTCAATGTATTTGACAAAAAGTGTGCATTAAATATCAGCTTTTCCTCTTTTATTATATGCAAAATATGTTGTTGGTGGTGGAATTAAAGAAGTATGCAAGCATGCGAAACGCACTGACCCAACGAGACCATTCACTCCAGAGGTTGCCATTTCAGCAGGCGAAAATGTTAACGTAACAGTACATGCGCTTTCTCGCGATTCGCTTGAGACAGAAACCAGGTCAGGTTATGCAAATTAGTTTGTCAAAGAGCTGAAGCTGTGCCCTTTGTGCCAGTATAAAAATTTTGTTTAAAAAGTTAGAATAACATGTTGAAAATTACTGGCAGAGTAATGCCACTAAGCATATCTCCGATACTATACAACGGAGCCACCATAAAAAAGTTGCGCTAAAAACAGAATTATCTGCAGAATTTAGCCATATTCGAAACTATCAGGTAACTTTTGCCCCCGCGAAGCGACACCCAATCAAAAGCGAGTACCCGTTAAAAAGCTGTAGTGTCGCCGCGTGGACCAACAATGGAAGCTTCTACGAACTCCAACAGAACTGTGCCACATGTTTGTGGACCGTTTGTGCTCAATATCGAGAGCACTCTCAGTAAGCAGTTTTGATTGTTGAAGCGTGATGCCATATATTCTGATTACTTCAAGTTATTTGTGGTATTATTAATTTTTTTTAATGAGAATTTTTCACATTTTTCCAGACGTGTCAAGCATCCAAATTTCGTATTCTTGCTGAAGCCTTGGGGTTTCAAATTGAAGCTTGAACTTTTGCGCCTCAAAATGAGCAAGACATGGAAGGAGTTCTTCCCCAAAACTGTTAATGGTGACCTTGTGAATGGGTTTAACTTGCGCACAGTGATAGAAGAGACAGTGAAAACTGCCCAAATGCTAGCAGTGGATAACGCTTTCAGAGAGTTTTTCAGTATTGATCTTGAAAACCGCATATTAGGTAGACACGTTGGCATCCATCTCCGGAAGCACAAGATAACAAGAGAGCATCTGTTGAATCCAGGTTCACTGGAGGAATTGCAGACCCCTTCAGAACCGGTGAATGGAGTGATTGTTGATATTGTGGCCTTTTCCAAACAAGGAGCAAGACTTTACTGTCGCTAACTGCCGTAAGGTTCTACAGTTCTTGGGAGCTGAAGTCTCTCATCTGACCAACCAGCAACTGAATGCAAGTCTTAAGATCATCTACAACCAATACTTGTCCCTCAACAAGAGTATTAAGAAAGAAAATGGAGTTGAGAAAATATAAACATTTTTGTCGTTAACCCCCGAGTTCACCAAAGTCACTGCTCAGGTGCCATGCCCATCATCAGCTGCTTGGCATGCACCTGACAATGTGAAGCTGGCATCAGCTGAAAAAACACAAGCTATGTTGAGGCGGAAATTAGAAGATGCTGAAGCCGAGATAGCCCGACAAGTTCAGCAAAATTCAGCACTTGCAGAACAACTTTACATTACTGCAATGACATCAAAAAAATGCACGAAGAAAGCGATAAACAACAACAACGCATAGCAGAAATGCAGTCTCAAGCAAGACACGTGCAAGAGAAGGAAACCCTGCTGACTAGTCTTCATGAAACAAAGCATGAGGTTGCTGCCATCAGAAAAACTGCTTACTATCGTGGACTAAAACGTAAAGATCAATATCGGAGAACTAAAGAAAAAATCCTCGTTGCTCAAAAAAGTTGTACATGCTCCTGCGCAAAAAAAGTCAAGAATGAACAGTCAAAGCTATCCTGTCAGAAGGCAAGACACAATCTGATGAAAGCTAAAAAAGATGATGAAACTCGCCATTGTAAAGAAACAGCTGAGGCACTGAATCAGCAGCCAGAAGAGATGAAGCTAAAAAATGTTGATTGTTCCCAGGACAAAGCAATCGTTCGCTTGAAAGATGACCTTGGCCATTTTATTCCAGAAGCCATCATTTGTGTGATGAAGTTAGTGGGAGAGCATGAGGTTTGCCATCAGGGAGATGTGGGAAATAATTCAAGCGGTCTTAAAAATTATTCTTGATGCTCATCTTCCTAACAGTGATCTCCCCAGCATGCGTTCTGCTATGAGATTTGCTGACAGAGGGCACCTCATCAGCAAAATCCATGTGACAGAGCACCTCTTGGCGGCTGAACGTTTTGACCTACACACCGATGGAACAAGTCTTAGTGGTAGGAAATACTTGTCACAGCAAGTCACCACAGCTAAGTCTACATTGTCACACCCTCTATTAAACCATAAATCAACAAAAAAACAAAACAAGTACAGAATCAACAAGGATCAAAATGGGATAAATACAATTGTTTCTACTCATGTAGATCTGGGGTCTTCTCTTGCATGCAGCTCTTGAGCAAGACAGCTTGATCAGCGATAATGATGGTAAAAAATTGGGCTTGTAGCTAATAGATGGTTGATGTGTTTTTATGTGTTTGAATAATTAATGTATTTGTGGGGGGCCCAAGGCAGCTGGGACTTAGATCCTACATCAGCCTAAGCCTCTGTTCCGCAATAATGCTTTTCCTTCAGAAAAATATACTGCTTTTAAGTAATAACAGTGTACAAAATTGTACGGAATATAATCTTTTTTTTTCTTCTCAAGGGAAAAAAAGACAGAGGAGAAAGACTGGGTGCAAAAAAAATACATTTGCACTGTTGAAGGCAGATACTGCGCAAAGCTTTCCTTGTGTAAGTAAATGGTTGTTTGAGAGTCGATACACAAGCACAAGACATACAGGAGAACAAACCAGCGAGTGCACAAAATATTCTGAAGCACTCAACAGCACAATTTGGACAACAAGAAAAAGAAATGTTCCTACCTGATGTCAGAGCAGGGTCTGGGTTCTTGCGGATGAGTCGAAGACGGCTGTCCAGCAACAGGTATTCCTTCTCCAGCTGTTTCAGCTCCATGATCTCTACCTTGTGTTTGCCTGCACAGAGCAGGCAACGGCAGACATGGTCAAACTACTGGATCATTCAATTTAAGCTTACAGCACACAACGGCAGACATGGTCAAACTACTGGATCATTCAATTTAAGCTTACAGCACACAACGGCAGACATGGTCAAACTACTGGATCATTCAATTTAAGCTTACAGCACACAACGGCAGACATGGTCAAACTACTGGATCATTCAATTTAAGCTTACAGCACACAACGGCAGACATGGTCAAACTACTGGATCATTCAATTTAAGCTTACAGCACACAACGGCAGACATGGTCAAACCACTGGATCATTCAATTTAAGCTTACAGCACACAACGGCAGACATGGTCAAACTACTGGATCATTCAATTTAAGCTTACAGCACACAACGGCAGACATGGTCAAACTACTGGATCATTCAATTTAAGCTTACAGCACACAACGGCAGACATGGTCAAACTACTGGATCATTCAATTTAAGCTTACAGCACATAACGGCAGACATGGTCAAACTACTGGATCATTCAATTTAAGCTTACAGCACACAACGGCAGACATGGCCAAACTACTGGATCATTCAATTTAAGCTTACAGCACACAACAGCAGACATGGTCAAACTACTATCCTATCCTATCCTATCCCGTAACTCGGAGGTCTTAGGGGCACAACAGGTTATCGTATAACCAGCATACTCCATCTTCCTCTGTCCTCAGCAGCCCTGATGGCTTCGCTCAGTGTCAAACCAGTCAATTCTCGAATGTTGTCCTCCCACCTCTTTTTCGGTCTCCCTCTTCTTCTACCTCCTTGCACTGTGCCTTGCAGAATGGTCTTTGCAAGGCCTGATGATCTGGTGACATGGCCATACCATCGGAGTTTCCGTTTCTTCACCACTGTGAGCAGGTCATCGTGTTGTCCAATGGCTCGTGTGATGGTCTGTTGGACTTCGTCGTTGGTGATGTGTTGGGTATAGGAAATGACCAGAAGTCTTCTGTAGCACCTCATCTTCATGCTTTGTATTCTTCGTTGTAGATCTGCTGTGAGGGTCCATGCTTCGCAAGCATATAGGAAGATGGAGATGACAAGGGAGCGCAGCAGTCTTACTTTGGAATGTAGACTGACGGTCCTGTCTTTCTAAATGGGCTTCAACCTTGTCAGGGCAGCAGTTGTTTGTGCGATCCTGGAGAGGACTTCCTGTCGGGACCCATTGTCTGATACTGTGGCTCCTAAATATTTGAAGCTATGCACTGTGTTGAGGGATTGGCCTTGGACTTTGATGTCCGTGTTGATGCCATTGGTGTTGTTGGTCATCATTTTGGTCTTCTCTGCAATTATTTCCATTCCATAAGCTCTGGAGGTGGTGTCAAGCCTCTGTACCAGCTGTTCAAGTTCTTGTTCCTCTCCAGCCAATCCATCAATGTCATCCGCAAAACGAAGATTGGAGATTGCTCTACCCCCAATGCTGACTGTGCCTTCGTGATCTGCAAGGGCATCTGACATGATGCGCTCTAGGAAGATGTTGAAGAGTGTTGGAGGAGTAGGCATCCTTGACGCACACCGATTGTTGTTCTGAACCAGTTCCCGATGACGCCATTATGGAGGACTGCACTGGTAGCCTTGTCACACAGGTTTTTGATGACTTCAATAATTTTAGGGCTGATGTTGTACATTTTCATTGTTGCCCATAGAGCTGCATGCCAGACTTGGTCAACACCTTCTTGATGTCTATGAACACATGATATAGATGTTGTTGGTGCTGTAGGTATTTCTCATAGATTATTCTGAGGTTGAAAATCTGTTCAGTGGTACTTCGCCCTGCCCTGAATCCTGCTTGTTCTTCAGTTATGATTTGTTCAGCTTGGGCTTTCAACCTGTTGAGTATTATTTTCAGGAGGACCTTGCTGGGATGGCTGATGAGGCTGATGGTGCGGTAATTTTCACACTCCTGAATGTTACCTTTTTTTGGGAAGAGTGATGATCAGCGACTGGGTCCACGGTGTAGGCCACTCCCCACTTTGCCAGATCTTGTTACAGATAATGGTGAGGGCATCAATCATCGCTTCTCCTCCTGCTTGTAGCAGTTCCGCGGGTATGTTGTCCACTCCCGCTGACTTCCCCTTCTTCAGCGATTGCACTGCTGCCTCAACTTCTTCCCAGAGAATTGGGAGGATTTCTTTTTCTTCTCTGTTCTCGGGACATGCTAGAACTGATGGATCTCCATTTGGTGTATTGTTGTAAAGGTCAGAGCAGTACTCTGTCCATCTGTCCAAGACTTCTTGTTCTTCTGTAAGGCATATGCCAGACTTGCTTTGGATCGTGGAGACTTTGGGCTGTTTAAAACTTGTCAGCCGCTTCACAGTGTGGTAGGCCTTTTCGCTGTTGTTCTTGTTCAGACTGTTATCTATTTCCTGGTATTGATCTTCTATCCATTTCTCCTTTGCTGTGCGCATGCCTTTTCGGATGTCGTTGATTTTTCGGTAGACATCAGCTCCCTGTGAGGTTTTCTTTTTCTTTTTTATCTCTCTTTGTTTATCACACAGATCCAAAAGTTCAGGTGTGATCCACGGCTTCTTCGTTGGTCGGTTCTTGCCAAGGATCTCAGTGGCGGCATCTGTCACAGCTGAGTTGAAGGTGGTGGTCATAGTGTTGACATCTACTTCACCAGCCCCCAAAAATGAGCAGTGGTGCAAATTTCCCTCCAATTGTGGCCTGAAATAGTTCTGTCCAGGTCAAACTACTGGATCATTCAATTTAAGCTTACTGCACAGTACAGCAAGCCAATCAAATGTAGCACTGGCCACACACACCTAGCTCAAAACCGGCTTTTTCACAAAGTATAAGAACAAAATGACATCAAGGAACGAGAGGACAACTTCTGAACTATTTGCAAACGAAAATCAATCACAATCTGTCTGAACAAAGATTGAGTTTTTAAATCAGACAAATCGTTGGGTTATTTATTTTCTGAAAAAAGAATGACCTGGATAATATATAATATGATGGGAAAAATATATATAATAATATGAGAAATGAGAAGAGGTGACAAACCTTGTGACGCTGACTGCCCATCCACTGTGTGCGTGGTAGGACTGCGTCTGTGGGTAGTGTTTATCTAAAATAACAATAATCATCATCATAATAATGTATCAACCATATAATGCATGATTCACTCCTCATTTCTTGGCATAAGGCGCAACACAAACGCAAAAACCTTTTCAATAATCAATCACGCAAAAACAAACCATAATTTAAACCTAATGAACAGTCACTAAAAACAAGATCTGATGGACATGGGTGTAATTTTACAAATGAATATGTTTGCATTTTGAAGTTATTCGCAAACATCAGTTACACTTAGACAAAGCTCAAACGATAGGAAAAGAACTTAAACTGAACATTAACAATAAATAAATAAAACAAAAAAATCTTAATAAAATAAAACCAAATTTAATTCAAATTCATGAAAACAGAATTGAAACACTCTAAAGTCTATACAATCCTTAACATGCAACACATCTTTTAAGTACACAAGATAATAGATTTATTTATACATTATGTACATTTATTTATATATTTGATCGTTCTTATATAGCGCTTTTCCACCTCAAGAACTGCTCAAGCCGCTGGCCGATGTAGGATTTAACTCCAGCTGCCTTAGGCGCCCACCAACACATAATTAACTCTTAGCGTCCTGTAACGCGGTAATGCGCGCCTCGCCCGTAATCCTGAAGCGCGGTAATGCGCGCCTCGTTAGTGCACATTTTAGTCATGAAATCACAGGAAATAGGAACTCTCCAGTGCACACCAGCTCAATGCCTATGTGAGCAGCACTCTTAGGTTCTCCCACATTTTGCTGGCTGCAGGCTATTTATAGCTTGCCTACACCCTCCCTTTCAGTGAAAGGAAAGGAGAGCACCGGCGAAGCTATTTATAGCTAGCCTGGCTGAACTAACTTCAAAACCTAAAAGCTTTGGTTGAATCGGTGTGAGTGCGTGAGATAAGGTTTAGTCAACTTCCGGAAAGGTTCCCGTGTGTTTTCCGCTATCGTTTTCGCAAGTTTGACGTGGTTTTGTGTACTTTTTTAACGATTTTGTTCGAGGTTGAGTTTGCGAAATTTTCCGACCTGATGGCAGGGGATAGCTCCGACAGTAATAGTGAGTTTGGTAACCTTATCGATGAACTTATTGCTGAAAGAGCACAAGAACTTGGTGTAGACAACCAGAGTGAGTTTTCTTGTCTGTGTTGACCGTCTGTGAACACATTCACACGCAATCCACTCTGTCTTGTTGTTGTTTTATTAACATAGTCCATAACATACCTGTAATTATGAATTAATTACAAGATTCCAACAGGTAAAAATAGTACTAAAGTCAAAATGGTTCTTTGGGTACATAGAATAACCATTTTGTAAACATATCCTAAAATATGAAGTCAATGTGACAATAAATAAATTTTTTGCATTTTTTTCAAATTCATAACCCAATTTATTGCAATAAACTTGAAATCCTTACAGGATATAGGCGCAAATGTACAAAAAACCTTATAGGACGCTAAGAGTTAATCAAACACATAAAAACAAATGAACCATCCGTTAACAACAAGCCCAAGTTTTTACCATCATTATCGTTGATCAAGCTCTCTTGCTCAAGAACTGCATGCAAGAGAAGACCCCAGATCTACCCAATTTCTGCTGTCTAGAGCTAACGTTCTAACCCTAAAGGCACCTACCTCCAGTGAATGGAGAGCAGGCTTGACAAGCCATGCGTACTCTGGTTGCACAAGCCTCAGCACATTCATGGCAACCAGATAGCACTGGGCTTGGCGCTGCAGGGCTCGAACCCCAGTCACTTCCCTGCCCAGTCGCAGGCCCTGCTCGTACATCGCACCGGCCGCTGTTCAAACAAGACAGAATCAGAAATCTTTATTGCCTCCATAAAATGCAAGAAAACAAGGCTAGCTAGTTAGTTATTCATTGCTTACAGGGTCCAGTGGACTGCAAAAAGCTGAATCAGGACCACAAAATCAAGACAACTTCGCTGAAAGAGGACTCACTCCTGATCCGCATAAAAGATCTGCCGAAAAAACACTAGTGGTAACATATTTTAAGGCACTCCACCAGCCGGTCACTTTACAATAAAGACATCCCACGCAGGGGACGCTGAGGCTATTCTCTATTTATTGAACCCCCGTTTACAAAAACAAAATAGACTATAAACATCATTATAAAATATCAACAAAACACATACATATAAAATGCCTACATTGCTAAATAATATCATATGAAGCCCCAGTGACCATTTTGCAGAAAGCATCCAATATACCTCACACAAATGAGGAGTTTTGTCCCGGAAGAGTTTTTAAGAAAAAAGGTAGATGACGGGTCTAGTGAAGAAGGAGATAGTATAGTAGATTGATAGAACAGAGTAGGAATGAGAAAGAACAAAGGAGAAAGACAGCGACAGTGGGAATTTAAAGCACTATATTTCCAGAAAGTGGGGATACTATTTATACTGTAACCCCCGGCACTCCCACGGGGGAATCAAGGCAGAAGCACAAAAATATGATATATGTAGTATGCAATGCTAACAAAGCATAGCTGCAAAAACGTCTTAGTTTCTCAGAGTGAGATAATAAAGTTTTCTTGTATCTTGCCCAATAGGAGGCAATAAAATCCTGAGTTGCCAAGATACACTTCACACACGACAGCCCATGGAAAGAAAATAAACATAACATATTATATAATACATGGGTGCCACCAAGAAATTTTCCAAAATCTGAAGGCAAGGGTCCGGGGCCGCCCAAGCCCCGATGGGGACCCGGCGCAACGCCCTGGTAGAGGGTTAGGGGGGCAACGCCCCTCGATAGAAAATTTTTACAATATTCAAAGCCAATTTAGAGGCCTCTCGTGAAAGCTGAAGAATGATTTACCACTAATTTGATACATACAAGACACTCACATAGAACAAGAAAAAAAACTACATAAAAAGACCAGGGCCTAACATTGGCAAAGGTGACTAAGTCCCCAGACTTAGTCAATGCAAATGGGAAACACATATGAACAATCAGAAGCATAGTTAAGATTGTTTAAACATTTTGTGAATGTGTATAAGAGGTGAGAGTAAGAAAAGCAAACACACACAAATATACACAAGAACAAAAAGCATTGGTTTGTTTTTTTCCAAACTAATTTCACTATTGACCAACTGTATGCATTGGCAGAAATACAATGTAGCTGTATTCTACTGACTATTCTTATCTTCACACTTGGCACATCTTTACAGCACAACAACAACATAGTATTTATAGAAAACACTTTTCTCTCTAACGCTTTTTTCCTTCCAGTATCGGTATTTTCCTCTAAAAACGGCATGATTGGAACACAAAGTCACAATATCCACGCTTCAGTCTCAGACCGGCCGGAAGTCATCAACCGGATACGCAGGTTATGCCCCTTTCAGCTGTGCATCTTTAACCCTCTAACGCGCGGAGCGACCTAGAGCGACCGATATTTTTGCTATGTGCATATGCGCGGAGCGACCGGTAGCGGCCGGTAATGACGTGGTCTGATCAGAGCCTGCCATGTGGAAATCTATTTATAGCAAACGTGCGAGATTCTCGCACACGTGATCGTGACTTCCTGCTGTTTCCGGCGGTGTTTTCACGGCAATTTTAGAGTGTGTAGAATGCACACAGTGAATTTTCAAAGTTTGATTAAAGTTTGAAGTTTGAGAGGCGGAGAATTATGGCGTCAGATTCTTGCAGAATCTGATGAAGAAAATGACCCATTTGAAGGATTTTAGGAGGCCGATTTGGTACAGGTTAATGATGGAGAGGATAGTGATTTGGACTTTCACTTTGACGATCTTTTTCTGTCGGATTTGAATAACAAAAGCGATGAACAATCGGTGCTTTATTATTTGAGTCAGTGATCGTATTGCTGCATGTTGCGCAGTATGCAATGTTGACATTCAGATTTTTTTTTCCAGTTGCAAAACATTGTAAAAATTTAGGTGTAACATTTCATTTTGAAGAAAAATATGTGGTTGATTTATTAATAATGATAAGTGGAACATAATTTTGGGTGGTGCATTTTTAATTAATTTTTGAATGTGCATGGTGTAGCATTTTGACGGAGTTACTTGCCTTGACCTGGGAAATAGAAGCAGATAAGGCTTCGACTCCTGTGGGGTTTAGAGGGTTAAACAAATCTGATACATATCTTGTTTTGTTTACTTCTATATAATTTTTTTAAACGATTTTTTTTCCTTCGAAAAATCGGATTTCCGATTGTAGGCTTCAGCAAAAATCTGATTTTCCGACCATAGTCGAAAAGGTGGCACCCATGTATAATATATTAAAAAAACATAATATTATATATAAAATAATATAATAATGACATATAGGAGAAAGAGAAAGAAAGAGAGGGGCAATACCCACACAATCCAAGGTGCTGTTGTCTTGCTCAAGTGCAGAATTAATAATTCACAATTAAAGCGTATTTTTAACAAGTGTTTTCAGTCTTCTTATTTATTGCTGTCGAAAGTATATGAGCAGAAAATAAAATCATCATAAAACTGAACCGTTTCTCATATATTAGGTAATAATGTACATATGTACAGCAGTCTTGAGCTTTGCAAAACTTGGCATGTTAAAGATCATCAGTGTTACGATTGAGACGAGCACGATAGATACAATAATTTGTTTTGCAAAGCGTGTATTTACCTTTGATTTCATTTTGCGTTGTTGCTAGAAGCAGCTTTGTATAATGTTAATAATTTTCATTGGTCGAAATTGTTGAGAATTTTCTGGAATTACTTGTTTATTATCGATCAAAGCTTCTAGACCTTACGGGTAAAAGCTGGTCGAACCACATGGATTCTTAAATATTATGTGACATAAGACAATGCAGAGTTCGGGCGATGAGTTTTATTTTGATGGGGTGTTATTGCGTCATGCTGGGATGTTCGAATATTTTCTCGATTGCAGAGAGGCTATATAAGTAACGCACTACCTGCTTGTAAAGATGATTGTTGTATTGATTTTTGGAAAAAAAATACCAAGCCACTGTCAAAAAATCACTTTGCTACAGCAGACATTGGCGAATGTAGACCATTGTTTTCACACTAGAGAGCTGCGCAGTGTATCTTTGTTATTTCCCTTATATTGAGTGCTCTGTGTAGCAGCAGTTTCAAGCAGTAAAGGATTGCGACACACAAGCGGCATAAATTAATAGGTAAAGCATGCGCCAAAATCTTCAGACAATCAATATGTGTAAGCAGTTATCAATGTCAACTTCCATTAAAAAATGACAACAAATCCATTGAGAAATACAGCTGTGATTTTGTTTCAAATAGCATACTTTTAGTCAAAACCTTAGGTAATTGAATGAGCACAAGCATTGATGAAAACCACTATGGGTCATTAAAAGAGGGCAGAGGAGAGAGCAGCCAACAGAGCGTCAGCGAGAAAATAACACTCCAGAACCCTAACAGCAGCCTCCTCTATCTGTGTCAACCCCTTGATAGGAATACGGATAACTGTGGGAGGGTTGGGCTTCTGGCCCCTCAACAGAGCAAGGTCATCTTGGGAAACAGGAAGTGATGACTTCGGTAGTGTAGCCTTCGAGAACCAGTAGCTTGTCAGTGCACACCCACAAAAGTGCCCGTAGAGAAAACCCTAGTTAACTGAGGAGCTTCCTCTACAGAAGCGGAAGAAGCCTTGCCCTCTTTAAGTCCGAGAGTCTTTAGAAAATGTCCAATCCACGAAACATTTCACGGCAGGTCTGGGCGAAAGCCAGGACCTGGCCTAAACAGGAATGGCGTAGAGGTTGAGAAAAGCTAACCTCCACCACTTGAGGACAAAAGAGGGACGCTTGCTGAACAGCTTTTAATAAAACTGCATCCAGCAAAGAAGACTTTTTCCGCCATGTCAACACCGACAGGATCCGGTGACAACGCACACAAGTAATCCTCCTCCCGAGAAACATCATCAGCATCAGGAGAAAGCATCAACAGATCATCTCCATCTGCTTCCTATGCATCAATCGGTACGGGCAAAACCGGAAACGTAAGTAAGGTCAACAGAGTGCATCCTACCTGATCAGGAATCCGGCACTCAAAAGTTACCGGTAATCAGAAAGCTGAGTCAAACACTGAACAAGTACTATACAAACCCCCAAATTGTCTGCCCGAAAACAAGTAGATAGCGAGGTTGTCACGAAGTGAATGGGTAAATATTTATATTTGTGTATTTATCACATGTTTATACAGTAAGTACACAAGTGACGGCTGTTGACATAGGCAGGTGGCGTATATATTCGCTTTGGGTTTTCCTAGTTCAGGAATATCTCGATGATGATACATATAAAGACTGTTTGAAGAACGGAATGTTGCTCTCGTTTGCATCTGAGTGTCTGTGACTGAATGAAATAGGACCTGGATAGGGTGTATTAGTGGAGTGAAAGATAGATTGTGAAACATGAAGGGTGAATGCTTATTTTGTGCGACTTGAAAATACTGTGTTACTGTGTAGGCTACTTCTATTTTTCATTAGGTGATCCTGGATTCTGTTCATGAGAGACACGGTAATTTCAATATATATATTTTGTGATCTACTTGTTTGAAATATAATACTGATAACCAATTTCGTAAATGCACAAAATATTTTATAAATCGCTAAATGTAATTTTCTGTCAGACCAGGAAAGGGATTGCTGCAGAGAAAGATAAAATCGTATTACAGTTCAGCTCTTTATTATTTTATTACTTCAGTTTTCTTGAATTCCGTTTTAATTTTTATTCTATTACATAAGTGAGAAAGAAGAGAACCATACAATTATCAATAAGTGTATTGGTGTTGTGTTTCAACTGTTATGTATTTTATGTCTTGAGTATTTTAAGTTAACCTCTTTGTCTTGTGTGTAATTGTATAAGGCCTTTTGATGAATGCGTGCATACATGAAATTAAAATGTTAAAAACCGTTTACAAATTAACATCAAGTTTGTAGAAATCTTCTGAGAATAAAGCTAATTATTTCATAACATGCAGGGGAAGTTTATGACAGAGGTCCTTGTAAAATCCGTACAGGCAACCAGACCCCTTGTCCCAGGACAGGAAGCGAAAGTGATATACAAAGGGGGTTGGACTGAGGATTGGGTTGAACTGGAAACGAACGTAGGCAGAGCGACCCCAACGATGCTCTGCGCTTGGATATCCTACAAGCACCCTACTCTCCAAGAAGAACAGACCCACAAAGAGAAGAGAACCTAACCCAGGACAGCGGAAGCAGCAACCCAACTACAGGGCTGAGAAGTCCCAAGGGAAGAGGACAACTATCGTAAAGTAACCAAAACTCCAGGTACAACAAAGAGCTAGGCTACAGAAGCAGAGCAAAAAGGTACAACCTTAGAGAGCAAGTACCAAATAAGAACTGAAGTGTGTGGCAATTGCCGTGGGCGCTATAGCAAGCTACTGTAGAACGGGAGGCACAGGATTTAGTAGTGCAGGGGAAGCAACTCTATGCTTGGTTTCTTTTTGGCTCAACTTTCGTTGTGATGAGCATTTATATAACAACGACAATAACAATGCAATTTTGAGGAACGGTAGAGAAAGTAAAATTAATATTGCTGCAGCTAACTACAGTGGCGTGTTACACCCAAACGACATGCAAATATACACACCACCCTATCGAATTAACCTATCCAAGCAAGAACTACCCACAAAAGTACATATTAACCTTTACGCAGATTGTTCCTGTACATATGGAAGGAGTACAGCAGGTTATAGTAGTTGTGAGTCATCAGATCCACTGACCGAGCTCGACTCTCCAGAATGTTCACCACCTACAACAACAAAAATGTCATTTCTCTCGACTGTTAAACAACACTCCATACATTAATACAAAATGGCTTTTCACACTGTCAAGCAATTCTACAGGTAGGAGACCTTATTCAACAATAACTACACACACACAAAGAGAAAATAAGTCAGAAAGGGTGACAGTCCAGTACTGTAGTGGTTTGGACACACACTAGCTATGTTTCATGCTAAGCAACATCGGGAAGGGTTAGTATGTGGATGGATCACCATGTCTGGAAGGCAACTATGACGGCCTACTAGCGCCAAAACTGAGTTACCATTATCACCAGATCATTGAAATTAATAATAATACAGGATGCTATATACCCACCTTTCCCCAAATCAATCGGGCTCAAAACGCGGCGATCTATACCAACATACACGCTCACCTGTCTCATCCACCCTCACACACACCAAATACACATCAATCACTCAAACAGGTGGTGTAAAGGCAGGGAGATCGCTATTAGAAGACTGATAGAAAATCAAAATTTTATTTTTGAAATTTTTTATATTGACTGCGTCCTGTACCATTATTGAAGGGAGGGAGGAAACCGGAGTGCCCGGAGAAAACCCTAAATTAACGTGTTCTGTGCAATTTACAGAGATACCGGTAATCCAAAGGGTTAATTAATAATTATTATATGTGCCACGCCTTCCAAGCTCCAAAACCTGATGATTACAAATATCATGAGATAATTACAAAAATTTGTAAATATGCCGTTGGTATTTGTAATTATCACATGATATTTGTAATTATTAGGTTTTGGTGCTAGTAGGTCGTCCTTACTTGAATTACATAGAACATTAGTTTATTACTATTATCACTGATACCTGTAAATGCAAGTTTTGGCGCATTAGTCAGAATTAAGCATGATCACGTACAAATTGTAATTATGAAATGAAAATTGTAATTATTATGGGATCATTACAATTTTCGATTTTGTTGCATTTCCAGGGTCGCTAGAGCCAAAACTGAAAAACTAAACATGATCACGCGAAGATATTTATAATTTTTCAATAATTGTAATTATTCCTTGATAATTGTAATTATCCCATGATATTTGCAATTATCTCATGATATTTGTAATTATTATTTTTTGGAGCTAGTAGGCTGTCATAGACAACCATCAAAAAAATTAACCCTAGATTGGAACAAGCGCAGGACAAAAGCTTGACTGTAATTTTGGCGAGCTGACCAGACGACTGTACTCCAAGGCTAAATTGCGTACGAATATGGCGAACAAACGTATGGTATGCAAGTCTGCTTTGGAAATTACAAGGTGCAGTAGCATCAGCATGTATTTAAAATGTAAAAAAAAATTTAAAAAATTCCTAGTGCGCACGCTCACATGCAACTTACTTCCTCCTGCAGGTCTCCGTACATAAACTCCACGAGAGCTTGCAGTTCGCCCCTCTCGCTCAGCACCACCAGCAGCTGTCGCAGGCAGTCTTTCCGCCGCGAAGGGTCAGGGTTTGCCATCATAGCGGTGAACGCCTCTTGGTTGTGGCCCAGCTCTAGTTGATGCTTGAATACTTTGGACTGCAGGGTTGCCTGCATAAATGAAGAAAATAGTTCAAGGCAAGTTTTCACTAAAACAGGCGAACCTTGACGCTAGTTGGGTGTAGATAGCATGCCCTCCACAGCTGATGACACTCAAGATTAGGGTCAGCAAAGCATTTGAGCCAACAAACTCTACAAGCTTATT
Source organism: Oncomelania hupensis (assembly GCA_036898135.1). Lineage (NCBI taxonomy): Eukaryota > Metazoa > Mollusca > Gastropoda > Littorinimorpha > Pomatiopsidae > Oncomelania > Oncomelania hupensis. The sequence goes on from CM072517.1 coordinate 66,935,140, forward strand.
AGCAGCTGGATGGCATCAAAAGGTCTCTTGAAGAAAAGGTTTAAAATGTGTAGCTAATATATTATGCATGCCCTTAACAGTCTTTGGCACTCAGGTTGGTGTCAGCATCGCTTTCAGGCTTACTGCCTCTATAACTAGCTTAGTAACAGCGAAATACGGATAGCGGCAAGAGGTCGGTTGAAAAAAAAAGTGCTAAAATATTACGAACAAAATTATTTCCCCAAAATTTAGATGTCTCTGTTGGCCAGACTGGGCAGGCTCACAGCAGATTCTTGTTAATGTGAGGGTTGCAGGATTCATACAGATTCCCCCCCCTCCCCCAAAGTCTAGATTTCCACGACTTTCCAAGCCCAAATTATATTTTTTGCAAGACAGGTCAACCGCTCAACTTATGCTCACACATACACAAACAAAAAACATTCCACAAATTCCTCAAGGCCATTCAATTCAATTCAATTCAATTCAATACCACTTTATTTATCCACATAGGGCAATTACAAGAATTTAGAAGCAGCTAATATTATTAGAATAAATAAATACATAAAAGTCCTACCATACAAACATAAACCAAACACACACACAAACACACACACACCACGCACATCATGAACACTCACAGCCGACAGTTAAATCAAATAAAAACATGAAGGTAAGAAAATAAGGTAAGAATATCATCTTCTTGCTGTCAAACAATCAATCCCTGAATCGGGCCATCGTCGAGCAGTTATTTTTTTAAATAAATAAATAAATAACGAAAGAAATTTGCATTAGGGCGGTGGGGAAGAATTCATTTGATGCTTTTAGTTTTACATGTTAATTTCTGTGAGTTTGGCATCCATGTTCTTTCTTCTTCTCTATTTGTAATTTTCTTATAGCATTTGATTTGGTCTGGAAGTCTGGAACATTAAAATGTCCTCGACTTTCCATGACTTCATTGGAACTTCCTCGACTCTCCAGACCTGGAAAACCAATTGTGAAATTTCATGACATTCCATGCTTGCATGAACCATGTTGATAACAGAGTTGATGCATATAAGAGAGAGAGAGAGAGAGAGAGAGAGAGAGAGAGAGAGAGAGAGAGAGAGACAGAGAGAGAGACAGAGAGAGAGAGAGAGAGAGAGAGAGAGAGACAGAGAGAGAGACAGAGAGAGAGACAGACAGACAGACAGACAGAGACACAGAGAGAAGAGTTGAGCATTTTGAATTGCCTGGTATGGCGAGCTCATCGAGTTTGATGTGGATATTTTTATTTTTTATATATTTATTAATTTATTTATTTTGTTTTATTTATTTATTTAGTTTATTTATTTATTTAATTAATTAATTTTGTAAGATGTCAGGTTTGCATGTAAGAAGCAGCTCAGTGTTCGCCTATCTGGACATAATACATTATCCCAATCTCTCAGTAAAATACAACTATAGTGAGTCTACCTAGCCTGGCCTACTTAGACATCTCAATTTTGGGGATATAATTGTGCTCATAATATATTAACTATACACATTCCTTTTTTAAAATTCAATAACCAGATAGGCAAACATCGAGCTGCTACCAGTCTCCGTTCAACTGCTGCCAGCCAATCCCCAGCAAACAAAATCCCTATACCTTCCATCCACACATCTGACAGCATTCAAAGCACAAGACAAGAAAAATCCATACAACAGACATTTTTTTAAATTCAATAGATAACATTTTTACCACACTTGCTAAGTTTTTCATACACAATCTGAAGTCTACCGATTCAAATTATTTACACACAACAGACTCCTCAACAGAAAATCTGTCAATATAAATATGATTGCATTCATGTAATTTGGGCAGCTTCTTACCTGCTAATCTAACATATATACAGAGGTGCCAACCCCCTAATCTTCTTGTCAGTATTTCCGGACCCGTTTGTCAGTATTTTTTAACACTTGTCAGTATTTTTTTTTCTCGCAAAACCTAGCCTATGACACTATAAAGTAACGACAGGCTTCCCTCTGAAACAGAAGGCTATTTTCAATCCTCTAAAATCACGATAAAAATCAGCTTGTTGAACACCACACATGTTTTACTCTAAAATCACCATGAAAATCAGCTTGTTGAACACAGCGACGTTCAGCGAGTGCAGGAGTACTATTATGAGACCAGAAACCGGTACAGAAGCACCGCTGGCAAAGATAAACGATCGGCAACTTTTCCTCCGTATTTTTATAAAAGCTACCGTATTTCCGTATTTAATTCACTTCGCCGGAATTAAATACGGTCAATCCGTACTGGTTGGCACCTCTGTATATATAAATATGATTGCATTCACGTAATTTGGGCAGCTTCTTACCTGATAATCTAACATTAAAATAAATAATTTTAAAACAATAATAAAATAAATAAATAAATAACACAAAAGAAATAAATTAATAAATATATATAAAAAAAGAAAATATCCACAACAAACTCTAAGAGCTCTCCACCATACCAGGCAATTCAAAACTGCTATAAACTCTTCCCATTTTTCTATCAACTGTTTTATGGTATTTTTGTACGTCACTGGTTGATCCTCAGCTTACCACATTAGGATCATCACAGCCAGCCATACAGATGGCCTGGCTGGCGAGCTCTATGACCATGTCCGGCATCCCGTATTCCTCAAACTGCCCAATGACCTTGAGGTAGTACAGCAAGGTCAACTGCTGGTGGCTGCCCTCCGCCCCTTGCAGAAGCTTCTGGGACAGGAACGTATCCGTGGCAACGCCCTCGCACGCGTCGACGAAGCACCGTTTGGCTTTGTGAGGATCGCTGTGCGGCGAAAAAAGAAGGGCAACTGTTAGCAGTTCCACATTGGCATCGTAAATTACGCCACTGAAAATCAGTCACTCAGCCCAGCTTCTACATTGCTGAGCTGAGAACATAAAGAAGTGTCCATGTTTATCTACGGCACAGTCCTACAAACTCCACTGGCTGCAGAAAATTTCTAGTACTTTTCCACCTGTTGGATGCATGCCCTGTTTCACTATCTCCCGCTTTCCAGCTCCCCAAGATTGCACATTTACAATGTTAACATATCCTTTTCAAATGGACAGGGAGTATTGGCCAACCGTAAAAAAATAAGATTGACCCTAAAATTAACCTCTATCATTTGGTAGTTTGCCTTCAAAGTGCGGTCACCCATCCAAGTACTAGCCCCGCCCGACGTTGCATAACTCTTGGTGACCTATAAGGTTTTCTGTACATTTGCGCCTATATCCTGTAAGGATGTCAAGTTTATTGCAATAAATTGGATTACGAATTTTAAAAAAATGCAAAGAATGTATTTTTTGTCACATTGACTTCATATTTTAGGATATGTTTACAAAATAGTTATTTTATGTACCCAAAGAACCATTTTGACTTTAGTACTATTTTTACCTGTTGGAATCTTGTAATTAATTCATAATTACAGGTATTTTATGGACTATATTAATAAAACAACAACAAGACAGTGTGGATTGCCTGTGAATGTGTGCAAAGTCAACACAGACAAGAAAACTCACTCTGGTTGTCTACACCAAGTCCTTGTGCTTTTTAAGCAATAAGCTGATCGATAAGGTTACCAAACTCACTATCACTGTCGGAGCCATCATGGCCGAAAATTTCGCAAACTCAAACCTCAAACAAAATTGTTAAAAAAGTACACAAAACCACCTGAAACTTGCGAAAACGATAGCGTAAAACACACGTTTACCTTTCCAGAAGTTGACTAAACCTTCCCTCACACACTGGAGAGTTCCTATTTCCTGTATTTCATGACTAAAAGGTGTACTAACAAGGTGCGCATCACCGCGCTTCAGGGTTACGGGCGAGGCGCGCATTACTGCTTTATATGGCGCTAAAAGTTAACATGAAACATTGCTAGACCGTGACAAGACCACTGCACTACTGCGCCACCCAATTAGGCAAAAGTTGCCACAAGTTTTTAAAAAAAAAGTTTTCTGAGCAAACGCATTCCCAATAATATCATATTCTAATGTGAGGTCAACACAATTTTCCAAGAAAACTCGTCATAAAAAACAAATGTCCCATATAACCTGTCCTTTTAGCCTGTAAGCTAATTGTCACAACAAATGTCACGCTATACAATTCATTTGGTTCTTCCGATTGCGGTTATCTTCCTTTTGCCATATCTGAAACAAATGGCTTCCTTTTATCACCACATTCGACCAAGACGACCCTGGACATGAATTTTAACCCTTTGAAGACCTTTACTCATTGTGCTCAAATATCTGAACAGAGAACCAATTTTGTCCTTAATTAATGAATGTTAGGTAATGATACCACGATTAAGGTTAAAAAGTAAAACAAATGTTTAGTCAAAACTCACTCAAAGTAGAGGTAGGACAGCCCCAGGAAGAACATGGCGGCCAGGTCGTTCCACACAGAGAGAGACCTCAGCAGACGCACATACTCCTGCAGGGCAAGGTACTGGCACGACCCTGCCAAAAATTCGGGGAAAATCATCTCTTCGCTCATAGGCCAGCTGAGTTCTCAGTCAAGGAGAGAACGAGCATCATTTGGACATGGGAGATAACCCTGTCAAAGTTCAACATTAATGTAACTGTGGAAGGTAAACAAGGCAATACACAACAGAGGATACCCCTCTCCCTCTCCTTCCACACCCTTGAAATCTTTTATTTAAAAGTCAACAATAAAATATACATGAAAGGATACATCAACTCTGCCAGAGAGTGCACCAACGACATGAGGTCGTGTGACCAGGTGGCCTGAGTATCGCCAACATCGGTTGTCGTGGCAAGCTGCCGCCGTGCTGAGGTGCCCCCTACGCCCTGGATGAAACTTTCCAGCACCGTGATGGGAGTAGTGGACGGTCGGGTCATTTGGAAACCCCCACTCTCGCTCAGCTCTAAGGCTGCCAAGCGACGCATATTGCTGTCCCTGAAACCCACACCCGAGACAAGAAAATAAACAAGTGAAACTGCAGAGACAAGGAAATGAGTGAAAGAAGAAGAAAACAGGGCAACAAGATGATAGAGAGAAAGAGAGAGAGAGGGGTTATTTTTTTAGGGTTACATCTCATTTTGTCAGCTGCATGAGCATACATGATCCGACTTGCTGTCAATGGATATACTTCATACTTACAGGGACGACGTAGAGCTAACTGTGGTCAGCACTTGGGAAGACCAGTGCAAAATGACGTAGCAGCGCACTAGGTTACTGTAGTGCGGCAGCAGTTCTTGCTCCAAGCTGTGACACACCGCAGGAGCACGCACTCGGTGGTTCTGAAAATGCAACAGCTAAAATCAAGGCCTCCAGTCAGTTAACATGACAAAAGATTGTGAATTAAAGTAATGTTATTATTTAACTCACATAGCTAATCAAATACGCCATTGCATTTTATGTCATAACTACAGCTGATCAAACACAGTATGGCATCTAATGTCATGATTTAACTCTACAGCTGTTCAATCAACCAAGCTGCAGAACAACTTTGTGTGTGTGGGCGTGTGTCTGTGTGTGTGAGTGTGTGTACGCGAATGTGACGCACACATAGTAATGTGTATGTGAGTGGCTGTTTCTTAATTAAGTGGTTCATAATCATACGTGACCCTGATCCGTGATTCCTACCTAGTTCCATGATTTTATTAGCAATGTTAAATCTAGTCATATGTTTTTTGAAGTAACAACAGTTTACTGATATATATTCGTTGCGGAATGTCTCTAGTTGTAACTAGTCATGTGTATACACCATTTAATTTGCTCAGCAGCCTATTGTTGTTACTTATTTTAAGTTATAATGTATATAAAACCTCCACTCCCCTGTAGTTAGTGAAGGGAAACAATGTTGACATAGCGTTGACAGTGGAAGTGTGTAATGATAATGTGCAGCCCTAGAACGACCAGCGTAACTACAGTGACCGAGTCCCTTAAATGTATTAAGGATGAGTCGGTGCGTGGATAAGAAAGAATGTGCAAGGATTAGCATGGTCATGAGAAAGCGTGAATGATTGAGAAAATGGCAGTAATAGTCTTGAGATTTTTTAGTATTGTTATGCATTAAGGTGTTCTAATATCCGCTACCGTTTCTTTATTGTATACATGTACGCTAACCTTTGTGTTGTCTTCTTAATATGTCAACAGTTACTGTGCATCACACACAAATATCCATGTGCAAATGGGGACAATAAAGATTCGTTATTCGTTAACTTAAAAAAAAAATCTCTGAAGTTTGGCTGGGGTCTAGGGGCCGCCTAGGCCCCTGTGGGATTCAGGGGCAAAGCCCTGGTGGGGGGGTTCAGGGTGGTGAAGCCCCACGAAGGAAAAGAAAAATGGCACATTTTAAGGCCATTTTGTTGTATTTCCTGGATGAAAATACTGGAAAATGTATAGCTATGTTTTGGGGGAAAAAAGTTTTTTTTTTTTTAGTATGAACAGGTTAAAAAAAATGTGCAAATTGCCTTAAAATTTTTTTATTTTAAAAAAAAAAATCCTTTATTGAAACTATTACTATCAGATTTCTTCTTGAATACCTCACATCAAAATAAGTTATTAAAAAATTGGCATTTGTGACTTTTGAATTAAAAAATCTTAAAAATGTATGTTTCAGAAAAAAAAATTTGATTTTTAAGCACATGTGAAAAAAGTAAATTTATTTTAACCCCTTACCTGCCGTAATAAAAAAGCGCACCTGTACTCCTGTATGCCAGAGCAAAAATGTGACTTTTGAGGGTGTGTTCAATAAAACGTGAATAATTCAGGCATTTGTAGAGATATCTCTTAGATATTTGGCAAGTTTTTTTTTTAACATCCCTGGCTTCAATTTCAAGTAAAAATAGTTTCATTTGACAAGACATAAATTTTTTAAGTAATTATTTATTCTTGTTTTTTTCCGTGGTCAAGCATTTTGGGAACATAAAAACACACGACACAAAAAATGCAGGACAGAACACCACAAAAAACTGGTGTAACAAACGGACAAACATCAAGCACTCAATAAACTACTTGGAAATCAACTTCACTGCTATATCATCCACAGAAATAAGGGGTACCTGTCCATGGTATAAGGCAAGTCCGAATCACACGTCATACTCACAGCTGTAGAGACTCAGCCAGTAACAAAATCACAACCCACAGAGCAGCCAAAGTCCACACACTACTTCCAGTATATGAATTCTGTGTGATAAGGTCTCCATCATCACTTTCTTGATCATTTAGGACCTCTTGAAGCACTTCAAGTGCTGAATATCCTCTGAAAACAGCCCTCGTAGTACCCCCTCATCGTCCACCGTCCGCCATTTTGCTTCATGACTGAACACTGAGAAGTACTGAAATTTCAAAACTTGTGCAAATTTCGGTTTTTGCAATTTATAACGGTCAAAGGGAAAGAACCGTTGGTTGGAGATTTCTAGCTGCTCTGCCAACAGTTACTGCTGTTACCTCCCTTCTTGGGTGAATACAGAATGCCGATGAATAACCGCCGGACGGCGTTCGTCTTTGAGCACACAGGAAGCCGAAAATCACGCCGAACATTGTTCGGCGGTGGGCGGTTAAGGGGTTAATTGTTTTACACTTACAACTGGCACTTTTAAAAGGTCATTTTCCTGTATTTCTTGAATCAAAACATTGAGGATAGAGGAAAAAAACTTCACATCAAAAGAATACTTGAAATCTAAAAGTTATAAAAAGTTTCATTTCTTTTACTTACACTTAATAGGGGAAAATGGCTCTTTCAAATGCCAATTTGTTGTATTTTCTTAATCAAAATACTGAAAAAAATGTTTTGGAAAAAAAAAATTAACATAACTATGAACAGGTGGGGAAAATAAGCAAAATGTTTCTACTTTTAAATCATTTATGACACCTTCCGATGTTTTCTTGAATACTCAACATCAAAAAAGTTATAACAAGTCCAGCTGTATTCCTTTTATGTACACATATATGGGAAAATTGTCACTTTCATATACTATTTTGTTTATTTTTTAATCAAAATACTGAAATATGAATAGTTAGTTATGTTTTGGAAAAAGTTATTTGTAACAAAACCATGAACATCTCAGATAATTGTTTGTTGGCACAGCTGAAAAGATTTTGATTAGGTTTTACTTCTTTAAAAAAAGAGAAAATGGATGTTTGCTTTGCTTGGACTTGGAGGTCATCATGAGAAACTATATCTGTTGCACTTTCTTTTAGCAGCCGTCTCATGAGCCACAGCTGTGCAGGGCCGTTTTCATCCTGCTGAAGAACTGCTTTGTGTGATGGAATGCTTGCGTGCACAGCTAAGACCTCGGTTTATACTCTCCTCTGAATGAGTTAACCCTTTACTGGGCACACATTTGTACATTTTTTAGCTCTAACCAGGCAAGAATTTTTATAATTTTAGAGATATTTAGGGGTACGTTAGTAAAAACACAACATCTTAGGTATTAGTGCATAGATTTAAATGAAATAAAATGCAAACTGAACAGAAATAAATTCTCTTTTGATTATCTACCTTTTTATTCTTCTCTTGTCATGTCTTGTTTTTTATTACTCCATGTGTATACAAAAAAAAAAAAAAGTTTTAAAAAGTCCAAACAAGCCCCCTACTCTTTTTCACTTTTCTGCCAGTCTGAAAGATCGGATGCATGCACGCTACTGACATTAATGTCAGTACTGATCTCTTCCTCCGACTCCAATTATCTCACTTTAATGTCTGATAAATAGAAGCCTGTAATCTCCCCTTCATCAGTTGAAGAATCCAAACCATCCATTTGAGACACTCACACAAGAAAAATTGAAAAAAAAAAACAGAAAAAACTTGTCGATGCAATGCAGTCGAATGTTTTTCACGACAGAATAAACCGGAAGTCAATTGCCGGAAGTCTCGCAATCTTTCAAACAACGTGAGAATATAACCACATAGTTGATATGGACGCTTTCGGGCGTTTTGCCTGTTTAGACCTTCGGCCGCTATGCCCAGTAAAGGGTTAAACCACAGAGTATTAAATCTGTTTTCTGAAATCTATTCAAGTAGTCAACCAATCCTTCACACTATATAAACCACGAATGAGAGCAAACAAAAAACAAAGACTAAATTACTTACCCTCTCCCCAAGCCGTAATGTCAAGACCTGAACGATGAGGAGATCTCGGAGCATGGCCAAACGTGTGAGGCACATCTGTTCAAACGATCGCCCAATGACAGCTGTGGCTTCTGGGCTTGTGAACAGATGGCTGCAGCTTGACTGCTGGACCTCTCCCATTGCTGTAACCAGAAGTCAAACAAAAAACCCGTTGATCTTCTAGAATAAAACAAAAAAATATTACATCGCTTTTTCTTCTAATTTTCTTAATCTGTTTGGTTTGGACAGCCACAACCAGTAGGCGAATTCATTTGTGCTCATTGCAAAATTTTGCCTCAAAATTTACGTATTCTTGTGACCAAGGACACAAATTTTACTTACTACAGATAATTTTCTTTACAGTGGACACAACTTACAAAAATATATCTTGGTCTTTCGTTTATTTTCAATTGGAGGACAACTAAAAGAAACAAAATAAAAAGTTAAAATACAAAGATAAAATAATAACAAAAACAGACTCGACATTATTGCATGCATGCAAGTTAAACATTAAAACAAGCCACTAATGTTTTTAACTGAAATAAAGCTACCCATGAAAAGTCAATCAGGAAAATATTTTGATTTAAAATTTTAACACCACAAATCAAAATCTATCCAACCCTATCCTATCCCGTAACTAGAAAGTCGTTGGGGCACATCACAGCTGATCGTTTAACCAGCGTACTCCATCTTTCTCTGTCCTCAGCATGGCTTCGTTCAGCGTCAAGCCAGCCCATTCTCGAACCTCTGGTTTTTTTGTCCCCCTCTTCTTCTGCCTACTTGCTTCTTTTAAGTGATATAGATGTTGGTGCTGTATGTATTTGAGCAGATTTGAGGTTGAAAATCTGTTCAGTGGTACTTCGCCCTGCCCTGAACCCTGCTTGTTCTTCAGCTATGATTAGTTCAGCTTGGGGTTTCAACCTGTTGAGTATTATTTTCAAGAGGACTTTGCTGGGAAGGCTGATGAGGCTGGTAGTGCAATAATTTTCACATTCCTGAAGGTTACCCTTTTTGGTAAGAGTGATGACAAGCGACTGGGTCCAGGGTGTAGGCCACTTCCCACTCTGCCAGATTTTATAAAAGAGATTTCTCTTATATAGCGCACTTACAAGCTCAGAGAGCTTCTCAAGGCGCTGGCCCGTAATATCCAGCAATCACAAAATAGTTTGCTGAAGTCAGGATTCGAACCCAAGTCGCCCAAGACGCACTCACACAAGTCGTGCGCTCTGACCACTGAGCTATCACTGCCGCCAATTTTATAACGGATAATGGTGAGGGTGTCAATCAACACTTCTCCTCCTGCTTGAAGCAATTCTGCCAGTATGTTGTCCACTCCCACTGAGTTTCCTTTCTTCAGCGATTGCCTCAACTTCTTCTCGGAGAATTGGGAGGGTTTCTTCTTCTTCTCTGTTCTGGGGACATGCTAGAACTGAGGGGTCTCCATTTGGTGTGTAGTTGTGAAGGTCAGAGCAGTACTCTGTCCAACTATCCAAGATTTCTTGTTCTTCTGTAAGGCAAATTCCTGACTTGCTAAATCAAAATCTAACCAGAACAAAATAATAGCATTGAGGCAACTCTACACAGCAAATATATAATAACTTTGTAAGAAAAAACAACAGCAAATAGAAACTTGAAAGGGAAGCAATAGGCACCTAAAAAAAACAGCAAATAATTGTCAACTTGAAACGGAGGCAATGGGCCTCCATTTTTTTTTAAATTTCTTTTGTTTTTTAAAGCCACAAATAAATATTTGTCAAGGAGGCAACATCAATACTAAAATGAAACGCAGAAACCAACAGTTGCTGAACAGCCATTTATACCTTCCATTTCCTCGAACGCTGGAACAGTTCATCAGCAGTACCAAATATAAAAGGGACTGCAACTTCATACATTCTTTTAACCCTATTCTACCATGGGACTTTTGTTAGCACTCTTGTGCCTGACCAGTTTTTGTTTACAGAGGGAAAAAAAAGGGTGAGGTGAAATAAAAATTAATAACTAGAAGGGCTACGCCCACATGACTCACATGCTCCTTGTGTAACTAATATTGAACATGAAAATCAGTGCCCAGAAAAAAACTAAACTAAATGAAACAGTAGCATTAAAATGCAAAGTGATACCGACTTTGATCTTTCTATGCTCTTTACCTCAAGCTCCACATACACTCATGTAATATGAAATAAACTAGCAAAAATTGTATTATGCCAAAAAAACAGTGACCATGGGATGACCTTGACCTTCATATGACCTCTCATACTCATGTATGATTAAATAACCCAATGTTGTAGCATTATGGGTTAAATAGAGCCATTCAACTGTACAATTACCCATTTCTTAATGTTTTTGCAAGGCCTACAATTACCTAGAATTTCAAAAATCAACACAAATACAGAACATATATGAAAGTATGTAGCGACATTAACGCTAGTTCCATGCAGGAAAGAGAGATCTATGCTGAAAATCACAAGTTTTCAATTTCCGACAGCTTTTAGTATATGGCATATTATTGAAACTGGAAACTTCAGAAATGAAGTTGGATTCTTTGTCTTTTACCCCATGCCATTTGTTTGCAAAATGTGCTTGGATTGAATGCGTGTGCATGAATCACAAATACCCTCTCTCCGGATTTTTGGCCAGCCGTAACGCGACTGCCATTACTACTTGCTCTTCAACTTTCTGTGGGTGGTCCCTTTCGGCGTAGTATTTCCTAAAAAATAGCTTCATTCAACGATTGGAAACCAGTGTCGACTGCTAAAGAAAGAGTCCCTTTCCTTACTATGTGGGGGTATTTTTCCGATTAAATCGATGGTGGCTTTTAGACATGGACAATAAAAAAATTGCCCAACTTTAACCTTTTGTAAATCAAAAACTACTCAACCGATCGTAGTTTCAGACAGCTGCAATAGATATTGTGTGAATTGTGATGACCCAAAGTTGCCCTCCCGTGCAATTTTGCGATGGTTTCAATTGTATTTTTTGTTAAGTTTGCATGCTTGCTGACAGAAGCCATATGAGATTAGAGGGCTAGAACTAAGTGTTTTTTCTATTCCTGGTTACTGATAACAGATCCTGAAAAGCTGAAAGGGCTGGAGATAACCATGTGGTACCCACATGCTGCTAAAGTTGCCTTATATTACAGTTTTGAACAGTCGCGACATCGTATATTATACTAAAATATCACAGTGTTCCCTCCAAACACAAAAAAAGAGAGTCCTTGGGACTCCCAGGTATAAAATTTTAAGGGTCCTTGTGCAAATGTTGGGAGTCCCCAAATCGGAAAAATAAATGTAAAAACAAGTCCAAGCCTCACTTTTTTTTCTTTTACTCTGTTAAAGCGTCACATTAGTGATCATAATTATATAAAACCAAAAAATTAAAACATGTATTAAATACCCTCCCGCTTGCGTCAAACTGGCACCACTGGAACTCTTGCAACCATCTGTCGTTGAGTTTTCGTTTCTTTGGACGCTTTACTTCAGTTTGAGATTCATCATTTATTTGTTTATCCATGCTTTGGAGTTCCGTATTTTCGATAATGACAGGATCTGTACTTGATGTTGCTGTGGATGAACAAGTTTTGGGCACAGTCAACCAAGTCAGAAGTGACATGATCGTGTATGATAGAATCAAAGAATGGATTCACGAAGATTTTTTCTGTTAAGTGAATGGATTGCTTGGAATAAGTTTACAATGCGCGCGCATGCGATTTTGAAGGACGACAACTCCCGACACAATCTTTAATCGTCTGCCATGGCAGTCTCAGTTGGGTTCTGATTCTGATTATGCCGTGAATTAGTTCGTTGGTCGTATTTTTGACTTCAGCGATTCGAAAAAAATGTGTACGTCCACGGGACGCACACATGCAAATTTTTCTGCGTCATTTTTCATATTTTGTGCGTAATTGACGCACTACTGTGCGTAATCGGGAACACTGTATCAATATCTCAGGAACTAATAGAAGTAACCACTCACTTTTGTGTGTGATTTGCTTGTACTTTATTTTTCCTTCAAGACATCACAAAACATAGACTGCCACTACCTAATGAAAGATACAGTTTTGAACTATAGTTTAGGTTCAAGGTCACTTCAAAGTACCTACACCAGCTGACTTTGGACAGCTCCAGTGACCCTGACCTTGGAGTGAGGTTGATGAAATGTGCTTAGGATGTGTGTCTCATTAATATTTATCATGCATCAAAGAATCATAAGTTTAATATTAATAACCTAGAGGAAAAACAATGAAATTTTGAGAGGAATTATCATTTTTTGACTATCAGTTGACCAAGTGACTTTGACCTTGAAGTGAAGTCAGTCATTCACTGATTATTTATGAGATCTTATGGATACACACCATCTTACCAAGTTTGCTTGTGATAGTTAAAATAGGTTCTGAGATATTAATCCACTTGCAAGTTTTGCATGTCCAGATGGCGAACAAAAAAAAAAAAAATTAAGTTTCAATTTTGGACTAATTAGAACTATCTCGCATAGATTTACCAAATTCAGGTGGATGGAAGGGGGAGAGTGGGGTGGTGGTGGTGGTGGTGGTGGTGATGTATAAATACTCACATTGCTATGCATGCAAGTAAAAAAATGCAAATATTTATGGAATTTTATTCTTTTTTATCTGAATAAAGAGTACATTTTGCCGTCTATTGTCATCTAGAATGTGTAAAAATTTGTTTATTATGTTCTGTTTAAAAAAAATATATATATAAAATTAAAAAATTTCAAGGAAGAAAACATGCCCACTACATTGATTTATAACATGATTATCTAGACTACAGATGGAGAAGTCGAAGTCAAAGCTGCCACCTGAGAGGAAAAATATCTATGTCCACACTTTCAGTGCTACCACACTTTCTGGTTCAATTATCGATACAATCTTCCTCATGCTCCTCCAACATTTGGTTCACTATGGTCACCCATAAACATTTAGTCACCCATCATTAAACTTTGCACAAAAACAAGCTACAAAGCACAAACGATGCAGCAAAACTGGTGCAAAACATACGTGGCAACATGTAACGAACACGTTTCGTACACGTTTCTGTAAGAAGACGTTATGACGTCACTGTGTTGTTTACGGTAGAAATAATAATTTAGTTTGTGAGCTGTGTTAGCTCAGAGACGACATATCAGCCTAAGTGAAAGGACGTATTCGTGGGTGCTCTAGAAAGACCTGATTCTTTAGGACGTACTTTAGCTGTATAAAGAATACAGCGGGACCGTACGGAGTGGAAAACCCCTGACGTGTGGCGGATGGAACTGTCCATATGACATCAACTACTCGACCGGATGTGGACACCATCATCGCCTTATCTCTCCTTCGAGCATCATCACTGTTGCAGACATGTAGCAACGGTGCCGAAGTAAACCTCCAGTTCTATGCTACGAGGACACCTGCAGCGTCCTCTGGAAGTGGCTCTGACTCCAGCATCGGCTGATAATTCCGCGCCGAGAGTGCTTGGGAGTGAACCGTGAGTACTACAAATATAAGCAATTGTGATCAGAATATCTCCGTTGAATCGAGTCATTGAGTGAGGCATTATGCTGTGTCGATGCTAATGCAAAGAGTAGAGTCGAGTGACGTCTCAAGAAAGGGACGACGACTTCTGCTAGGCTGAATTGTGGAAGTAGCTTATGTGCCACTTAGTGATCTAGCTGTGGGAGCTACTTATCAAATTGACTGTGTGAATTTATTTATGTGCCGGAAAGATTTGTGTGGTTTAATGTACATGTAAATGATTTAATGTAGCTGTGAATTTATTGTATTTGTGATTGATTTAATGCAACTGTTCTGAGTGTATGAGAAATAGTGAAACAGAGGGCAAAGAGAAGTAACTGTGTAGTCTTTGTCCTTGTCTGTAAGCACGTGTGTGGTGGTGGATGAGAGAGTATAGTAAACAGAGATAGAACACACACCTTTATACTGAGCGTCAGACAGCCACACTCACTCATTACACTAAAAGTAGTAATATACATGTATTTATTTAATTGAATACACAAAAAACTCTCCGTTACACAACACAACACTGTGTCTAGAGTTGTTTCCTTTGACTAATTTTTAGACTTGGGACTAGCGATAAACTGAAACGCCAGGGAAAAGCAACCAATGGTTCAGTCAGTGAAAGTTACACTTTCAGTCTGATTTGAGATTTTCTTAAGAACTTACCTATTTCGTTTGCAGTACGAGTTGTGTTAAACAACTTGGCATTCGTGTGACAGTCTGATATAACATTTTACTATAATAATGGTATTTCTTAAGGCGCTTTTCCTAGTAAGGAACAGATCAAAGTGCTCCCTCACGAATTCCCAAACTCATTAAACATTACAACAATTTGAAGAAGATGAAGACAACGATAAAGCAGAAGAAGAAAGAATAAACAGAAGAAGAAGACAAAGACGACAACGAAGAAAAATTTCAAAAACACAACTAATATTAGGTAGGTTAGGTTTGGGCGTGCCACAGGCTGCGAATACGCCTTCCCCAGGGGAGGCGGCCCAGAATTTCCCAATAAAAAGGGCAATAAAGCATTAAAAAAAAGAAAGAAGAAGAATGAATAAACAGAAGAAGAAGAAGAAACTGAAGAAGAAGAAAAAAAAAAAGAAGAAATCATAAACAGGAAAAAAAAGCTTACAAGAATCCTCCATCCTGTTGTGTAGGTCTTGCATCTCCTGAACATTGAGCAGTCGCAGGAGGAGGTCCAGGCACGGCAAGAAATTTCGGATAGTCTGAAGCCGCAGCTCAATCTGTGCGCCCACTTCTGACGGCACATCACTGGAATATAAAACAACAAATATTACACAATAAACAAGTGAAAGATTCTGATGCTCATGTCCTAAATGGGCACGTGCTGGCTACACAAATGCACCAAGCACGCATGTCTTAGGCAATTTAAAAGAGATATCAGTTAATTTATTGTCTGTACCTTTCGTTATTTCTCTCATGTTAGTGTACGCCTGCTGTTCTGTGCTATTTCCGGTTCGCAAGTAGGGGACATTACTCGCCTACACTGGCTTGTCAAAATGGTGTCGCGCAAGAGGAAAGTTTTGAGTTTGGGAGAGAGAAAGTTTTTCCCTGTTCAAAATGTCTGAAGACACAACTGTTTTCTATTTTTAAAGTTGTGAATGAAAGACAAAGCTAAAAATGAAACATGTTTTAGTTTCATAGCTGCCAACTTGGTCAAAAGGAAAATCCTGAATTTCTAGGGGGGGTTCAAAATCAAGATCAAAATCTGGGCAATCTGGGAGTGAAATACATACATTATTTCTTAAGCAAAAAAGTACTTTTAACCTTAAGATAACAATTTTATTTTGAAAGGGTACAAGAGTACTTAGGCCTAAGCGCTGGGTGCGCTTTTTTACATCTTGCCATTGGGGCTTGTCACAATAACTATTAAATACAAACCTCATGGAACAACAATAAAACAAGGTCATCATAAGATAACATCATGTTAAAAATTCCAATCAAATGAATGTTGTTAATAACTAACTACTGTTTATTTAAATGTTTAATGTGTTGTAAGAGACATGTTCTAAATGCTGTAAATGTATATGCAAGAGTGCGGATATCTTCTGGAAAGTTATTCCACAAATTGGAAACAAAATAAGTTAGAATAGTTTTGAAGAGATCAATTCAACAATCACAGAGCTTAAGGTCCCAAATTATACCGACCAGATGAAAACTAAACACTAACAATACAGCTTGGACTCCGTGATGAAATCATAATCTTCTTTATATCTTTTGGAAAACATCGTTTCTCCCGTTTTCCTAGGCATCTTGACTTTCGCTACTGAATTATTAAAATTAACGGTGGACTTTTGCGCCGTGTCATCGTCTCGCCTCGTGGAAGTTTGTGAAGTTGTAAACTCAATGAGAAGTGCGCGTCGGTCAAACCGGAAGTCACTAAACAACGCGCAAACGCGCCAGTCCGCAACCCACGCAAAAATATGCTATTGCCGATACTTGAATTGAAATCCTGAAAATCGGGATTTTTTTGACAAAATCGTGAAAATCCTGATACAGATGAGAAATCCGGGGAATCCGGATAAAATCCGGGGACTTGGCAGCTATGTAGTTTTCTTTGTCAGAGAATACATGCTGGCGAGTGTGGAAATTATGACTACATACCCCTCCGAGCCTGACCACCCTCCCACCCCCCCTTGTTTCCGGTATAAGACCACCTCTATTATAAGACCGTTATTTCTCAGATTTTGGACGGTCGTATACCGGAGGTTTCACTGTATAACTTAACCCTTTGAACCCTGGGGCCCCACCCCCTGCCCATGCCCATCCCCTGGGCTCCCCGGAGAAAAATGGCATTTTTAGCATGCTGTTAGTAAAACAACGAAAACATAACCAAAGTGTTAGACAACCCAAAGTACTTCAAATGTCATCTCTTCATCTTCATTATCATCCCACAATTGATCGATTACTTCCTGAGTTGTGTACAGTCGCTTAGCGACGCTTCCTTGATTTGTAGACCTTCGTTTCATGACGCAAAATTGAGAAAAAAACGTCACAAAAACACGCACTGTGCTGCACTAGAGCGCTGACATTTTGCTTTACCTTATTCCCAATAACCCTCAATAACCCTATTCCAAACAGCAAGTACTAAAAAGAACAGTAAGCTGTGTACGGACCGTAAGATTAACGGTAAGGTTACGAGACCGATTTATCAGTCTTTCGGGGCACAGCTGTTTAAGGGCTAGACCGATATATCGGTCTTTCGGGTTCAAGAGGTTAAACTAGATGTCAAAGTCATTCAAATGTACTTCCAGACACCCGTCCACATATAGCTGAAAATAAGCACTTTCAAAAGAGTGTGATTTTCATGGCATTGTTGTGACAGCAACTTTACGGGTGACGTAAGCGCAAACCTGGTGTAAAGTAAAGTTTCATATGGAGCACCTAAACCTAGCAACTGCTGCTGCTAACGTGCTCAAAAGGACAACCTATTTATAACAGTGTTCCCGATTACGCACAGTAGTGCGTCAATTACGCACAAAATATGAAAAAGGACGCAGAAAAATTTGCATGTGTGCGTCCTGTGGACGCCCACATTTTTTTCAAATCGCTGAAGTCAAAAATACGACCAACGAGTGGCGAACTAATTCACGGCATAATCAGAATCAGAACCCAACTGAGACTGCCATTGCAGACGATTGAAGATTGTGTCGGGAGTTGTCATTTAATACATGTTTTAATTTTTTGGTTTTATATGATTATGATAACTAATGTGACGCTTTAACAGAGTTTAAAAAAGAAAGTTAGTATTGGACTTGTTTTTACATTTCTTTTTCCGATTTGGGGACTCTCAAAATTTGCACAAGGACTCTTAAAATTTTATACCTGGGAGTCCCAAGGACTCTCATTTTGTGTGTGTGGAGGGAACACTGTTATAATCACTATCATCCCTCTTCTTTTTTTCTAGCATCATACATTTGTCAAGTTTCAATGAATTGTGTGCCCACCTCTCATCAGGAGCAAAACACATTTCAGTTTTAAATAATGTGCATTCATGTACTCTTCTTTTTGTAAACTGACATTATTTCAAAACTGCGACACATATATGCTGGTGTTATTTTTTCCACTTATATTTGATGTGTTAGTTAAAATACACATTTCCTTCCATACTGAGTCAATGTCAACTCCGAAGTCCGCCGGCAAAACACCCCAACATGTGCTCCGTTAGGCTGCTTCCACGGCTGTATTTATAAATATAGCATCGTCTTGAAAATCCTTACCTTGTGCACGACATTTCCTGTTCTTTTCGGTGGTGTGCTAAACATGGTGGATCGTTTTGAAAAATGCCCACTGGGAATTTTAGAACATGGATAATGTGAAGTGACCAGGAGGAAAGTGGTGGTGAAGGGGGATAGTGTGGGAGGGAGGGGTTCGCCAGGGAGGAAGTGGGCTAGTGGGGAAATGGCCTGGGAGGAAGAGGCCGGGTGAAGGAGTGGAGGGGGATGAGTGACCGATCATCGTGTTTGGTTTTTCATAAGAGAACAAAGTTCCATAACGTTTCATTATTGCGTTGAAATGTTGTAAAAAAAAAAAGAAAAAGATTTTTTTTTAAATGTATATTTGGGGGGGGGGGGGGGGGGGGGGGGGGGGGGATTTACTGGTTTTGTCTAGGTTAAGAGTCTGGTGGTAAGTTCAAACATTTTGGTTTTAGGCATCCCTGCTAAGGCACAAAAAGACCCGTATTATTTTGTACAGTTTACATGGGTGGTGTGCATGAGGGGTGAGGATGATTGGGGAAAAGGGTGTGTCCCAAAGAAAGATCTGCCTGAACTATTCTTGTATTATACACTAACATCAATTATCTGTTCCTAGATTGTGCATCAGATGTGCACATTTTCTTGCGACAGTGAGCCTGCTGGAATGCAAGTCAAAAACTTACAATTCCGCCTTCCAGCAAAACCATATGCATTAGCCGTGACAAAAAAAAAATTCTGACGTCACAATGTTAAACCACAAATGGATCACCATGATGTACTGTAAGCAACATGCTTCTCACGGCTGTGTGAAGGTGAGTTTGCATGCCGTGTAAAGGTGATTGCTTGTATACAGACTACTTGTTAATTTCTTGGCTTGCCCTGAGGTTGCCTTGTGCACCTAAGCCCTCTTTCACTTTGGCAATAAATGATGGTACCGTATCCTATCCCCGCTGGAAAGAGAAGTGCAGGGGAAGGTGCAGGGGCAGAGCAGTGCTACAAGCATTGGAAACTCACTCGTATTCAAAGAAGAAGGTGTCCACCAGCTTCTCAGCCAGCAGTCGGGGCGACTGCAGCCACTGCAGCTCCAGCACAAACTGCGCAGCCAGCTCCTCAGACAGTTCCGACTGGATCAGCCTCAATATGCAGCATAGCTTGTGCACATCCTCGCACACTGCCAGCGCTGATGTGCCTGCAAAATATCACGTGGAGAGGATCAACTTTTGCTCCAAGTCTGGATCTCTCTGATCACTCTTTTCAATAGACCCTTTCCCTGCAATCGGGCAGTAATTAAGCTTAGAAAAGCAGTCAGAGCCTTTGCTTGATACATCTCCGACACTCAGCTAGTGTCGATGTGGAGGGCTTCGTTGAGACTGGCCTATCATCCACAAACTTTGTGTGGCGTCCCTGACTGACATGAAACAACCACAAACATCAGCGTTCTAATAAGGGATAATGCAAATTGCTACCAGTACTTTCAGAGATGGGATTGGGAAAAGTTGAAATTGACTGAAAAGTTTGTGGGGGTCCGGAAAATCTGTTTCGGAGTGACGCATTGCGAGGCCCGAAGGGCCGAAGCACCTTGCGGTCTAGGGGGTCTGGGGGAGCGCCGTAAGCTCCCCCAGCGGGGTCCGGGGCGGAGCCCCGACCGCCAACACATTTCCTGCATTCTGAGACACAAATCTGGCCTCTCCTAGTGCCTTTAAAGTGTTATTATGTTGAACAAAAACTTCTAATTTTACAGATTACACATGCTAATTCAGTAATTGTGTCACCAATTGTCACTGTCAGCGACCGGTCGACGGACTTTTCCTTCGTTTTTTCTGACCATGTTAATGTGACTTTTTCCTGGAGCCACAAGAAATTCCAACAGTTTTTAGCTCCACCATCCTTGTCAATCTGACGAGCATTACACTTTTCGCTTTGAGGAATTTTGCGAAACATCGTTCTGTTGAACCGAGGGAACAATGGCGTCTCCGTCATAAAACATGAAGAATTTCAAGTAAGCTGCTTAGTAACGAAACCAAATGAGAATAAGGTAACAGTAGCGAAAGATCGAACAAAATATTCCCGAATGGTTTGATATTCACGCAGTTCAGTTCAGTTTGAACAAACCAAATGAAGACTGATTTCTAGGATAAACCTTTTAGGAATCGAAACCGAAAGCATGGCAAAACAAACCTAACATATACCTAATATACCCCATTTTTTTCTCACCGGATTTGCACGAATCTCAAGAATGACCCCTGAGGCCCCTAAATCGACGGAAGTCCGTCAATTGACGGAAAAATCCCATCTCTGTACTTTGAAACATAATTAGGCATTGAGAAGGAATTCACAAACTGAGATTTTTTTTTCTCTCCACGCTCCACAAAAATGAGAAAAAGTCAACAGAAGTAATGGTAAAGCATTAAAGTTTCAACATTAAAAATTATTTTATGCTTACAAAAGAATAACATTTTTCAAAATAAACCTAAACTGGATCGTTTTTATCCCAAATTGCATTTTATTTTAATCCACATAAAATTCTAATTTGGTTTCATTGCTTTGAAACTCATTGAAATGTATAATTATTTCAAAATCTAAAATTGTATATATATTTTGTTTATTACTTAGAAAATCCATAAGTATACATCAAATTCAGTAAAAGCATTGCATGGGAAAAATATTGTAAATGCTGATTTGATACAAAGCTAGAGAGTATGAAAATATACTCCCCAAATGAGAAGTACAGTGACGATTAAAATTATTGTTGCTTTGATTAGTAAAAGCATTACATAAAGAAGAAGAAGATGATGAAGAAGAAGAAGAAGAAAAAGACTTCTTGTATGCTCGAAGCTGCAAAATTGAGTGAATCCATACACGCATCCTAGTTATTGCTGACCCAGAACGTATTTATCCGCATGACAAGGGTAGTGCTAGTGAACTCATCTTTATTCAGTTCTAATCCGCATACAGCTGACTTCAAAGTGTTGAACCCATTCTCCAATTTCTGGTGAACACACAAACACATTGGATTCACCCATTCTGCTTCAATTTAAATCATAGCTTTTCCAATTTCCTCGAAGATGGCCCGTCCGAAACAGTTGTACTATGCCAGGGAACCAGCAGAGTTGATTAAGAACTACAATAATAGTGATTCAAACGATCCTGACAAATCGTCGCAGAAATACACCTTCAAATTATACTGAGAAACTTTGCAGCAGTTCTAAAGCTTTAGTTTTTGGTGCAGTACCCATGAATTCTAGAAAAAGCCTCTGCACCACTGGGCCAGAGGTAAAGTGGCTCCCCTGCACAGCTGGGATAGAATGAGTTAGGTTAGATCCAAATTTTCAGCCAGCTCACTGAGCTGGTAAGTGTACTATACAAGAAGAACTTGTTCATCAGTAAAGGCTTACCTATCTGCTTCAGACAACACATACCAAAACATTAAAAGAATTTTGCAAACTGTTTCCACTGATATCATGTAAGAAAGCCAGAGAATTGCACTCTGCACTGATTGTTTTCTTTAAGAAAAAGGGTTACAAGTAGAACCTTATAAACTTTTGGATCATTATTACAAACATTAATGTGCTTATTCTACCACTGTAATTGCTCAAATTGGGATGAATAATGTTGTGTTGTATTATTAAATTGCATTGTTAACATTCTACACTAACCTTCCACAGTGAAGTCGATATTGTCAAGGTCCCGGGGAGTGATTTTTTCCTGCTCGCAGAGATAAAGTCGCTCCAAGAGGTCGCAAGGGCGTAGGTATGTGATGCTAGCCTTGTGAATCAGACACACCAGCCCTGTCACGCTGTCTGTGAAAATACCTTGCAACTTGGCACCCACCTGCACAGCAAAATTTAACGTTCAAAATACAACATTCTACGCTGCTCGAAAATGGTGGACGCGTTCCCCCACCCCCCCCTCCCCCCCCCCCCCCCCCCCCCCCCCCCCCCCCCCCCCCCCCCCCCCCCCCCCCCCCCCCCCCCCCCACCCCCACCCCCCCCCCACCCCCCCCCCCCCCCCCCCCCCCCCCCCCCCCCCCTTAAAAAAAAACCATCCCTCCACATCTTGTCATCTCTACATCTGCTCAAAGTGATTACAACGTCCAAAGAAACAACATACACAATACCACAAGTAAAGATTAGATATTCAATCAGGCTAGAGGATATGTCCTAGAGAAAAACACTGAAATATGGCCGTCAAGGTCCTGGTGGGGTGCAGGGTCAACACCGTGCTCAGTGGGTCTGTAGAGGTTGAAAAAAAATCCTGTTTTAAAGGCAAATGTGTACCCTCTCATGGCACATAAGTGTTAAATTGTGACCTCCTTCTTGGAAGTAAAAACAAACAAATTAGAGAAGTGAAAAAAATAAAATCATGTACAACCATGCCTGACGTCGCATTCAAACGCACATGTGCTCGGTACAGGGGAAGTCACTCCTACACGATGTGAACATAGACACTCGGCACAAAAGTACACAATCACACCAAAATACATGATCAGGGGCAAATTACCTTTTATTTCCCCCCCCCTACCCCCCCCCCCCCCCCCCCCCAACCGAACCTTGCCAGAAAAACGCTGAAATCAGCAAAATTCGCTGAGTTCCCCAGCATGTTCAATGTTTATAGGGTCCATAGGACTGATAAGAGGCGGATCAGGAACTGTTCAAAATCATACTAGAACACTAAAATAAAAAAAATGATAAAAGATGTACATATGATAAAAACTAGCATCCAAGTATACAAACAAGATGATATGACCTATATGCGATAAAATAAAACAACATCATGTAAAAATGTAAACAGGTTTTGACCATTGCAAATTTTTAAAATCTCATTAAAAGTCCTATAAAATACCTATTCTATAACTCGAAAGTCATTGGGGCACTACAGATGATCATTTAACCAGCGTACGGTACTCCATCTTTCTCTGTCCTCAGCAACTCTAATGGCTTTACTCGTGTCAAGCCACTTCACTCTCAAATGTTATCCTCCCACCTCTTTTTCTATATCCCTCTTCTTCTGGCTCATTGCACCGTGCCTTGCAGGTTGTCTTTGCGAGGCCTGATGATCTAGTGACCTGGCCATACCACCGGAGTTTCACCAATGTGAGCATTTGATCATGTTGTCCAATGGCTTGTGTAATGCTCTGTTGAACTTCGTCATTGGTGACGTGCTGGGTATAGGAACTGCCCAGAAGTCTTCTGTAGCACCTCATCTCTATGCTTTGTATTCTTCGTTGTAGGTCTGCTGTGAGGGTCCATGTTTCACAAGCATATAGGAAGATGAGACGACAAGGGATCGCAGCAGCCTTACCTTGAAGTGTAGACTGAGGATCCTGTCTTTCCAAATGGGCTTCAAACTTGTCAGGGCAGCAGTTGTTTGTGAGATCCTGGAGGGAACTTCCTGTTGGGACCCACTGTCTGATAAATGGCTCCTTAATACTTGAATCTATACAGTCTCCTCTCTGAAAATCCTTACCGGGAAGAGAGGGGACTATAAACTGATTAAATAAATAAATAAATAAGAATCTATGCACTGTGTTGAGAGCTTGGTCTTGGACTTTGATTCCGTGTTGATGCCATTGGTGTTGTTGGTCATCATTTTGGTATTCTCTGCATTTATTTCCATTCCAAAGGCTCTGGAGGTGGTGTCAAGCCTGTGTACCAGCTGTTCAAGTGCTTGTTCCTCTCCAGCCAATCCATCAATGTCATCCGCAAAATGAAGGTTGGAGATTGCTCTACCACTATGCTGACTGCATTCTTCTTGCAGATTATTCTGAGGTTGAAAATCTGCTCAGTGGTACTTCACCCTGCCCTGAATCCTGCTTGTTCTTCAGCTATAATTTGTTCAACCTGTTGGATATTATTTTCAGAAGGACTTTGCTGGAATGGCTGATGAGGCTGATTGTGAGTAGTTTTCACACTCCTTGGAAAGAGTGATGACAAGCAACTGGGTCCATGTGGTGTAGGACAAAAAAACAAACAACCTATTGAACTAAAATATCTTTCTCCGTCATCAACCAAATCAGCAAAACCACAAATCAACACAGAAATTAACATACCATAATAATAAAGATTGAAATAAGATATACTGACCATTGCACTCCGTTAAAATTAAAATTAAAAAAAATTGAGTGGGTGGCAATAGTGAGCATACACATGTAAGCGCGGGTCATGTGTAAGAAGGTACTGTGCAGGATGTTTGTCTTGGGCATGGCTGCAGCTGAACCTCAACTCACCTCACGATACTGACAACAGCGAGTAGAAACGGCCCCACTGATCCAGCTGCAGCTGGCAAAACACATCCTCACTCATCTCGTACTCGGACGCACAGTTGCGGAT
The DNA here is from genome assembly GCA_036898135.1 of Oncomelania hupensis. NCBI lineage: Eukaryota > Metazoa > Mollusca > Gastropoda > Littorinimorpha > Pomatiopsidae > Oncomelania > Oncomelania hupensis. The sequence goes on from CM072517.1 coordinate 66,960,266, forward strand.
CTCCAGGCTGACTGCATTGATCACCTCTTCTCTCAGGTTGATGGACGCAAGGAGAGCATCCGCAGTCATGGTGCTGTCGTGGCTTCGTCGATAAACCTGTTTTAGAGAAGACAAAAAGAAAAGAAGTAACAAAAGCGCAAATTTTCCTACATTTGTACCTTTGCATTCAATCTGTACATGACTACAAAAAAAAAAAAAGAAAAAAAAAGCATAACCAGCGTTTTAAAAAACGTTGAAAATGAAAGTCGGTTTGACTTTTGTCCGAGTATTAGTTTGCAATTTTAAGGCATGGATATGACCTTAAGATTTCTTAGAATTTGATTGATAGTTGTTGATCAAACCAATCTAAATTCTGCATCATCGTTGGCTGGTATGGTTTTGTCAACAAAGATGCACCTATCAAATTGTATGCAAAAGTTTCATAACGTTTTGATGACAATATATCTTTCAAGAAATGTATGCAAACATTTATTAGAATTTTGAGGAAAAAGGAATAAGGAAAATAGTGATCTAAAATCTGCGTTGTTGCCTTGAATAGGCTTGCCAACAATTATGTGTCTCCCAGAAATGTCTACACAAAGGTTTCTCAATATTTTGAAGAAAATACACTTGGCATTCAGAACTGCCGACGTGCCAGACTCCACTTACGCTCAAAGCACGCAGGATGTTCTGCTGAGAGAACTCGTTGGGTCTAAAGATGCGGTCGAGGAAGAAGTCGCGGGCGTCCCTGTGTGGGGGCATGCTGGGTTCGCTGGTGTCAGGCGGCTCTAGCAACAACTCTCGCCACTCTCCTGTTGCTTCTCCCCTGGAGGAAAAAACCATAATAAATAATAATAACAGATGCTATCGGCATCTTCTTCCTCAATCAGACTCAAAGCTCAGCAATCTTCAACCAACATAGAACACACAAATGTTATAGAGAATCACAACACCCACACACATTCATCACTCAAACACATGGAGTAAAAGCAAGTCACTAGAAGATGTAACAGAAACCAAGTTCAGACAGACTGCTTCCAACACCAAGACAAGCGGTCATATTACACAGTTAGCCCAAGGGTGCCACTATAAAAATATTGAAATGAGCAAGAGGAAAGTGCGGGGTAAGTGTTTGCAGGTGAGATGAATACTTCTTGGGGGGAATCAAATACATGTGTTTCTAGATGCTGTAGTTGATAATCTTGTAACCATCAATCCAATACAACTTCTCTGCTTCTGGTACCTGTGGGCACCAATTTAAGTGCAGGTCTGCCTACCCACAAATCTCAATTTTCTTACTATCTGAAGTAAAAAATTCAAATTTCCTTACAGTATTTCAGATTTCCTTATTCAGCCTTTCGGCAAAGTTATATCAATCGTTTACACTTGTGATGTAGAAGGTTCCTGAGATGTTGATGGTTGCTGTGATGTAGAAGGTTCCTGAGATGATGGTTGCTGTGATGTAAAAGGTTCCTGAGATGCTTTTTGAAGAGAGTGTAGTAGGCACTTTTCAAACTTTTTAGTTCTTCTTTTGTGTACTCTCTGCTTAGAAAATCACCTGGTCTTGATTTAGCCACAATCAAAGCGTTGGACATGCTTCCCTGGAAATCTGTTATTGTCTTCCTTACATGAGATAACACTCTTTCACAATGAGATGATGAGTGTGGAAGTGTCAGAAGATACAGCATCACTCTTGGCAAGTGCTGAAACATAGCTGCTCCGTCTTCACCAAGGTCACTGACTGCTGCCCAAATGTGATCATCTCATTCAAAATCTGCGAGAAAGTGACTAATGTCAGTTGTTTGGTACCTTGCAAATTCAACCTGTATTTGGTTGATGGTAGTATTTGCAGTCAGAATTGATGGGAATCTCTTCAACAAGTACTCCAAATCAGAAAAGCTGGCAATCAGTTGTTTAGCAGGATCTGCTACTTGCACATGTCGAAGAAGAGGGCCAGACAGAGGAAGTTTTCTTTGCAAGTATAAACAACTGGCTCGATAGAACGAAAACACATCATTGTAGAAGTCTTGAACAATAGTTGATTTTAGCTTGTTTTCACGTTTTTCAAGAAATACCCTAGCTTCCTCCCCCATGATTATATCTTTGCCTTATTTGACCTTCACTTTGTCAACGTCAATATCTAACAGAGGTTTCTGCATCATCTCCTGGGGTTGCACAAATCTAATCAACAGATCTTTTAGAAGATTTTCCAGCTTCACAAGCAGCTCGCTGATCATGGGCTTCTCTGTTTGAAGCTCGGTGTTGATGGTTTCAAAGACGCCTATGACATCTGCAAGACACATGCAGTACAGTATCTTTGTCCGAGATGAGAAAATTTCCATCAGATCACTTGCCTTTTTCTGTGAATTATTCTTTTTCAATGTAATTTCTTGTTTTGCCTCCGAATCACTTGCCATTTCTTTTGAATTATTCTTCTTCTCTGTAGATTCTGGTTTTGTTTCAGATTTAAAGAACTTGTACCGTACCTCTTTGGTAGATGGTCAAATGTCCTCACAATCAAAGTAAAAAGTTTGAAGCTTTTTTTGTCATTGCTTCCATCAGTAAAGATGGTAAATGGCTCTGCTTTCATTCTCTCAGCTAAAGAGTTAGTTGTTAATACAGCCATTTCTTTAACTATTGCAGTTCCTTTGCTTCTCCCACAACTTATTTTCTTAACTATTTTTGAATCAGGGAGGATTTTGCACAGTCCTTTTTTAAAAGTTTATCTAATGCAGACATTGGTTGATACATTTCAACAAGCAGGTCCACAAGACCTCCTTCAGCTCTTATCAGTTCAAAGTTCAGTTGAGTTGACACAGGTTGAGATAGAGTACAAAAACTAGAAATGGATATGTTAGCGAGAATTTCCTACTTTCTCTCGGTCATCAAACTTTCGTTTTTCTTGTGTCTTGGTCCCTCCATGTGGGTGATCACATCCGTTAATACCACCTGATCCGATTCCAACCTCACTTTCACAAATAGCACATTTTGCTCTAGAATCTTCTTTTCCTTTTGCGATGCAAGCATATCTATTCGTGTAGGTATTGAGAAAAACTTGCTTGCGCCTCTTGCTCGAATTTTTCGTACTCCGTTCGCCACGCGTTCGTTTACTTCGCTTTTTTTTCAACATAAAGGATGGAAGGGAAATAACTCCTGCGTTCTCAGGGAACAATCACTAGTTATTTCCCTGGACATAAGTGGTCTGCTATAATATTTGTCTTTCACATATGACATAACAAGCTTACTGTCCCTAATTTCTGTAACACGATAACAAATTTACTAATAACAATAATAATCACTCGTCATTTGTATAGCACTTTTCCTCCATTTCAGCTCAAAGCGTTCGTCCTTTCAGTTTATAAATACAGACATAGGGGTTCATGGTAACCCTTTTAAGTCATTCACCCCAATCAAAAAACTGTAAGGAATGAGAGTAGTGGTTAAATACTCTCCACTCCCCCCACTCCCCTACCTACCATCTTCAATGGGCTAGTTTGAATACCACCTGCTTTTTAAAAATGTACAGTTCTGGCTGTTTTGCTGTTACAAGGACAGAAATAAACGCCACAAACTCACTCCGCGAGTAAAGCAGCTCTGGCGATGGCTTCCCCATTACTGTCCGTCCACAGTGTGATGAGCTGTTCTCCAGTCACACTGAAGTCTATCAGGTCTTCCTGCAAACAAAATCACAAATACCTATAGACCTCAAAATGCTATGCTACACAGAAAAAGAAGAAGAAAAACGAGAAGAAACAAAAAAAGGAGGAGAAGAAAATGAAGAAATAAATTTGGTAATTTAGGAAGCTGAACAGAACCTTTGGAAGTCAATAAGGTGGTGAGGAAGAAAAAGAAGCAGGAGGAGGAGGAGGAAGAAGAAGAGGAAGAGGAGGAAAAAGAGGAGGAGGAGGAAGAAGAGGAGGAGGAGGAGGAAGAGGAGGAAGAAGAGGAGGAGGAGCAAAAGAAGGCAGTGGCACCAACACCACACTTACTGCAGGTTGTGTGAGGGAAGCGTGAAGTTGAACACTCATCCTGCCATCATCGATCTGGGGCTCCAGCAACACAAACTAAAACATTAAAAACACATTTTGTTTTCACCACAATCATAAGAAAGATTCAAACCTTATAACAATATCTCAATCCTAACATCAGAAAAACTACAGTGCCAAAGCAAAAACTTCCTCTTTACAACCACCAAAAAACATCAATATTTAGCAAATAAACAGCTTCCAACAGAAGGGCAGTCATTGGATATTGGTCAACACCAAGTCCCCGAAAGAGCCATCTTCAACTAGACCAACTTTGAGACTCGAGAGCAAATTTGAAAACTCTCCTGAAGAATGGGAAGAAGTGTGTCTGGGCATTTCTGAGTGCTGAAAGACCATGTTGAACTGAACTAGCAAAACAATTTCAGGCATCACATGTTCTTGAGTAGGCTGCCCCTTACAAAACATTGGTTGCCCACACTTCTGAAGTCATGGGTTATCCCCCCCCCCCCCCCCCCCCCCCCCCCCCCCCCCCCCCCCCCCACCCCCCCCCCCCCCCCAAAACATTGGTGCCCCCCTGAAGTATGGGTTATCCCCCCCCCCCCCCCCCCCCCCCCCCCCCCCCCCAACCCTACCCCCGAGTTGTGCAAAATTTCTGTTCTTTAACTCTTAAAGAGTCCTATAGCGCAGAAGGTAATGCGCGCTTCACCCGTAATCCTGAAGCACGGTAATTCGCGCCTCATTAGTGCACTTTTTAGTCATGAAATCACAGGAAATAGGAACTCTCCAGTGCGTGAGAGACGGTTTAGTCAACTTCCGGAAAGGTTCCCCGTGTGTTTTCCGCTATCGTTTTCGCAAGTTTGACGTGGTTTTGTGTACTTTTTAAACGATTTTGTTTGAGGTTGCAAAATTTTCGGCCATGATGGCAGGGGATAGCTCCGGCAGTAATAGTGAGTTTGGTAACCTTATCGATGAGCTTATTGCTGAAAGAGCACAAGGACTTGGTGTAGACAACCAGAGTGAGTTTTCTTGTCTGTGTTGACTGTCTGTGCACACATTCACATGAAATCCACACTATCTTGTTGTTGTTTTATTAACATAGTCCATAAAATAACCTGTAATTATGAATTCATTACAAGATTCCAGCAGGTAAAAATAGTACTAAAGTCAAAATGGTTCTTTGGGTACATAGAATAACCATTTTGTAAACATATCCTAAAATATGAAGTCAATGTGACAATAAATAAATTTTTTGCATTTTTCAAATTCATAACCCAATTTATTGCAATAAACTTGAAATCCTTAAAGGATATAGGCGCAAATGTACAGAAAACCTTATAGGTCACCAAGAGTTAATTATAAAATGTTATGAATTGAAAATGGCCATGCTGGCACACATGTACGCATCAACAGCAACATAATTCAGAAAACACCAGTTGAAAGGACACCTCATATTTGCAAAACTACAGGAAAGCAAAACTGATGAAAATGTAAATTAAATGCGGTGGGAAAAAAAAACCAAAATAAACACGCACCTGACTTCTATCAGGGAAAGCCATGTAGACACAGAAGCCCAAGGCTTGCATCGTTGCTGATTGGATCTGCTTTATCATGTGGCCTGAATACAGTAACAGAACTTTACCAATCAAACGCACAGCAACTTGGGGGAAATACTGGCAGTCAACAAGAAAATTCTCAAGATTGTTCATGGCTACACATTATTATGAATAAATACACTGTAGAGTGCGTTTCACACACATTTATACAAAGAATTCCTGGTTTAATCTTGAATAACTATGCACACATTTCCCAGATAAATGAGTATAGTTTGTTTTTATTTGTATATATACTTTGGTTAGAAACTATAAACAAATATACATTTAGAACTTGTGAAGGGACGCATGCAAAAATGCGAAGTGACCCTAAAATATTTTGCACGTATCTCAATCAAATTCACTTAATAGGATTTCAGAAGCTATGGTAAAATTTCCTTTGTTTGGACATTCATATCCCTGCATTAACACTTATTCAGAAATAACAGCAATATCTTTTGTTACGAAATTAATATCTTGGCACTTGCATTCACAAATGTTTACAACATATTCCAAAGTAGCAGCAATCATCACTCAATGCATCATCATCATATGCATTAAGACAGTAACTGCAAAAGCCGACAAAGATAGGGGCTTGGGGTATAAAAGACCAATAGGTGGAAAGCTACTGGAGCTTTCACAAAGTCATGATGAACCAGGAAATTAGTAAACAGTCACACATCACAGGAGCAACCAACCTGAAGAAGACGGAGGTGAAGGAGGTCTGTCTGGCAGAAGGTTCAACAAGTTGACTGTCAGAATACACTCCCTTGTCTGAAACAAACAAAAACAAAAAAAAAATAAAAAAAAAATAATAATAAAATTCTAATAAAGGAAAAAGTATAGTGTAAACAGGAAAGTGAAGTTGTTGCTTTTTCTTTTGGACAAGCCAGCAATTGCAAGCCAGTCCTACAAATGCTACCATCGCAAAATTCTATAGCCATTTATTATACCATAAACCCAAGCCATCGCTATAAATGACAAAAGAAAACGTTTTCCTAAGTTTACAAGTTTGTTTTTTTTCATGAAGGATGCGAAATGCTACGAGTAGTAAATATTTCCAATTCTACAGCCATTTATTACTTTTATTTTTTTAAGCAGAATGGAAAGTATCCAACAATTTCCCACCTTGGTGGCCCAAACTCTCAGGCGCAGATCGCGACAGAGTGCAAAGATGTAGGTCTCCCCATGAACAGTGTGCACTTCCACACCGATCACAGAGTCTGATGCTTGCTGGTGGCCTCTGTGACAAACAAAGGTCACAAACAAATGAAGGTAAATAATGGCATAATGCACACATGGCGTCAACACCTTCACTTTAGTTAAGTTAAAACATACCGTGCTCAACGTTGATATGTTTTTTGTTTTTTTGGGGGGACATCAATTTTTTTTCATCAGATTAACATAAACTGTACTAAAAACGTTGAGGCAATCCTGATCATCATGCCATAATAAGAGGCTGCAGTACCTTGACCATTACTAAACGCAACGACAGCATACCTGATAGCTCCAGGCACCAGACCACTCCACAGCTTCTGCATGACTGAAGACTGTGACAACTCATGCTGGATCACCACACCTGCCAACCCGCACAACAAAAAAAACAACAGTAAATAAACCACAAAATGGAGTTTGTGCCCAGGAATTTTAAGACTGAAAAACGCAATCGACAGACATGGAAATCAACAGAAATGAAGTATTTCGACCCACACTAATTTTTGAATCTCTTCCTTCCCCCTCCCCCCCCCCCCTTTCTTCTCCCTGGGGCAGCATCACTCTGTATTGTTGTAAGCAACAAGTGCACATGGAAGGAGGGGGGGATGTAGGAGGTGGGGGGGGGGGGGCGGGGGTGATGGAAAGGAAAGGGAAGGGGGGAAGAGGGTAGAGCAGAGGGGGAAGCAGTCTTATAAACGGCTTTAAGGAGACCTACATCTCTAGAGCTATATGACACAAGTCTCCTATTTGTTCCCGATTCCCATTAATAAAACTGCTCCATAACCAACACTTGCTCAGTAGCTCTCATCCTTTAAAATAAAGGTCACCATTACTTTAAAAAAAAAAAAAAAAATTGAAATCAGGTAATAAGAGCTAAATGATGATAATAATAATAATAATTAACATTTGTATAGCACCCTTCCTCCCTAAAGCTCAATAAAGCTTTAAAGAAAGAAAATAAAATTCAAACAAACATACATAAAGAAATAAAGCGAAAACAAAACATTAAATACCAAATCAGACCAACACACGCAACGACTATTATGTCATAGAAATTAAACACGTTTTATCACAGGTAGGTGAAATGTAGCTACTGAGAGCAGCAAAGTCAATCCTTGTGTACTTACTGGACTTCAGTGATCGTCCTAGGGAATTGCAAAACCGGTACGATGTCACAGTAAACAAACCCACTCGAACGCAAACCGGCAGGCCAGTCACGGAAACCGGTATGACCCATAGCAGGAGTGAGATTTAGCGCTCGCCCGAGGCGATTTAAAACCAGCTCGGGCGACCTCACTTTATAATTGAGCCAGCCCGCCTGGCGACCCTAAAAAAAAAAGATAATACTTGCACTATTAGAAGCTCGGTTCGAAGCGAGGGCGTTTTTAGGTCACTGTTCGTCTGCTACAAGTATGAAGCATACGCGAGCGTTATTTCCCTTTGCCTACTTCCCTTTAGCGCCAAGCGCGCTCTCTGCTTTGTTTGTGAAAAAGACACCCGCTACAAATTACGTGTATTGTCAAAATTTGTGTTTTATATGTGAACGATTGTAATTGTCGGGCTGCCTAAAAATCATGTGGGCTACCTCACTTTACTTACTAGCTAGCCAGGTGGGCTAGTTAGTCTCCTGGGTTAAATCTCACCCCTGCCATAGCAAAGCTTAATAATGCGTCACTATTTTTGCCACCGAAAATCTGCCGACGAATGCAGTGATTAAGTTATTGCTCACCGTAAAGCCTACTAACTATAACTAAAACGATGTTTGCCAAAAATAAAAGTGAAAAAATATATTTTTGCTTCTTCATTATTACTAGCTTATCTGCCACTGTCGCAATACATACTGACGAGCACGAGGAAAGAAAAAAATCGAAAAGTGCGCGAGTTTAATTTATCCGTATTCACGATAGCCTTGCACCGCCAATGTTATATCATTCTGTATTAATTACCTCAAAGAATATGGCAAGGCTACTGAACGCATTCGCAGGCCTCTCGTCTACATTCCCTAAACCCATAATCAGCGTGGCTGGCTGGCTCTCTCTCTCTCTCTCTCTCTCTCTCTCTCTCTTGTTTTTCTTTCTCTTTTCCTTTATTTTTGAAAACAGTCAAACCAAATAAGAACCGGTAGGCTCTACCGGCTACCGATTTTTCAACCGGTATTTTTATTCTCAAACCGGTAAAATACCGGTAATTTCCGGTTAAATCCATCCCTGGACTTGCAGCCGTAAAACTCATAATAATACTAAAAAGAAGAATTTATTACACTGGTTCGAGAAAATTTTTTATTTTTATAAACTCACCTAAGATTCCAACAGGAGGCATTTTCAGGAGCAGAATACTGCCAGCATTGGTGCCCAGGGCGAACAAGGCCTGTCCATCAGAAGTGACGCAGGAAGCAGCACTGAGCAGGTGCGCTGCGATGCTGCCCCCGGGGTTGATCATGTGCATGTTCTTGCTGTCAGTGGCTGTGGCCAGGCAAGCGTCGTAGAAGATGGATGTAGCAATATGCTCAGACAATGAAAACGTCTCCTGGGAAGGAGGGAGGGAAGGAGAAGGAGAAATTAGTTTATGCTCAAACAACACTCCATCCCTGTCATGTATTCAAACTGTTCTAGAAATAGAACTCTTAACAACAAATATGAAGTAGAAATATTACCCACAAGAAGAGGTTAAGGAGTAATTCAAGACCTAATCATGAGAGTAATTAATTTGAATGCGCAAGAGCTTTCTTTCGGAAGAGAGAACATGCTGAGGTCTAGTCTATGCTATGCACGCATTCCATCGCATGGACTTGAAAGATCCTAAACGCTCATTTCCTAGACAGGCCAGTGCCGGCTACATAAATACACCTAGGACAAACTAAGTCCTTTCTCTCCATTCCTGGTTGCCCTGGATTGTGCTCAGTCACCTGGGCATCAAGACTATGTGCCCAAAGGTTGCAAGTGGGCACCTCGGGCGCTTGAGTAAGACCCTGTATTGGCCAGCGCCTTGAGCATCTCTTCAGCTGGAAAAGTGCTACATAAAAGTGACTAAATACAATAAATAAAGCAAACAAATTAAACATGCACACATGCATGTTGTGTTCCCATACACCTATGGAAAGAGCAAGACTATTTTTGTTTGTTTATAAAACGCAGGAAAAAGGCAGTCTCACCTTCAGAATAGGAAGTAGAATATTACAAGTGTGGAAAGACCTGTCATAGCATGGTGACTACCTATCACCGACCAGCCAATGAAATGCATGGATACTAAAAAGCTTAGTTATTATTGTTTACAGGGTCCAGCTCACTACAAAGGGTCGTATCAGGACCTCAATTTGGTTAAAAGAGGACTCATTCCTGCTCCGTATAAAAGATCTGCTGAAACAACCCTAATGGGAATACTGAAACCACTCCATTAGGCAGTCACTTTTAGTTTACAATGGATGTGAAGTTTACAATGGATGTGAAGACTATAAATATGACCAGGCTTTCCAAAGAATTTCAATGGGCAATGTTTAGCAGGGCTAAAAAGTCTGTGTTAAACAAATCTAACCACCAAAGCATATCCTTGTATTAGGTACCGGCAGGCCCTTCATAGCAGTAGGTCACGCTTCTAACATTTGCCCTCCAACCTCTTTGTTTCAAACTGGTCTAGCTCTTTTATTTAATGCTTTTATGCAATAAACCTTGTATGAATTTTAAAGATGATGTTTTATTCTTTCGTTTGAGTGCATGTGTGAGTGTGGATATGGTACCGTTATTTAAAAATCCGTTGTTGAAAATCACCATTTTTGTCAAAAATTGCAGCGGTGGCCCGATTCCCAAAGCAAGACGATTTTAGCCATGTTGTTTAAACCTCTCGCCGGATGTGTACTATAAATAGAACCATGCAATGGCATATATCACTGAAAAGTGCGTTTCGCGATCTTTAAAATGGTGTCAAATATGATATATAAATTTTCGTTTTAATTTTATTGCAAATTGAAAAATTTAAACTACAAATTCGTCCTCTTGCTGAAATATTAGGCATATCAAATAAGGTATCATTCGAAAGATAATTCATTTTTCTTTCTTAAAATCTCGTTTCCGACGAGATTATATGTATCGTACGCGTCCATTGGTTGAAATGCCGAGGTAACGCGTGATCAAATGTGGCGACGCCAATTTCAAAATGGCAGCATCCAGTGTGCTAACAATTTCGCCCCAAATCAGCAAATAGCTAGGCAAGTTCACACCATTATCGCTGTAAATGTCTTCTACATCCAATTCTATACAATGCCAATGTATTTTTAAGAGTGTTATGTTGTTTAATTTTGTGTAATTGCGTACAATTTGATAGCAGTGCAAACAGATAAATAACTAGTCTAGACTATAGTAAACCTCACTAGTGAAGCAGGTTTTCGTTTTTTGTTTGGGTTCGATTTCTGACATAATATTTATAATGTTTATGTTGAAAAATATAATATGAGTAAATTATTATGGATGAAAGTACAAATTATCCATCCGATTTTGTATATTTTACAAATATCAAATGGTCACTGGCGATTGAGTTTCAACTTCCGGTAATGGTAGGCCTATTGACTATGCGTCGTCTGCTAAGTGAAGAAGTAGCATTCAGTAATTTATTTCACCAAGTGACACATTTAAAGATATCATAATAACCAGAAAAGTTAATGGTTGAAGTTGGAAAACAGCAAACAATGCACACACCCAATTATTACAAAGTTAACTACAAAATTCAGAATGAACTAATGAAGTCCATAAAACCTAAAAAGCCTCAGAAAAGCTAATGTGATAAAAGAGACTATTAGGGCACATTTATTATGACAAATATAGCAATTTAAAATCATTTATAGCATTTTAATGGTTTTGTAACTTGATCTGTGAAAGGCAAGCATTATTCATGACATTCCTGCAATTACTAGGGAATACTAACCTCTTACGTTACCCGGGATGGAAGGTGTTGGGAGAGAGGGGTGAAATTTTAAATCTATAATACTACTGTGTTGAAGGATGTCAATTTGAAGCATTTTAAAAGTTATTCACAGAACACTTTAAATTTTTACAATTGGACAAGAAATGTACAAGTTGTGTCACTTGGAAATTCTTTTGTTTTTTGCCGCATGCGATTTTAGCTCGCAAGGCATTTTTGGCTGACTGGCAATCAAAAACCACTATTGCCATCCCACCCCAAAAAATTGGGCTTATTCTGAACAATACTTTATTCAGAATCCCAGAAGTTTGATCAATTTTGACAAGAAATTAAGAAACTGTGGAATGTCAAAGTATGCTTACCATGCAATTTGCAAAAAATGGCCTAAAACGGCCCAATTTCTGTCAAAACATTTTTTCTTGTATCTCGGAAACTATTTGAGCTAGACACTTGCTGTTTTTTTTTTTATTCATAGTTTTGCTGTATCTATCCAAATATCTCATTTTTTAGTTATCATAATGGCAAGGGATTTTTTTAGTTTTAGGGGCTGCCGGTACCTACTTGTATACTCTTTCCAATCCTTTTATCTACTTACAGCCTTGTATACTCTTTCCGATCCTACACTTTACAGCCTTGTATACTCTTTCCGATCCTTTTATCCACTTGCAGCTTTGTATACTCTTTCCGAACCTTTTATCTACTTACAGCCTTGTATACTCTTTCTGATCCTTTTATCTACTTACAGCCTTGTATATACTCTTTCCGATCCTTTTGTCTACTTACAGCCTTGTATACTCTTTCTGTTCCTTTTATCTACTTACAGCCTTGTATATACTCTTTCCGATCCTTTTGTCTACTTACAGCCTTGTATACTCTTTCTGATCCTTTTATCTACTTAGTACTTACAGCCTTGTATACTCTTTCTGATCCTTTTATCTACTTACAGCCTTGTATACTCTTTCTGATCCTTTTATCTACTTACAGCCTTGTATACTCTTTCCGTCCTTTTATCTACTTACAGCCTTGTATACTCTTTCTGATCCTTTTATCTACTTACAGCCTTGTATACTCTTTCCGATCCTTTTGTCTACTAACAGCCTTGTATACTCTTTCTGATCCTTTTATCTACTTACAGACTGTGCCCTGCGACAGGGGTGTGGAAAAACCAGCCGATGGATGCTGGCCACTGTGGAAACCAGGATAATAACCTGTCCTTGGTTCTCACTGACAGAAACCCCACCCACGATAGGCGTGTCCTGCAGGCGGTAGCGGATTCGACTTCCAGTCAGCATCAGATCCAGCGAGGTCTCCTCCAGCTCCAATACATCCCCACATGTCCTCCTGAGCACCGAACATTAATCACAGTCAAAAGGGAGGAACTGTGCCAAGTGCTCAATATTAGTATTCTGACAACTGATATGGCACAGTTAGTTCAATAATGAACTTTAGCAGGTTACACTGATCTTATTTTCATTTTATACAAAGTTACTTTACCATTCTATTTTTATGTTGGAAGTAGTGTTAAATTTGTAAGTTTTATATGTGGCATTTGCTAACCGATTGCCTGGAAGCTTGGTGATGCATTGTCTAGTGCATGTAGTGTTGTGTGTCAATGAAAGTGTAATTTTTTTAACCTGCACTGTAGTGCTACATTTAGTGTTTAATGTGATATAATTATGCACACGTTTTATTATTTTTGGCATGTATTATTGTCTTTGTAGGTAGTCAAAAGCCATTTTTAAAAAATGATTTCCTCATCACAAAACTGACATAGATTTAAAGAGCTTTTCATTCTGAACACAATGGTATTTTTTTTATTTATGTAGGATTAATAGTTTTTAAGAAATGGGTGCTGCAAGGTCGTAAATTTTGACGTTATTTTGGCACCGTTGTCAAATTATGAAAAATCCCAACTTTGAGCATCCATACCATCATAATGGTTAACATTAAATGACTGATTTTTTGTGTACCTGGTCTTTGTATACCAAATTGCAACTCCAATTTTTTTTAGGATGACAACAATAATAATTTCCATTATACAGGTGTCCGAAGTGGACAAAATCTTTACTTTACGTACAAAATTATGCCCGAAATAGTAAAAATGGCATAACTTCACTTTAAATTATCCTATCTCAATATATTTTATACCAAAGTGATCAGTTTTAATAGATCTACAAAACAAACAGACAAAGACATACAATAACAAACAAAACAAAAAAAGATTTTTTTATGCCCAAGAATTTCTTTTATTTAACACACAATGCTGGGTAAGCAACACCAGGAAACAGTAGTGTGAACCAATCAGCAACCTGAAAAAATGAAAAGACATGATGGAATTAAAATATGCAAATGTTTACTCATCATAAATTACTTGATGCACAAACACATTCTTCTTCGTCTTCTTCTTCTTGTCCTAGACGGGCGAGTGCCGGTAACAAGAACATACCCAGCATTTGGCTGCAGCATCCTCAATAAGTTGAGGTTGGCAGCCATTCAAGAAGATATAAAAGAAATATGCACTTTCATGAATGTGTGAAATCAGAATGAATGTATATAACCTACTAATAATAAAATTGCTATTATTATTTGTATTTACTATTATAATACAGCAAGAATCAAATCTTACATCATTTCTTGACTTGTTCCCAACTTGTCTGAGCAACTCCAACTGTAGAAGTACTATGATGCCATGTTGGTCAAAGAAACTGGTGGTGGATCAGGAGGCCTTCCTTTTCCTCTTGCAAGAAATGTTCTCTTCAAGCCATCAAAGGTTTCATCACCTGCAGACAGAGAGTGAGAGAAACATAAGTACAAAATATAACAATTGAAAAATAATAATAAAATTGGAGTTACACTTAGAATTAAGTGTAATAAACTCTTAAAATTTAGGCTACACTTATTCTTTGAATGTATGCTAAAACAAAACAAAACAATTCATAAATAAAAGCTCTAGAAACTAATAATCTATGAGAACGCTGGGCGTGGGAATAAAAACTTTCAGAATTTGCAGTGTAGGCCTACTCTGTTTAATGTTTGTGTGATTAAAATGATACCTGTACTACAACAACAAAAAGTAAAATAATTATCTTCGGTGCAGAAACAAAATCAGCTAAGGAACAACACCATTATTTAAATAATTATCGAATGGTGACTGTCACTTGAGTGCGAGATTGCATTTTCAGTAGGCTAGCGTCTAGCGATCGATGTTTAGGCCTATGTAGTAGTACCACTATGAGTAGGCCTAATGACCATCGATGCTAACTAAAATGCGTAAATAATAATGATTATATATCTGTAATTCTAAAGTATAAATTTAAGAAACTATTTCACTTACCAACCAGTGTGACCAGATTGAATGTTGGAAGCTGAGATGCGATGTTTTCAATTTCTGCCATGATGGCGTACTCACGCAGCCATGCCGTACGCCGTGATCGTAATGAAAAAGTCCGTCAGAAACCTCTTTTCTTTCTAAAAGTGCTCGGGTCGATAAATTCGTATCGTAAAACAAACTATTGCATTAGTTTGATGAAAGATTCCTCTTTTTTTTAGTATGTCGTGGTTTTCGATTGAACAAGTTAAAAGTTTCGAAAATATTGAGATAACACTTTGCACAAAGCGCATTCAAAGAAATTCTTAAAAACTTCCGGTTCATTTGGTCTCAGTGGAAAGCTAAGAAACAGAGCTTTCCATTGGTTGTCTATTTATAACAATCCAATCAGTAGGAGCCAAGCACTTTGCATTTGAAAACTGTACCCTTCGACCTGCCATGCAAATCACTTTTCCGGTTTGCGTCGAAACAGACCACACGCTCCCATCTTTAAAATATTTTATTAAATCAATAACGCTTAAAACGAACATAGATACAACAAAAAACATCAAGATAAGGGACTAATCTTTTATTCTAATTTAAAATTTATTCGTTTTGATGCATTTTAAGGATAAATCAGCATGTTATAATGCAAGCAAAATTCGGTCAAAACTCGAGAGCGGACCAATCGCTTAAGAGGCTTTTGACTACCTAGTCTTTGTGGTGTTTTTTTTAATTGGAAATTGTCATGCCACACACTAAATTTCCTTGTAATTTATCAGGACAATAAAAAAAAATCTAGAACCTAAAACTAGTGCTTACAACTACAAGCCCAACTGAGAGCATCGCGGAAAAAAATTAAAGAGGGCAATGTTCAGTTTTGGGTAGTCTTTGGGGCAGCATTTCCCTTGCTTGGGAAAAAAACAACAATTGTCCTTTTTGGGGTTTAGTATGGGGAAAAAGAGACAACAGACATATTTTAATCTATTAATTATTTTAAAGTACATTAACATCTGGAATGCCTGTGTACTCTATAATTAAACAATTATGAAGTGTTTGCATTTTTAAGTATGCACTACTGCCTCAAGGCTCACAACATTAAACAACAACAGTGTCAATCTCTAACATCAAATCTTGATTCGCACAAATTGGACATTTTCATTGTCACTGTGAACTCACCAGTAAATAAACCTGTTGCGTACTGGGGATCCTGGACGGCCGCTATCCTGATAGGTGTAGCCGCCACAGCTGTCCGGCACCTTGATGTCTTGCAGCGTGCTGGCCGAAGCACCTAGGCGAAAAGCTTTTTCATCAAACATTATATTTATAGCACATTGAATTACTGCAATTTTTAGCCAAGTTTGAGTTACATGAAATGTAGTTTTACAAATGCTAGCATGATCACTTTAGCCCTAACTCTAAACCCTAATAAAACAAAATCCTGTGCGAATGTGCTCTCCAACAATTAAAATGCGTGTTAACAATAGCTAAGCTAGCAGAGGAAAAGATGACAGCCTATACATGTATGAACATAGCCTATACTTGTAATAATCTAATCTTAATGATGATGACGATGTAGACTTGTGTTGTAAGGCACAGAATTCCATGTCACAGGGTCATGCTCAATGCGCACCTTTAGTGAACAGCAATCAGTGGGGAAAAACAAAAAGCTGTTAAAAGAGGTGAGTTTTCAGTCCATTTTTGAAGCTTTCCAAGAAGGAGCTCTGCTTTGGGTCAATTGGAAGGCAATTCTAGTTCAGAGAGGTGCCGCATTTGAGAAAGTGCACACTCCTAGAGTATTTTTGTTGCCTGTGTGGACACTGGGAAGCTCAAGCCGGCACTGAGTTTTAGAACAGTCTACATCGGGGTTGATGACAGGCAATCAGCTCAGTGAGATAAGCACAGGGGCACAGTAATGCTGTTGGGGCACTATTAGTGATAGACCAATGTCAAGATTTTCTAGTCCAACCTTTTTCAACTAGCAACCAATGAATGGAAGGAACAATGGAACTCCAGGAGTAATCTTCATCTTCATCCACTTCACGGCCACCTGATGATTACTCTGCCGCACCGAGTAATGTGCTGACATGTCATTTTCCACAGCGATTGCAATAATGTAGTGTGGAGAGGATAAGGATAACTGCCACAGCATTGGCTGTCTTTTGGTTAATCATGGGACGTTGTCCACCACGCATTTTGATGTAGAAATAACATCATGTCCTAACTGCTAACAACTCAACTGACGTCACCTGATTACGTCTAATTACTGGCGATTAAAAGACAGACGGTCCGCACGATTTGCATGGTTTTATACAAGCCCGTCCAATCAGGATATATATCTATCCTATCCCGTAACTTCAAAGTCGTTGGGGCACCACAGATGATTGTTTAACCAGCATACTCCATCTTTCTCTGTCCTCAGCAAACCCTAATGGCTTCGCTCAGTGTCAAGCCAGTCCATTCTCGAATGTTGCCCTACCACCTCCTTTTCAGTTTCTGTCTCACTCTTCTTCTGTCTCCTTGCAAGATAAGTCTTTGCAAGGTCTGATGCTCTGGTGACGTGACCATGCCATCGGAGTTTCCGTTTCTTCACCACTGTGAGCATATCATCGTGTTGTCCAAAGGCTTGTGTGATGGTCTGTCGGACTTCATTGGTGCGTGATGTGCTGGGTATAGGAAATGCCCAGAAGTCTTCTGTAGCACCTGATCTCCATGTTTGGTATTCTTCGTTGTAAGTCTGATGTGATGGTACATGTTTCACAAGCATATAGGAAGGAGATGGCAAGGGAGTACAGCAGCCTTACCTTTCGAGTGTAGACTGATGGTCCTGACTTTCCAAATCAAATGGGCTTCAACCTTGCCAGGGCAGCAGTTGTTTGTGCAATCCTGGAAAGGTCTTCCTGCCGTGACCAATTGTCTGATACAATGGCTCCTAAATATTTGAAGCTAGTAATTGTGGGATTGGCCTTGACTATTGGTGTTGGTCATCATTTTGGTCTTCTCTGCACTTATTTCCATTCCTTAGGCTCTGGAGATGGTGTCAAGGCTCTGTACCAGCTGTTCAAGTTCTTGTTCCTCTACAGCCAATCCATCAGAGTCATCCGCAAAACGGAGGTTGGAAACTGCTCTGCCGCCTATGCTGACTGTGCCTTCGTGATCTGCAAGGGCATCTGACATGGTGCGCTCTAGGAAGATGCTGAAGAGTGTTGGAGAGAGTAGGCATCCGTGACACACACTGATTATTGTTCTTAACTAGTTCCCGATAACGCTGTTGTGGAGGACTGCACTGGTGAGTTGTCAACAGGTTTTTGATGACTTCAATAATTTTAGGGCTGACGACTGATGTACACTCTCATGGTTGCCCACAGACTCTGAGCTGCATGCCAGACTCCGTCAAACGCTTTCTAAGTTTCTTGAAGTCTACAAACACAGTATAGTTAATAGTTCTGATGGAGTGGTAACATATATCTATATATTTCGAATGGATAAAAATTCAGAGAGGATGAGATAAATAGGGGCTTATCCATCACATCGAGGGCTGCCAAGATGCTGCTGGCGTGCAATGACGAAAGTATTATTTTGAGTTGGCTAAGTTTTGAAAAAAAACAAAAACAAAAAAACTATCGTAGGTAGAAGTAAAATATGAAGGACATTGAAAGCGGGTTTATATGTCATACCTGTATTGACAACTATCTCTTTCCATGGAGGTGAGACGGCTTGGGCGACAACACCTTTTGCCGCCATCGTGCTCTCCGTGCATGCCCTGCGACATGCTAGTCTCTAAATCAAAGTATAAATATAATTGGTAGTAATATGTACAATAACAGAATCCAGTTTTGCAAAATTATAGCTAATAGTTTTTGTATGGTATTATTAATCCTAACATCTATTCAAATGTAGGGTTTGTTAAAAATATAATCAACAATTCAAATCAAAATGTAGAGATTATGTAAAACCGGATGTAGAATTCCCTGCGAGATTCGTTAGGACGCATCGGAAGCATTGATAGAAATTGGGTGGTCGCTTATAAGAAAAATCCACAAACAATGCCGAAGTAAGTTTGTATTTTTAAGCTACAAGATAGATGGAATGCTCCATACTGTAGGAAATTACATTTAGGCTGTTCCATACCAATAGTTTTTTCAGGTCTTTTGTCTTTTAAATTAATATTTTCTACTGGCTTAGTACTACAGAGTACAGTAATTGAGTAGGGTTTAGGGTTAGTACTAGTACTAATACTAGTAATTACTGTAATAGCATAGCATATTTCGGCATGCAGGCTAAGAAACCTTTGACCCTCCTAATCGTTCTTAATGAGGGTCCCAAGACCCAAACCCCTGGCCTCGGTGCTTACCAATTTAGAATTTTGTAGACTCCAATTTAGTGGAGTAGATGCTATCCTTAAAAATAAATAACTTGTTCAGAATATTCCTAAGTCCCCTATACGCTGAAGTGTCCGGGGACGGTAATCTATCAATCCTGAGAATATTCTTGAACACTGCCGAGGCTATGGATCATGCTAAATCACTCGATCGATGATCGATCGAGTGATTTAGCATGCTCCATAGCCTCGGCAGTCAGGTTATTCCAAGGGGTTACAACTCTATTAGTAAAATACTTCTTAAATTTTGCGAATATTATCAAAAGTTCTCAGGATAATTAAAATCACCAGTCATAATCGCTCACTCCCTCCCATGGATTTGAAAAGCTTATTGTTCAAGACATTTACCCTCCCGTTTTCTTCCTCAGTACAGCAAGGTGATCTATACAAGACCCCAAATACATATGACCCCTTAGTGGGTAAAGTTACTTTGCATAAAATACTTGGGGGTTAAAACACTTCTCTAATTCGTACAACCTGAATACCTCCAGTCCCTCTTTAACAAACTCACTCCTCTTCCCTGTGTCACTGTCATGATACAAGTGTAGCCTGGCAATGGCTTGTTTACGAGTAACTTTTTACAGCAATGGCTCGGAAGTCTCTTATTTCGTCTTTGTAACTGTCACTATTGCTACTTTAGAACACTATCAATCTATATACATGTGCATAGCTAGTACTACTACTAGTATTAGGTACTCCAAAGCCTTCATTGGCTCTTGTCCGCTTGGCAGTTTTGACTCAGTTTTGATTTCACTTTCAACACTTATTATTAATGTAAAACTGCATCAAAACGAACAGTGGCTGTATTCAAATAAAAATTGAAAGCTTTATCTTTACATCTGTGTTGTTTTTAATGCATGTTTATGCGAAAGATTCCGATAAAACAGCTTTTGAATACGCTTCTATCCGAGCGCTGAATGCCGCTGCGAAACAAAATGTCAGCGCGTCTGCTGCGAGGTGGCTCATTTCAAACTCTAAGTGCTTTAAGATATTTCATTGGATGGCCTAAAAATAAGAACCAATGAGAAGTTCGGATACTTAGCTTCATTTACATATCAAATATGGTGGGCTCTGATGTGTGAAAGTGTTGAACATTACGAGCTGAACAAAGTGGTTAAAGCGGTTTTGATGTAAGTTTGATTTTAACTAGAAGTTTAAAATTTAGCAAGAAATAAAGAGCAGACTTTCCTTTATTAAACTAGGGTATTTATTAATTTGTGCATTACTCTATCGCGGTGCGCTTTGCCGTAGAAAAGTGTACCCAAACAGTGTTCGGGTTTTCTTGCAGCCATGGCGAACTCGTAGGCCTATTCAGCGACACGAGTGCTGAGCGTAGTAGCACACTAGTAGGCCAATGATTTGCCAGCTCGCACTGCGAATTTGATGATTTCCCAACTTTGAAGCACCAAAACAGCTAAACATTACATGGGATAGGCCTGAAGAAAATTGGGCTTGGAGTATAACATATGAAGGGGTTACCTGTCAAAAATCAGCTTTCTGGTATCAATATTGGCTTTACTTTGAGACTCCAAAGTTGTCAATTTCTTCAATTCCAAAACGTTGCCAAAAAACACCAACATTCGCCATTTTCAGACATTAATAACTTTTTACCTATTTGTCCTATGGGGGAAAAAATATACCACTGTGTTCAGAATAAAAAGATCTATGTATTTATACTTTTAGTGTCCAAACTGAGTTAAAGAAAATCAAAAATGAATTTGGAGTACCTACTAGTATTCATCGTAAAAGTTACCAAAACGAAAGAAGAGAGTTCCGAGCTTGTGTTAGTGTGTGAACAGTTGCATTTGTGTTTCTTTTTTTATTCATTTTCATGTGAGCTTTCTAGTCTTTTGCCACTAAATGTTTGGATAGCACATGATGGTAGAGGCCATAATTGTTTTCTGTCTGTCATTTGATTTGTTATCGTTGAATCAGATTAAAAAGTTAATCCAACAGCATAGATATATTTAGATGGTGATTTCTTGTCAGTTGACTTGTTTTAATTGTGTGCTTTATTATTCATCTTATTTTAAGTTTTATTGTCATTATTTAACAATTATGTGTTCTCCTAAAGGTTGTTTTGATTTTTTTGAAACTTTCTTTACATTTGCCTTTACTTGTTGTGCAGGTACTATTGCGACTATTGTGACACATACCTAACACATGACTCGGTAAGGACCACATCGCATTGCTGATTTAATGCTTTAGTGATGATTTGTGTGTGTGGTGTGTGTGTGTGTTTGTTATGCATATAATATCTAGGTGAGTTTGTACTGAGTGTTGCCTGGATTAGGGCCAAAAAAATAATGTCTGTTTACGGTAACTGGGAAAAAAAAGGGTCGGTAGGTAGTCTTCATTTTTTTACTTCTTTTTTTTTAAACCTTTTCACCTTGGATGCGAATTTTTGGGCTTTTTTCTTTTTTTTTTTTTTTAGACGATCCAAATAATAATTTTAGGGTAGGGGCCAAAAATTAGGGTTGGTCAGGATATGGACATTTTCTTGGAGGGTGGAAATGGGAGGATAGGGAGAGAGGGGGAGTGGAGTGCCATAGAGTGTTAGATACTTGACTTTAGTTTTTATTTTGTGATGGTTGATACATATATACGTTCATGTCATGTTATAAGGTGCTTATTATTTGTTACTTGCATTAGTTTTATAATATTTATTTCTTTCGTTAAAATGTTTTCTTGTTATTTAGTAGTTATTTGTGCCGTTCTGTTGATATAGTGTTTAAATAGTTGTAGGTTAAATGTTACTCGGTTTTATACAACAAATTCTTATCATGTATGGATTTTGACTATTGATTTTACTACTGACATATTACTTATATTATTTTGTGTTGCTATGTAATACTTTTTATTTTGAACTATTGGTATCATTACTTAATTAATAATTGTGTATTCTTAATGTTGATGTATTCCTTTACGTGTGTGTGCATGCGTGAGTGTTTGCCCGCGTTTGTGGTTCTCTTTTGACATCATGTCTTTTTGGACTCTCATACATAACAATGTGAGTTGATGTACTCACACCACCCCAAAAAAAAAATTGAGTGCTAAATAGTCCTAACATGTCATTTAAAAAAAAAGTCTGTTTGTCAGTCAGTCTGTCTGCTGTCCACTGTCTGTGTAAAACTTGCAAGGGTTTGAATAGAATCTGTTTCAACTATCACAAGCAAGTTTTGTAAGAGGTAAAATCTTGATGTCAAACAACCGTCTCAAGCTAATTTATGATAACAAAACTGAGGCCCTCCGTGTTTCTCCGTCATCTGCAGACCCCTCTTCTCTTCCCTCAACTATCACTGTTGAAACTACTTCTATTTCTTTTTCTGACACTGTTCACGATCTTGGGTTTTTTCTCGATCAGTATCTCTCCATGCAGCAACACATTGCAAAAACTTGTCAGATTGCATACATTGAACTTAGACGCATAAGGTCCATTCGACAGTATCTCACACAAGAAGCAACAAAAACACTAGTTAGCGCATGCATTCTGTCTAGATTGGATTAATATTGTAATTCACTCCTTGTAGGTTGCACACAGAAAGTCCTAAGACCTCTTCAGCAAGTCCAAAACTCTGCAGCTAAACTCATCTTCAAAGCACGGAAATCACAGCATTGCACGCCTCTCTTTCAAGAGCTACACTGGCTCCCAATTGAACAACGAATTAAATAAAAAACCTCATGTCTCTGCTACCACATCATCTCTGGAACTGCTCCTAGCTATCTTTCAGAACTTTTGATTGTCTATGTTCCTTCTCGGTCTCTACGCTCCTCTGCAGATGAAAGGATGTTCCGTGTACCAGAATACCACAGGGTGAGACACGGTGTTCGAGCCTTCAGTTTCTTCTCCGATCAGACCTGGAACTCACTACCTCGGTCCGTCCGTCACAGTCCTTCACTAGCGTTTTTTAAAATGAACTTGAAGACGCATCTTTTTAGAGAGGCTTTTTCTTAGGCGCCATGAGTGAGTGTTGTTAGTTATTTTTGGTGTTGGGATGTGTATGTGGTTGCGTGTTAACTGTTATTGACCAATGTACGCATGTTGTGTTTATATTTGTTTAAAGCGCTTTGTGAATTTGGAAAGTGCTGTATAAATTGCCTGTTATTATTATTAAGATGGTGTATATCCCTGAAAACCTCATAAATGATAAGTGAATGAATCTTCACTTCAAGGTCAAAGTCACAGTGTCAACAATGGTAGTCCAAAAATGACAAATTTTCATAAAATTTCACTTTTTAAAATAGTTTATTAATATTGAACTTATGATTCTTTGATGCATGATAGATATCAATGAGACACACATACTGTGCACATTTGGTCAACCTCACTCCATGGTCAAGGTCACTAGAGTTGTCAAAGTCTTTTAGTATAGTTATTTTGAAGTGACTTTGACTCTAAACTATGAGAGACATAAAGTCCAAACTTGTTGTATTCAGAGATGATAGATTGATCTTTCATAAATGTTTCATTTTATCCTTGATCTTGAAGGTCAAGATCATTTTAGGCCTTGCAAAAACATACAAAAAAAATAGTTAATCGTACAGTGGAATGGCTGTTTATTTAACCCATATTATGCAACAACATGGGATTATTTGATCAAGCATGCATATAAAAGGTGAGGTGAGGATCAAGGCCAAGGTAACCGAAAGTCAAGGTCATCCCAAAGTCACAGTTTTTAAGGCATAATACAACTTTTGCTGTAGTTTTTTTGATAGTACATGAGTATAATTGGAACAAGAGGTCAAGGTCATCCCAAGGTTAAGAAAATAGAAAGATCAAAGTAGGTATATTACATTTTTATGTCACTGTTTCAATTTGTTGTTGTTTTTATGTTCACTCATTTTCATGTTAAATATTGCGAGTTCCATAAGGTGCATGTGAGTCATAACGGCTTTGCCCTTCTATCATTATATACATAGATGTGATGTGTGTTACTATTTCTTCTGATGTTTAACATGTTTTATTCCATAATGTTGTACCATATTGTTTAAATATTTATCCTTGTGAATGTATTGTGTGTATATGTGTGTGAGCGCTTAGACTTTTAGCAAGCTTTTAGTTTGGTTTTGCTCTTTCAGCACTAAATATTATTATATTTATTATTATTATTATTATTATTATTATTATTATTATTATTATTATTATTATTATTATTTCTGCTGCACACAATTTGTTTGTTTTGTTTTTTTAATGGGGACAAGAAAGATTCTGATTTTGCTATTTCACTTTCAGCCTTCAGTCAGGAAGACGCATTGCAATGGGCGAAAGCACAAGGAAAATGTCAGACTGTACTACCAGAAATGGTTGGAAGAGCAGGTCCAGAAGTTGGTGGACGACACAAGTAAGCCATACATGCACAGTTTATCTATATTATTATTATTATTTAACGTTTTGTCTTGGTAAGACCATGTTCCCTCCCATAAAGCAAGTGAGCACCGCAGGCAGTTTGAGTTAGACCCTGTATCGACTAGTGCCTGGATCAGCTACAGCTGGAAAAGCACTATATAAGAATGTTACATATGTATTTTGCAGGTGTAAAGATACAATTTTAAAAAATCAATGTTATAAGGATTTCTAAAACGTTTTACGTTATATAACTGACCTAAAGCGATTGAACATAAATTTATGTTTCTTTAATTTTCATTTTCTTAAATTTTTGTTTCAACTTGGGTTTTTTCAAGAGCGCATGTCTTGTCTGAGAACTTTTTTGTTTTTAGTGTGTGTGCGTGGAAGTTGTCTGCACTGAGAGTATTATGGTATGTTTCAGCCGCTGCTTACAAGGCTGGCAAGATTGCCACAAACCCATTCCAGGGAGGTAACCCAGGACCTGGTGGTGCGATGGTTCCCCCTCCGGCAAGCCTGGGTGGACGTGAGTTGCCTTCCTTTTAAATTATGGTTGCAACTCTATTGTATTTAAAAAAAAAATGTTTTGCTTGTTTGTTCACTTCACGTGCAAAAACAGCAATGTGAGTCTGTATTCCCCTCCTCCCCCCCCCCCCCCCCCCAAATTTTTTTTCCTGAACATGTGAGTCATATGAGCTTTTCCCCTTTTGAATAAAACATTGAACAGTTGAACTTTTTTTTTTTTTCAGAATAATAATTTTAGTTGTAAAACTTTATTAGGGCCAACAAAGAAAATTATATGGTTTACCGCATGAGTAGGGGTGCATGCAGATGAGTTACTGTTGGGGAGACAAAAAGTATGTGTAGAACACAAATGTGACCCGATTTCACGAACGGGTACTGTTACACTCAGTTTGATGTTGGTGTTTTCTATCAGTATCTGATTCAGCCCTGATGCTTGAATTCCTGATAGTTGTGTAACTCAGATTCGTTTATCCACGCAGCCCATCCAAACAGCATACAAGTCACAAAGTCGACGTATGAAGTTTTCCACTTTTATTCAGCACACATCAACAACTGCATACAATTCTCAACTCAACTCAACAACTTTCACAGCAACTCTCAAATTTACTTTCCAAATCACTATCAACAACAACTCTCTCTCAACTTTTTTAACAGTGCGGCGCTTATATAGTCTCTACATACACGGGAACAAACGAGAATAATCCTACATAAAACACCACAACCAATCAAAATTAATTTCATCATCACGTGACTCACGTCATGCAACCTCATTTGGAATGGAAGCTTCCATGGTAACCAACAGAATAATCCACACGCTTCGATCGATAGTAAACAACTACTTCCCGAAAATTCTCAAACAATATCGACCAACTAAAAACACTAACGTTACACAAAGCCTCTACTAATAACAACGCAAAATCAAATCAAAGATAAATACACTCTAATACTGCACGCGCTGCAAAATAAAACGAACTGATCTATCGCGAGCGTCACACACGCAAGCCCATTATTGCACGCGCTTCACACATACTATCGTGCGCATTTCACACGCACCATCTTGCGCGTCTCAACGTAACAGGTACCAAAGCCGGCATCTGTGATTCTGTGCTAGGGCCCGATAAAGGTAGTTTGGGTCAATCTGGGTCAGTTTGACTTTTTTGCAGTTTTGGTTAGCATAGGCATTTATCTGTCTCCTATCAAAATATTAAGCCATATTTTAAGCTGGAAGTATGAAAATAATGTCATTAATTGCATGTATTTAGCGGTAATTATTGCAAATAATTTCTAAAACAATCCGGTTTGCAACGATAGTTTTTAATAAACATCATATTATCTTGACAAATCTTTTTTCTGTATTGATAGATCTGATGTTTTTAAAGTGTTTGTGTGATTTCTAATAAAAATATACTATGGTAACTAAGGAAAATGTTGCTTTATAGGGTGTCAAAACTAGCTTTCTTACACCTTGTGCCTTTAAAGTGGAATAACTTCTTGAGTTTTTAACCTAGATCTATGGGTCATGTATTAAAATAAAGGTATTTTCTTTTAGTTTCAGAAAATATATATAACTCT
Source organism: Oncomelania hupensis (assembly GCA_036898135.1). NCBI lineage: Eukaryota > Metazoa > Mollusca > Gastropoda > Littorinimorpha > Pomatiopsidae > Oncomelania > Oncomelania hupensis. Next base: position 66,987,075 of record CM072517.1, read on the forward strand.
AAAACTAAAAATATCACCTTTGGTACCCCTTTGTTATGACGGGTCACAAATGATAAAGGTGTCTGACCTAAAGACATGGGACTGGAGTGTGGGTGATAGCATCTTGGATACAAAGTCCCTATTAGATTCTGTCTTCGATGCTATAAGGGAATGAGAGCAGAGATCTGTCTATCCATTCTCTGCTGCCAGTGGTTGGCATTGGTGGATTTGCGCCGCCATTTACCTGTGTGCTCAGCTTGTTACTGTTGCTTTCTGCCCACAGCTGCTCCGCCAGTGCGTCCCCCAGGCCCCATGATGGGTCCTGGTGGCCCCGGAATGGTTCCCATGGGAGGTCCCGGCCCCATGGGCCCAGGCGGTCCTATGATGCCAGGTAAGAGGGTCCAGTTTGCATCACATGTCGGCTCTTGGTTTTTCAGCTTGTCGCTGGTTTCACCTTTATTTCTGCGGGATTTTTTTTTTTAAATTTAAAAATAATGGACCTCTACATGTCACACATTTATTTGTTTGTAGCTTGTAATATATCACATCAATAAAGCGACCGATTGATAAGTGTGTAAAAGAGTGGCCATGCTATGGCAAGAATTTCACCCCTGTGTGTGAAGCTTTTTTAAAATCTAGCTTCAGTGTATGGTCAAAAATCACTTAATCAGTAAATGTGTAGAGAGATTCAAATGCAATCAATAAAAATAACATACTCTGTAGTATCTGTAGCCTACCATTTATAAATCTTGTGGTAGGGTGAGGTGACGAGGCTATGCCGTGTGAAGGTCCATTTGCTTTTGGTAGTGGGAGTATGGGAAGAGCTTTTTTTTTAAAAATTGATAGAAGTAATAGCAATGCCTTGCTTGCAGCAGGTCTGGTCAGAGTGACATGTTGGACTCCAGTTCGATATGTCGGGGAAGAAGAGAAGAAGAATAAACCTCTTCAGTCATGCAGTGAGAACTGTTTGCCACCATAGAAAAGAAAAAAAGAAGTTGCTGTATTTGACAGAAGAAAAAACAAGTTGTTTTAATTTTGCTTTTTTTTTTAATTTGCCTTTGCAATGAAAAAAAAAGTGTTTTAAAAATTGATTTTTTTCTTCTTATTTAAAAAAAAAAACTTTTCAGGGATGGGAAGAGGGGGTGAGGGTGGGGGACTTTTTGAATGTTTATATAAATTTTTTAGGAAGGTGGGTGGGGGGGGGGGGGAATGTTTATTGATTTGCATGTGGTTTGTGTTGATCTTCCGATTCTGCTTGTGTTGGCTGTGGCTAAGGCATAATCTGTGTTGATTTTGCATGCGGAATTAGAAACAGTCAGCTTATGCACACAGCGCATGGCTTTCTGTTCCCTTTTTCCCTCACACTGTGCAGATGCTTCAGCAGCAAGGCCTAGTGATTCTGTCTGTTCGCATTGTTTGTTGCCTGCCACTAAGCCCCTGCTGTCAAAACACTCACACTGTGCAGATGCTTCAGCAGCCAGGCCTAGTGATTCTGTCTGTTCGCATTGTTTGTTGCCTGCCACTAAACCCCTGCTGTCAAAACCAACACACTGTGAACTGTTTTACGCTGCCCTGTCCAGATTAACAAGAGCCGCTACAGCATAGTTCATAATATTATTTGGGTATGACGAGTAATTTCTCTTGTACGATTGTTCTTTGATGCTCTGCTGTCAATTCTAGATAACAAGAAGGCATAAATTATAAGATAAGATAAGAATATTTATTCACCAAGTAAAAACGTTACAAGGATTTTGGTGTGGCATGGCGACAATGAAATACATCCTTTTTTGCACAGTCGCACATGCATTCATCGTGTCATACACTTCATTCAACATTTGACATTCAACATCCATACAGCACTAAAGGATAGCTTCTAAAGCGACTAAATCAGGATTGCAGCTAAACATCTGATCCTGTGGTGGACAGGAGAGGTGGGAGAGTCTCAGCGATGTAGTGTGGTCTTTCCATTTCTGGTTTTGCATGTTGTGCAGCTTTACCTGTTGATTTTACTGAATACAACGCTTTTGCTTGCTTTCCCCTTTGACGTCTCCCCCTTATGGCTTGGGAGGCAAACTGTTAAGACATGTTGTCTCCTTTGTAATAATCTGTGTTGTTGTTGAATGTTCGCCGTTGTTTATTTATGCTATTTCCTTTCTTTAGTTTTATTCGCATGGCGACAATGAAATACATCCTTTCTCGCATGTGTGACTGTGCAAGAAAGGATATTTCATTGTCGCCATGCCACACCAAAATCCTTGTAATGTTTTTACTTGGTTAATAAATATTCTTATCTTATCTTATCATTATTATTTTATTATTATTATTGTTGTTATTGATTAGTGGTGTAGTTTATGATTGTTGATGATCATTTGGGAGAGTAGGGGAAGTGAGGGTTTGACCAATTTCCTTTTGAGATTCCATATTGCATATGTAGTGTGCTAATCCTGTACTAAGGTAGTCTCTATGCTTGAGTTTCTGTAACTGGCAGCCTTGTCTGTGAGCTTGAATGCTATTGATAATTGTACTAGTGATTTGTCTGCAGCTTGAATGCTAGTGACAATAGTACTATTAGTATGTGATATTGTTCATGTAATCTCAGCATTTTCATTGGTGCAGTTAGCAGGCTTTTTGATTCATTTGCATAGCAATGTTAGTCTGTATATATTAACCCCCAAAACCTCACATTTTCAAGATTTTTGCAAATCTGTGCAAAATGATTTCTAAGTAGTCCAAAAATGACATTTACACACCAAAAAAAAAAGTGTGAATCCGCTGTCTGTGCAAAACTTGCAAGTGGATTAATATCTCAGAACCTATTTCAGCTATTACCACCAAACTTAGTAAGATAGTGTATATCTATGAGACATCATAAATGATCAGTGAATAAATGACTTCACTTCAAGATTACAGTCACAGGGTCAACAAATGTTTGTCAAAAATTGAAAATTTTTCACAAAATCTATTTTTTGGGTCTAAATTATTAATATTGAACTTATGATTCTTTGATGCATGATAGATATCAATGAGACACACTTGCTTTACAAACTTTGTCAAACTCTCTCCAAGGTCAAGGTCACTGGAGGTGTCCAAAGTCATTATAGGTACTTTAAAGTGACCTTGACCCTAAACTATGAGAGGTATAAAGTCCAAACTTGTTTTATTTAGAGATGATAGATTGATCTTTCATATATGTTCCATTTTTGTGTTGATCTACAAGGTTAAGGCCATTTTAGGCCTTGAAAAACATTTAAAAAAATTAAAAAGTCATCGTACAGTGGCTCTCTTTAACCCATAGTATGCAACAACATTGGGTTATTTGCTCATACATGAGCTTGAGAGGCATATGAAGGTCAAGGTCATCCCAAGGTGACTGTTTTTTGTCATAATACAACTTTTGCCGTAGTTTATTTCATAGTACATGAGTGTAATTGGAGCAGGAGGTCAAGGTCATCTCAAGGTCAAGAGCATAGAAAGATCAAAGTCAGTATTTGCATTTTAATAACACCTTTTCAATTTTTTTTTCTGGTCACTCATTTTCATATTAAATATTGCAAGTTCCAAAAGGAGCATGTGAGTCATATGTGCTTTGGCCTTCTAGTTTCCTGAATTTTTTTCGCTCACTCCTATACTGTACACAGGCACACATGTTCATCACACACGCACGCACACTCCCACACATGCACACATGTACGCGCACGCTTCTCCCCTTTCTCCCTGCACACACCCACACGCTCATATTCATCACACACAGTAGCGAGCACGCACACTCGGGTATTCACACAAACAAACTCCGTTTGCAGCCTGTGCATGTGCAATGCAGATTCTCTGAGCTGAGCATCTTTGCAGTATTTAGCAGTTGCTTTGTAGGTAGCATGGATCTTTCTGTCTGTGGTCATAGCGTAGATTTGTTGCTGTAGCACGTTTGCGCTGCCTGTGTCTGGTCTTGCCATGCTTGCTGTCTGTTGTCATGCACTAACACAGTTTTTGCGTTTGGTTTGAAACTAGTTATGCGTCATCCAGGTATGGGCCCGCCGATGGGTCCTCCCATGATGGTCCCCATGGGGATGAGGCCGCCGCTGATGGGAGGTCCTCCACGACCACGATAAGCAGCAGCTGCCAAGACAGCTGCAGGAATAGCAGCAGCAACGACTATTGCAGGAGTAGCAGCAGCAGCAACAGCAACATCAGGAGTGGTGTTATGGACACGATGTATGTGAATGTGCACTGGATTCTTTTGAAAGTGATGTGGATGCTTTTGAAGTGATTAGGAGAGGTGTAGCGGAGATGTGTATGTGTAAAACTGTGGAGTGCTCAGGTTTTTAAAAAAAGAAATTGTTATATTGAGGTTAGAGATTTGAAATCAAACATGAAAAGTATTTTATTATGATTCAGTTTATTTTTGTTTTTTTATACACACTGCAAAGCCCTATAAACTGAACTGAATGTTATTTTTTAATGTTTGTGTTCTACATAGATCGTCACCATGCAGTACAGAAACTGGTGTTATAGAGCATTTATAATTTTAATTGAGGAGTTTCTTGTTGTACTTGGTTACATTATCTTGAATGTGCATTATTTCATACCTATATAACTTATCAACCAAAGGTATTTTTGATGTTGGTTGATGTGAAATAACCTTTCTTTTTTTTTTTTTTTACTGAGCTAGTTAGGCATAGAGACTAGAGTTATAATATGATGCTGCTTTGCCTGAGAGTGAGAAAGAGACAACAGAGCACAAGTGAAGAAGTTCATCAAGTGAATGTAGGAACAGAAGAACAAAACATGTTATCGTTTATGATGTCTATTTGTTGGTTAAACATTACAATACAGTAATAAGCGATACATCACATTTTCTCTGTACTTTTGTGAATAAAGATTTTTGGTTGTCCAATTTTTTAAAAAAGTTAAATAACATGAAAATTTGGCCATTTGTTGGTTATTGTTGGTAGTTTGTGTTACAGGGTTCAATCCTCTCATTAATTTAAAGGTTTCAGTATAAATTTTATTTTTATTGTGAAGCGCAGAGTGACTTAGGAGATGTTTTACTTTATTAGGAAGACTGTTCTGTTTTGAATGTCCGGTAAGAAAGAAACTGAAGCACTAATTCGGTGAGAAAGCAACTGAAACACTAATTCAGTGAGAAAGCAACTCAAACACTAATTCGGTAAGAAAGCAACTCAAAACACTAATTCGGTGAGAAAGCAACTGAAACAATAATTTGGTGAAAAAGCATATGAGTGTTGTAGTACGTTTGTTTTTAACTAATAGGGTTTAATCATTATATTCATTTTTCTCAGTGTGAACTTGAGCATGAAACATTGTGACAGGGAATGTGTGTGTGTGTGTTGATTTTTTTGTTGAAAATGTGAAGTTTTCCAAAAATAATAAAACGGTGAAACGTGTATACCGGATGAATTTTTGTTCTGTTTCCTTGTTGTGTTGGTTGATGTGTGTCTTCAGTTTTCCCCCTCATGTTTGCATTTCGCTTTCATAGATCGAGAAATCTTTTTTTTTTCTTTTTTTTTGAAGTTGTATAGAGAATCTAAAACAAAAATATAACACCCACAACACAACACACATACACATTGAAGATGAGAAAAGCACGGTCCGTTGCCATATCATATCATGCTAATAATATCCGTTTCGCATGAAACGAAATCTCATGAGAATTGTATTAAGCTTCTTGTCATTTGGTAGTGAATTTCACATCATTTGTAAGCTTTAACACTTCATTGCTGTATATTACGCACTAACTCTGCATGTTCTACTCTAGGACAAGTTTGGACAACTCCTCATTTGTGTATGGGGTCTGTTGGGTCAGCTTGGGAATATTGGACGCTTTCTGCCAAATGGTCACTAGGGCTTCCTGTGATATTATTATTTTGCAATGTAGGCATTTTGAATGTATGTGTTTTGTTATTTTATAATGATGTTTATATTCTTTCTTTTTTTTTTGTAAACGGGGGGTTTGATAAATTAAGAGTATAACCTCAGCATCCCCTGCGTGGAATCCCTTTATTGTACAGTGACCGGCTGGTGGAGTGCCTTCAGTGTCACCACTAGGGTTGTTTCAGCAGATCAGGGGCGAGTCCAAATTCAATCGAGTTGTGGCCCTGATTTTGTGGTCACGATTCAGCTTTTTGCAGTCCACTGGACCCTGTAAGCAATGAATAACTAACTCATTCATTTTGGCCTTTCATCTGATCAGCAATGCTCCCAAGACCCATTGCATGTATACTGTGTTTAGCGCCCCTGTTTGAGTGCCGGGGTTTTCTGTATAAATAGTATCCCAATTTTGTGGAAATTTAGGTCTTTAAATTACCACCGTTTCTGTCATTCTCATTTGTTCTTTTTCATTCCTAATCTGTTCTATCAATCTACTATCTTCTTCGCAAGACCAGTCACCTACCTTTTTTCTTGAAAATTCTCCCAAAACTCCTCAATTGTGTATGGGGTCTGTTGGGTCAGCTTGGGGCTATTGGACGCTTTCTGCAAAATCGTCACTAGGGATTTCTATGGTATTATTATTTTGCAATGTAGGCATTGTATATGTATTTGTTTTGCTAATCTTTTATAATGATTATATTCTATTTTGTTTTTGTAAATGGGGGTTCGATAAATTTGTGTATGCTTTTATTTTAAGCGACACTGAGCGAAGCCATAAGGGCTGCTGAGGACAGAGAAAGATGGAGTATGCTGGTTAAACGATCATCTGTGGTGCCCCTACGACCTTCGGGTTACGGGACAGGATAGGATAGGGATTTATTTTAAAGTAACTGGGTGGTGGAGTGCCTACAGTGTTACCATTAGGATTGTTTCAGCATACCTTTTAATATATGAATCAGGGGTTAGCCTTCTTTCAACCAATTAAGTTGTGGTCCTGAGTCGGCTCTTTGTAGTCCGCTGGACCATATAAACAATGACTTACTAACTTTGTTTAGCTATTTGTGCATGTGTATATATTATGTGTGCCTATTTCAATGAGAGAGTGTGCGAATGTTCCATTCAGACTAGAATGATCTTCTCCAGGAGGCTGTATATGCCAAAACTATTATTACGTGTGTGTTGAGGGTCTCCCTCCGCCCAGAACAGACATTTATCACCACTACAACCTTCTATTCCAACCCAGGTTTGGATGTGTGTGTGTGCGTGTGTTACTGCTGTTTAGCGTCACCTGTCAAATTTGTCATCACTAGGAACGCCCTCGAATCCGGTAAATTTTGGTCTGATGCATGAAGCGGTACTGAGCAATTATCCATAACAATAACCTATGTCCCGTCCCAATACGCGTGAAAGGGGTTGTGACCCCTCAGAAACACCTTATGAGGGTTCAAGTGTATAGCCAAACTACAGCCTAAACACGTATCCCCTTGCTTTACAACCCCAACAAAAATTCATTGTTTTAGGAGATTGCCGAGTGAGGTAAAAAAAAAAAAAAAACCAACAAAAACGCACGGGAAAAAGCCGAAAATCCAGTGCTACGTCACAAACGTGTGGTCTTCAAAGAAATGTATCCATGGCCTAACTGTTATAATAGCTGTCGGTGCATGCTAATAAACCTACCAGATCTTGTGACTGGATGAAATACCACAACTAGAAACGGCACACAATCGGCTTTTTCCTTTGATATTGGATAGCGATGCTCACATTAATTCGAGTCTCGCTATCGTCAATATAGAAACGGTTGTCGGCCGTCATGCCCGTTTAAATATCTACTTTCTCTGGCAGGTACCACAAACGCGACTATTGGGTTAATTTTGTTTCAAACATATATTTTGATAAAGTGCTTTAAAAATGTAGGCGAGATCCACTTTAAATTCTCAGCTTTCTTGTAGTCCCTGTCTAAACATAGTTATACTGGTGACCTTAGTCTACTCAGCTGTACGTTCTTTGGTCTACTCTATAGTGTAGCCTATATGTAGCACGTGGGCCGCAAAAGAGTTTATTATTATCTTTTTAAGTTGAGTTGTTGCCTCTGAGCCATGCAGGTGCTCGCTACATTGTATTATCTCCGTTTTTCTAGTGTTGTCTCGGACTCTTTCTCTCTTGACTTCACTTATTTCTGTGGATTGAGTGACACGTTTCAATGCTCAGTATTCTGTGAGTTGGCTTCCTAACTCCTGAAGAAGCTTGTTAGCAAAATAGCACTAAGCTTAGATGTGCAGAGAACTTTATAATGTGGTATATTTATCTCCTTTGACTTTTAGCTCTGTCTTGTTTTCATAGTACGCTTTCTGCCAGGTGGTCACTGGGACTTCCTATGATGTTATTATTTGGCAATGTAGGCATTTTATATGTATGTGTAAACAGTTTTGTTGATATTTTATAATGATGTTTGTATTCTATTTTGTTTTTGTAAACGGGGGTTCGATAAATTAGAGTATAGCCTCAGCGTCCCCTGGGTGGGATGTCTTTTTGTAAAGTGACCGGCTGGTGGAGTGCCTTCAGTGTTGCTACTAGGGTTGTTTCGGCAGATCTTTTATGCGGATCAGGGGCGAGTCCTCTTTCAGCAAAGTTGTGGTCTTGATTTTGTGGTCCTGATTCGGCTATACTGGTCCTGATTTGGCTCGGAAGAGTCCGCTGGACCTAAAGCAATAATCATGTAATGTAATGTAATACTGTAAGGGATCTACAACATGACGAAGGCGACACACATACGCAGTGAAATAATTGAACTATGCGGACATCTCTTTGGTTGTCTGATTTGATTCTGCCAAAGTGCTTACATTAACTGATATAGGCGCGTTGATTTTGCCAAAAAATTAAATTAGATTAAATTAATGTCCATCTTCACTTCCTGGTATACCTAGGTGGGTTTGTTGTTTTTGGTGGACTAAGGCCAGTTGAAGACCGATTCCTATGTATCCGGCTGATCATAAGAACGCTTGTTTCTATTAACTTTTAATACATCTATTGATGTAGGATATAGTTTCTATTGAAAATCAAACGTTTGCTCAGAAAATGTGGTGTGTCCATTGTAACTGCAAACTAGCGATCAATGGAAAAACAGGTGGTCTTTTGTGAGGCGGAATGGCAGCGTTTCATCATCGTGGTTCTCTGCTCCTTCTTTGCTCTGCTCTAATTTCAGGTGAGCATAATGATTTAAAAAATAAATATCATCGTCAGCAGCAACATATCATCTTCTTCTTCGTCATCGTAATCATCATCATCATCATCATCATCATCATCATCATCATCATCATCATCATCATCATCATCATTTCACAATCATCAGCATCGTCGTGGTAATTATCATCATCATAATCGTCATCATCATCTTTTTTTCTTCTTCTTCTTCGTTGTCGTCGTCATTGTCGTGGTCTTTTGTTGTTGTCTTCTTCTTCCTCCTCATCCTCGTCCTCATCCTCGTCCTTCTCACGCTGTATTAGTCGTCCTTGTCGTCATCATTATCATCAAGACCAATAATTACTATATGACGTTCAGCGTAATTGTCCTATCTCTTAGTTCTTCCGCAAAACCCCTCATGCCTCTTGTGGCTAATCCCCTCCATTACTCTCCCGTACGTCCCTAAACTTGCCCATCGCCACCCACACCTCCTACCGGAAGTCGACGTCGTATCAAACCCTGTCAATTACCCTCTTTCGCAAGTTCTGCAACTTTGAAAGGACCCCGATTTAAAGAATTAAAAAAAAATACTATTGGCGAAAAGGGGTTTACCCTAAAATGTGCCTTGCTATTTACATTAAACAATGATAACCTGGGCTTTCGTTGCTCGAACCAACCGCGAAAAGTTTGAATGTATAATTTCTGATCTCAGAGGGAGTGATTTCCCCTGTTCAACGGTATACCAATAGGCTACCAACCCATATTACCTTTAAACCCCCCCCCCCCCCCAACATATTTCTGAATTTACCACGCAGCTTTAAGGGTGCGTGTTTAGAGTATGGGGTAGGATAGAGTCTACTGTCCTATCCTATCCTATCCCATAACTCGGAGGTCGTAGGGGCACCACAGAGGATCGTTTAACCAGCGTACTCCATCTTTCCCTGTCCTCAGCAACCCTGATTGTTTTGCTCAGTGTCAAACCAGTCCATTCTCGAATGTTGTCCTCCCACCTCTTTTTCGAGCTCCCTCTTCTTCTACCTCTTTGCAACTGTGCCTTGCAGGATGGTCTTTGCAAGACCTGATGATCTGGTGACGTGGCCATACCATCGGAGTTTCCGTTTTTTCACCACTGTCCAATGGCTTATGTGATGGTCTGTCGGACTTCGTCGTTGGTGATGTGTTGGGCATAGAAAATGCCCAGAAGTCTTCTGTATCACCTCATCTCTATGCTTTGTATTCTTCGTTGGAGATCTGCTGTGAGGGTCCATGTTTCGCAAGCATATAGGAAGACGGAGATGACAAGGGAGCGCAGCAGCCTTACCTTGGCACGTAGACTGATGGACCATCTACAGTATCAATCTAAAACAAACAACAACTGAAAACTACCGAAAAGGGGTAGCATGGATTCCAGTCTCTTACCAGCTTTGTCAAATGCTGTTGTTAGCGCAAGCACGCTGGTTAGCGGTTGCTATTCACAGGCACTCAAAAATATCGAATGTATCGATTAAAACAACCCCCCACCCCCCCCCCCCCCAAAAAAAAAAAAAAAAAAAAAGAACTATGTTTTCTACAAGTTTTGTTTTATTTTGTTGTAAATTTTTTTTTTCAGTGCTGTGGGGCAACACTCACTATGAATGTTAGAAGGGGGCCAGGTCAATGTGTTCACTACAGTTGGTCTGACCTAAAGGTTGGGTTCTATCGGGTGACATGTAAACACCAGTTCTCTTTTCACACTTAAATTATTATTATTATTATTTGTAAACACAAGTTATTAGTCACAGTCATTATGTTGTCAATCATCAGATTAGGGCGATTTCCTTGATTGCAACAGCCTGTCCTTAGTATTATGTCATGAATACCCTTCATGTGTCAACCCATTATTTCGTGGCCGCAAGCACGTAGTTCTGCTGTTTAAACTCATTCTAGTAAATGGTGTGTCTAGACGTGTTGGGAATATTGCCAACATTTCCTACGCAAAAAATCCAAACGCTTTTGTGGTCATAGTCATTATTGTCAATCAACAAAGTTATTATTAATCTTACACAGGTGCGAGAGAAATTTACTTTCGGCACGAAAGGATTACACAAGTAGAGGCCTAGTGGATTCTCGAATGCACATGGATAGCCCTAACCCTTATCATAACACAGCCCTAACCCTAACGGATCATTGGTTTGACGTCAAAACAAGTGGGTCTGTTAAAACAAGTTATGTAGATGTTCACTGGTTTGTCCAAATAACACCGTGTAAACAAGTACACACACACACACACACACACACACACACGCACACACACACCCACACACACCCACACACGCGCACACACACATGTAAATACCCCTGCACTCCCCCCGACCTCCGTATCCTCGTAATTATTCAAGAATTATCATTACTTACTCGTATGTATCACCAAAAGCACAGGGGCATTACGCAAGTATGAAGTGGATCGTCGATAGTGCAAAGGGGGTAGCATTGTATATCCTCGGTAGCACAACAGGTTGGTTGTTTTTTGTATTGTGGATCTTCGATGGCAAAGCGGTAAGCAGCCCTTATATTTCACCGACAGAATGATACACCTTTATCCTATCGCTATCGATAACGCATCGGTAGTGTATTTTCGATAGCACAGCGGGTGTATGGTGTATCTTCGATAGCAAAGCATTACGTTTATCATTCTGTCTATGATACATAAGGCTGCTACCGCCTTGCTATGGGCTAGGGTTAGTGTTAGAACACTTAAAAGTTTAAAAGTACTTAAAAAGGGGGACGTACTATGACCCATTGTCAACACAACGTATGTGGCGTTTCAGGAAAGTCATAATAACACCGTGAAAACAAGTATGTTTGTGTGTGTGTGTGTGTGTGGGTGGGTGGGTGTGTGGGTGGGTGTGTGGGTGTGTGTGCTTCGTGTAAGAAGTGCGGTTGGTGATGATGTGTAGAAGGTGGAGGGATGTGAATATGTGCTGATGTAAGATAGTTCCTTTCTATTTATACCATTCAATTTATTCCTCTATCGCTTTATGTTATAACTTTTTTTCATGTAAATTTCAATTCTTTTTTTTTATTTTTGGCTAAACGGAAAGAAGTATTTTATTATGTGTATATATATCGCATGTAGTTGTACTGCTCTTGTGTGTATGTGTATTCGTTGTTTAGCTGTGAGCCTGCCCGTGTGTGTGGGTGTGTGTGTGCGTGTGTGTGTGTGTGTGAGGGAGAGAGATAGAGAGAGAGAGAGCATGTAATTATTTCACATTAAAATCGAGACGCCAAATTATTTTCACTGCATTTTTTCATTAATAAAGATTTATTGACTTTACTGGACAGAGAGTGTGTGTGTTTGTTGGTATGGTTGTGTACGTGTGTGTGTGTGTGTACAATAGAATACAACGTTTTTGTGGGGGAGGGGAAGGGGAAAGAGAGGAGGAAAATGACGTTATTCATTTCATTTGATGAATAATTCGAATAAATAATTTATTTTTTCTTTATTTTTGCGATGTCGTCAGCAATGGGTCAGCATGTCACGACCCGCATTCTACCAACGGACCAGATCGTTCTCAATGAAGAGGACCTTGAACCTCAAGGTCAGGGAGCAGGGTCAGAAGGTCGCGCGGTCGTCTGGTGCCTCGTGCAGGACCTTGACCCCGACAACAATATCCTATCCCTCGAGCTGTTCTTCAAAATGGCTCCGCAAGTGAGAACCGGGCCGGATGAGGAGGAGGACCTGTTTACTGGTAGCTTCAAAAGTCAGCTGGGCGTCCCCGGCGCAGAAGCCCAGGCTGGAAGAGCGTCAGAGTCTAAGAACTCTCCAAGTGGACCTGCTCAGAGCCTGGGTAAAGGGCGTCCCCGAGGGCCGGAAGTGAGTACTGTCATGTGGTTATTATGTGGCACGTGGGTTAAAACACGTGGCGATTGTGTTCCTGTAAATAATGCACAGTGTGAGGTAACACACACAGACCGCCGCACCCAACAACCCTTAACCACCCTCCCTCTCCCCATCAAATGCATACACACACACACGCACACACAATTAAGTTACCCACATACTTACGCATACGTACGCGCGCGCGCGTACCCACACACACAGTCATATGCATGCCCGCGCTTAGAAACGCTTTTGATATTTGCTGCCTTCTTTTAAATTAAAACTACTAAAGTACACAAATATTGCAAATTGTTTTCTTGATTTACATTGGTTATTGCCGCGCTGGTAAACCTATGTTTTATTGTTTGTTTAGAGAGGATCGACCGAACTTTCATGTTGAACATTGGCTGGTTCTTTTTTTTCTTCTGATACTACGCAGGGATTTCCAGAAGCACAAATGACCAACGTCAACACCTCATCAGATCAGCAAATCAGTGACAAGACTGACGCGGCCAATGAGCACCAGGCTTATCAGAAAGGTAGCGAAGAACCTGCAACCCGATTGGACAATCGCTGTGCGTTGCCAGGCTGCTCAACCGTTGCTAGGGTGGTGGGTTCAGGCTCCGCAAAGCTGGGAGTTCAGCACGTGCAAAGATCAGGGGTCAGCGTCAGGGGCGTCATCAGCGCTGCAAATCCTAACCTCAGCTCACTACAAGTACGTCATTTTATTAATCTGCATACACGCTTATTTGAGAACTTTTATCTCAATAGTGCGGAATTTAAAAAAATCTTCTATGATCATATTATTGAGTGTAAAAGTGCGTGTGTTTATATTGTTTTTGTGGTTTTTTTTTAAAAATACCTTGGATTCACTTTAAAGGTTTTCAGCACTCTTGTAGTGAATTACTTCTACTTGGCCTATAAACTGAGGTCTAGTCTGCACACACACGCATTCCATAGCACGGACTTTAAAGATCCTGACGCCCATGTCCATCCCCCCCCCCCTCCCCATATTCGGTCGCCGGCCAGGCCTGTGTCAGTTGCTTGTCTGGGCGTCAAATGTCCAAAGGTTACAAGTGGCCGCCTCGGGTGGCTTGAGTTAGATCTTGGACTGGCCAGCGCCTTGAGCTGCTCTGAGCTGGAAAAGCGGCGCTATATAGGAACGATAAATAACTGAAAGAAGTAATAAATTGTTAAAAACTCTCTGTGCACAGGTGTCCATTCAGAGGGCAACGTGTAACGATTGTGGGACGTACATGTGTGTACTGCGATACCAGAACACTCTCGGGAACGTCACCGAAGCACAGAGTGAAAATGATTTGATCGTAGCCCGTAAGTTGTTGTTTGTTGTTGTTTGTAGATTATAGTCACACGACACTTTCGCATATAGGTGACTACTGGACCGATTTATACTGACACCAGCGGGCCAGTTGTTGGTAAAGGGGAAAATAATATGATCACACGTTTACCAATCCGGGATTCGAACCAGCGACCTTTCGGTTACTAGCAAGACGCTCTTACCAAGCCTATTGATGCGTTACATGGTGTAAGCAGCCCTGAATTTGTTCTGAAATTAAGAGCTCTCTCTCTTTCTCTCTCTCTCTCTCTCTCTCTCTCTCTCTCTCCCTCCCTCTCTCTTTTATTTCTCTCTCTCCCCACCCCTCTATCTCAAAATTCAGAGTGAATTTGTTCTCATGTCACCCAACAGTAAAACCTCCACTCCCCTGTAGTTAGTGAAGGGAAACAACAATGTTAACATTGCTTGGCAGTGGAAGTGTGTAATGTGTAACCCTAGAACGATTAGCGTAACTACAGTGAGCCCCTTAAATGTATTAAGGGTGTGTGTGGGATGAGTCGGTGCGTGGATAAGAATGAATGTGCAAGGATTAGCATGGTCATGAGAAAGCGTGACTGATTGAGAAAATGGCAGTAATAGTCTTGAGAATTTTTTTAGTATTGTTATGCATTAAGGTGTTCTAATATCCACTACCGTTTCTTTATTGTATACATGTACGCTAACCTTTGTGTTGTCTTCTTAATATGTCAACAGTTACTGTGCATCACACACACATATCCTTGTGCAAATGGGGACAATAAAGATTCGTTATTCGTTATTATTCGTTAACTTTAGATACTGTCTCAAATGAAGATTTGCTCCATGTCTGGTATGAAGAGTTCATGCTCGTTTCATTTCTTTATGTGTGTCTGACTTCCAGAGTCTATCACTCACCGCTTGAACGTCAAGATTCGAAGAAACACAACGACTGAGACCGAGAGCTCCGGTAAAGAGAATGTAACTCCAGGCTCCTCCTCTGCGTCATACTCGCCCTCTTCCTCCTCCTCCTCTGGATCGTTAGCCTCTTTCTCGCGAGCTCACGACGGCCCCGCTTCCAGCGCCGCAACAGCAGCGGCCATCACCGACCTCGTCTGCTTCGGCACCGTCTCCAACCCCTCCATCCCTTTCGTCTGGAGCAGGCGACGTCACCCGTCACGTGACTTCAACGTCACGGCGCGCTCCACACTGGAGCTGATGCGTCACGGCAAACCGCAGCTGGGTCAGGACTGTCAGTACTGGCGGCTGAGCGCGTTACGTCACATCTGGGACGCGTCAGATGACGCTTGGTTGATGTTCGGCTGCTACCTGGCGCCCGACAACAGTCTGGCTGCCTCGGCTTTGATCAGCGTAGAAGGTGATTGAAAACCTTGTGCAACAAGTCCATTGAACGCATTTCGTTTTAATTTAGTCTCCGTTCAAAGTAACCACATGTTAATATTAGTTAATGTTTTAGACACACATTTATTTAAAACAACGAACCTTCTGCCGCTATCGGGCTGTTATTTAGGTCACATAGGCAGTGGGCCGAAAGCGACGCTGACCTCAGTTTGAGTGTCAGAGGCTGTTGAAGGCATACAGTGCATTCTTGATAGATCTCTGACACTAAGCTAGCTTCAAGGTCGTCTGTTTAGTGGCAACTGGCATATTGGAAACTTAACGTACATGACTGACATTTTAAAGTTGAGGCCACACTCACTTAGTTTTATTCTGACTATTTTTTTCTTCTGCTGGCATTATCAGGATAAAAACATCCTACTACTTCTGATTTGGTTTTAAAGTCATGTCTTTTGATTTATATTATTTATAATAATATTTTTAAAAATATTTAAAAAAAAATAATAGTAATAATAATAATAATAATAATAATAATAATAATAATAATAATAATAAAAATAATAATAATAATAACATCAACAACAACAACAACAGCAATAACAACAACAATAGAACAACAATAACAATAATGCTGGAAGCTATAAGCGCCTTATTCTTAAACCAGACTTAAAGTGCGACGATCTGTTAACCAACATGCACGTTCGCATGTTGCAGACAGCTATCTGTTAACCAATATACATGCTCGCATGTGGCAGACAGTCCTACATACACAACACACACATTCGTCACTCAAACATGTAGTGCAAAAGGCAAGTCGCCATTACGAAGACGGAAAGGAAATCAAATGTTATTCTTTAAATAAGTTTTAGATTGACTGCATCCAATACCATTATTGCAGGGGCAGAGGAAACCGGAGTACCCGGATAAAATCCTCGAATATTAAAAAAAAATAAATTATTTTCGTTTCTTTTGGTCAGGTCCTCTGGTCACGGCGTCCTGCGGTGATCCACACTCCACTCTACCGCTCACCCAGAACGACTCGCACGTCACTGTGGTGTGTGACGTCAGCTTGCGACTAAACGTCACGACCTTGTCATGGCAACACGCAGACAAGGAGCAAGGGCGTTGTGACGTTACAACGCCAAATTCCGCCAATGGCCGAGAGACTAGCTGGAGCTGCCTCACTTCCTTGAGGCGGTACTCGGCGGGAAAGAATGTCCGTAATCAGTTCGTCTTGACCATTGACCTTTATGACGTCAGCCAAGATCAAGGACAGTGGAAGTGTGTGGTTACTCCCCTTGATGTCGATTTCGCCGCTTTGTGTGTTCTGGGATGAGGAAGAGCTCCGATTCTCACCCAACCGTCCTGCATCCCTTTCGTGTTGTCTAAATCTAATTGCACATTTTAGTTTTTTAGTACTTTAGTTCTTTTAAATTAAAAATAAAAAATAAACACAAGTGAAGAAGCACAAAAGCATCATAGTATAGTTTTCTGAATGTTTATTAAAATACTAAAAGAAAAAAAAATCACATGTACAAAATAGCTTTAAGTCTCTTTTTACTAATCTGAATTTTTTTAATTATGTTAAATAATAATAATAATAATAATAATAATAATAATAATAATAATAATAATAATAATAATAATAATAATTCATATTATCTGGACAAGGTCATAAAGCAAACAAGGCAAACTAATTAGAGTTTATAACACAAAATACCACCGCTTATATACTCTGTTTCTTTGGAACTTTGGAACGTTTCAGTCTTCCGGTTCATCTTATATACCCGCACGCACGCACGCACGAACACAAACAATCAGACACACACACATACAGACACACACACACTCACTACACACATACACCACACCCCCTCCCACCACACCCCCTCCCACCACACACACACACACATTACACACACATCCACACACACACATACAAAGTTTGCGCTCAATGCCGAAGCAAATTTTTCACTTTTATGTATAATGTAAATATTGGACAATAAAAGATATACTGCATTGAATTGTATTGCATTATATTGTATTCTATATACATACACACACTACACACACATACACACACAAACTACACACATACGTACAGAATTCAAGAATATCTAAACAACACACATTTATCTACACTTACAACATCGACTGATTAAAATTCGCTAAAACAATTTTATAATATAATATAACTGGCATTGGACGATCTCAGCCTTTTGTCTTCTAGTTGACGTGCTTTATCAAATTATCGTCCCTGGTTTAGGCTTTAGGCATCGGAAGTCTGAGAATTTGCCGACCACTACCAGGGTGTTCGGAGTGAAGGAATCTCCACTCAAGTCAATGGAGAACATTAAACCTGACAAATATTTGTCTAGCCTATTCTTAAATGAGTTTATGGTACCCACTGTGACAACCGTTTGTGGCAGACTGTTCCAAATGTTAATAAGCTCTGTTAGTAAAACCATAAAGTGCTGACACAAACTAGTATGAAGGGTCTTCTTTGTGACCACGAGTTGAAGCTTCCAATAGACGACATGCGTGGGCCTGCCCACCGCCAACATCTGCTCAAGGTGAGGGCCGAAACAGAACCTAACTCCAGCTTGCCCAGGCACCAACCTTCGGCGTTATGCGCCTCGTCTAACGCCACACACAACTGAGCGATCCTGGGGCCAGTTTTATGAACGAATAGGAGACTTACTACACCTACCTCTGCAAGTCTATATATTACTTACTAGAGGCGTACGTTTACTATTCGCTCCTAACACTCGTTCATAACACTGGCCCCTGGACGGCTAAGAGGGAACAGGAAGGATCTTATACATGCTTCATACTGAGAGTAGTTACGTTTCTAGCACTCGCACAGACTATAGACATTGGTTTGTAACATACTCTCGTCCGAATATCACCACCATCCGTACACTCCATACTGAACGTGAACTCCAGTTTGACCTTAAATGAAACGGTAAAGAATGCCGTCCAAAATAACACACGAAACAAACTTTTTTTTTTTTTGGGAGGGGGGGGGGGGGGGGGGGCACACCGACTCAACCAAAGCTTTTAGGTTTTGAAGCTAGTTCAGCCAGGCTAGCTATAAATAGCTTTGCCAGTGCTCTTCTTTCCTGTCCTTTCACTGAAAGGGAGGGTGTAGGCAAGCTATAAATAGCCCTCAGCCAGCAAAATGTTGGAGAACCTAAGAGTGCTGCTCACATAGGCATTGAGCTGCTGTGGGGGGTTGAAGGGGGGGGGGGGAGAAGGGAAGGTGTGGGGGTGGGGTGCAGTAAGATCTAATAATTATTATAGTTACACGTGAAGCATTAGCGAGGTCTTCTAAATCTTCGAGCACTTAATCCGGTCCCTTTCTGCCGCACCCGGTGCCTAGTGAACTCCGCGACGTCAGGGACGATGATGGCGGCGATGACCAAGACGATGACGATCGTCCCTAGCCAGCCCATGGCCATGGCAGAAGGACGATTGTCTGGGCTGCAGGTCTGGAGGAAAAGAAGAAGGAAAAAAAAGTGAAAACGAAAATTTCATGAAAATAACACAGGTCATTGAGGACAGGGGTGGCTAAAGCGTAGACGCACGCTGTCCATAATGGCTGGTCAGCAGGACCGTACGCGGAAATCCACACAACGGTGTTGAAAGCTTTGCGATAAGCGCATTTTATAAAAATGTTTGCAGCTTCTCTTTTGACCGTCGTCGGAGTGTTAGGCATTCGCAGAGAAGGTTCGAACGGAGTAGGCATTCGCTGCTCCGGCCCCACTCCCCCCCCACCCCCCTCCACTTCCCTGTATAAGTAAATATTGCATTGTGATCAAAGGGGTTCAGGCTCACATTAGTAGTTCGCGCGGACCGGCAAGGTGGACTCAAAAAATAGGTTTGTTTAAAAACTGCCTTTCTTCAGCTCAAAATATTCTGTGGAAACGATAAGTGACATTAACCTAGTAGAATGGATCCCCGTTAGCACAGCGGTAGCAGACCTATGCACCTAACTTCGATACCGCTTTGCAGCTGAGGATGCATTCTACTGGGTTAATTTCCCTATGGAAAAACATATCTAGCGGACTGCGCAGTTGTTACTCACTTTTTGTCTAGCGTTTGCAGATAGGTTGGATTTCGACAGCGTCAGGTCGCGCTTGATAATCTGGATTTTCGCTTCAATATCGTCGTCACTGATAGTGTGGATGCTGTCAGCAGTGGCCAATACGCAGTGGCAGAGGGAAGAACGAGTCTGAAGTGATAAATAAATAAATAAATAAATAAATAAATAAATAAATAAATAAATAAATAAATAGATACAATGGTGAGGAGGAGGACGAGAAGCAGGAGGAAGCGGGGGGGGGGGGGGGGGGGGTGATGATGAAGATGGTGACGATGACGAAGATGATGATGATAGTGATGATGATGACGACAACAACGACGACGATGATGATCAGATCATGATGATAGGTTCAGTGAATGAGATGGCTATCCCCTCTTCCTCGAAAAGGTTATCCCCGTCTGCCATATTGTAAATGGTGGGAGAGGGCGTTAAATTTCAATGTTCATTCATTTGCGATAATGTCCACGGGCAAGGAGGATTATGATGGTAATAAAAACAAACATAAAACCAACATTAAAAACAGCACCGCAACACGAAACAAAACGTCATTTAACAATGAAGCAAAAACTATGAATACTATGAAAAGCGACACTAACACTGACGCCGGGTACTTTTGAAGACGTATCTATTGTGGCTGACGAGGCAACAGTGCTTATGACGTCGGATGGTGCTGTTGACGCATCGATGACGTCATTTCCCGTGGTGAAGAAAATTCTTCCCGTGACGTCGTCTACTTCCGTGGGAGCGTTGGTACTGGTGACTGTTTGGGAACGTGTTTCGGTTGTCATTAACATCGTCGTCGCCTTCGTAATGATCGTCGTCTTCGTCGTCGTTGACGTTCGTTGAGCTGTATAATTATAGATTTCGTTTGTGTCACGTGTGAAGCGTATTGTAGTTGTTAAGGATTCAGTTGTCGTCGGATGGTTTGTTGTTGATGCTACTGATGCAGGTATTGCTGATGCAGTTGTTGCTGATACTGTTGTTGTTGGTGGTGGTGTTGCCGTTGTTGCTGGTGTTGTGGTTAATGATGTTGCCGTTGGTGTTTTTGTTGTTGTTGTTTGGTCGCCTGCTGTTTTAACATTTACATACATCGTCGTGGTTTCGGTGGATGCTTCTGTTGATGGTTCATTGGCGCTAGTTCTTACGTGATCTGCGCAACTGTTGGCAAACCTTGCATCACAACGGAAACAATAAAATCTTTAAAAGAGACGAAGTAACAATCTTACATTCAAAACGTTAGCCCATATCCTGGGGAATTACAGCTATGTTTCTCATCATCATCATCATCATCATCATCATCATCATCATCATCATCATCATCATCATCATCATCATCATCATCATCATCATCATCATCATCATCATCGTCGTCGTCGTCGTCGTCTTTGTGGTCATCATCATCATCACTACCACCATTTCGCAGTAAAATAAACTATGCTACCACAGCAAATGTGATGAACTTTCAGTAAAACATCTAACAAAGTACGTACCTCTCTAGCAAATAACTAACCTACTCATTAAAGTCAATTACCCACTAAATAAATACTTAACCACTGCTTCCAATACCATCGATCATTGAATGGCGAGACTTACTGATTTACCTCACTAAATAAAATAATGATTCTTTATTTTATTACTAATTTGTGACAGATTCACCGCTCGCAATACCATTATTATAGGAATGGAGAGATGAAGCCAGAGTACCTGGCAAAAACTCTCCTTGTTCTGAAAAGCCTCATACCCAGGTCATATATGTATACACACGTTTGCCTCCTGCGGGTTTCGAACCCGCGATCTTTGGCGAAGAAAACCAGCGCCATGGCTTACCGTGTGTCTTGGAAAGCATCTGAAACAAAAATATGTTGTCATGTTATGCAAGTAATCATCAACTACCTCTTCCTCCTCTTCATGCGCCTCCTTCCCATCATCATCATCATCATCATCATCATCATCATCATCATCATCATCATCATCATCATCATCATCATCATCATCATCAGTCAACCCACTGAGCCGTATCTATCTATCTATCTATCTATCTATCTTATTGAGGATTTGTATAGCGCACATATTTCGCCAAACTTTGGCGACTCAAGGCGCTGGCCCATAAAGGATCTAACAGAGGCGCCAACTTGCAGCCTTTGGGCGCATCGTAATAACGCTCCAGACAACTGAGCATAATCCTGGGCAGCCAGGGATGGGGAGAGGGACCAAGGTGCATGCTGGGTGTGTTCTTGTTACCGGCACTCACCCGTCTAGGACATGAGAGTCAGGATCTTTAAAGGCCGTTACGATGGAATGTATGCGACACACAGACTATACCTCGGTTTATACTCTCATCCGAAGGAGTAGGAAACGGGAGTAAAGTGTCTTTCCCAAGGACACAACACAATGCCCCGGCCTGGGCTCGAACCCGGGACCTTCAGATCCGCAATCCAAAGCTCTATCTATCTATCTATCTATCTATCTATCTATCTATCTATCTATCTATCTATCTATCTATCTATCTATCTATCTATCTATCTATCTATCTATCTATCTATCTATCTATCTATCTATCTATCTATCTATCTATCTATCTATCTATCTATCTATCTATCTATCTATCTATCTATCTATCTATCTATCTACTATCTATCTATCTATCTATCTATCTATCTATCTATCTATCTATCTATCTATCTATCTATCTATCTATCTATCTATCTATCTATCTATCTATCTATCTATCTATCTATCTATCTATCTATCTATCTATCTATCTATCTATCTATCTATCCATCTATCTATCTATCCATGTCCATACCAAGGCTCTCTCTCTCTCTCTCTCTCTCTCTCTCTCTCTCTCTCTCTCTCTCTCTCTCTCTCGCTCTCCATCTATCTATCTATCCATGTCCATACCAAGAGTCCAAGGTTCTTGCTGGCAAACGAAGAAGGTCGTAAGGTCAGGGGTCGAAGTTCCAATCAAGCGGGTGGCACTTTTCCCGACTTCTAGGTAAGCTTTGTTTTGGACCGAGGTCGGAGGGACGTCCCACATGGAGGCGTTTACCTGCACATTCGTATCTCCCCAGAAGTATGAGGAAAAAAACCCTAGATAAAGGAAAAAGTGCATTACACATTTTCAATAGCCAACGTTTTTGTAGGAACAAAACTGCTATACTTCCCCTCCCCCTCTCCCCCCACCTTCCCTAACACGATTGAAGCCCATTTAGAAAGACAGGGCCATCAGTCTACGCTCCAAGGTGAGGTTGCTGCGCTCCCTTGTCATCTCCATCTTCCTATATTCTTGCGAAACATGAACCATCTCAGGGGACCCACAACGGAAAATAAAAGTATGGAGATGATGAGGTGCTACAGAAGACTTCTGGGCATTTCCTATACCCAGTACATCACCAATGACGAAGTCCGACAGACCATCACACAAGCCATTGGACAACAATGATGGCTTACTCACAGTGGTAAAGAAACTGACACTCCGATGGTATAACACCGTCACCAGAGTATCAGGCCTTGCCAAGACCATCTTGTAAGGCAGGGTGCAGGAAAGCAGAAAAAGAGATAACAGAAAGAAAAAGAAAAAGATTTAAAAAAAAAGGGACAACATTTGAGAATGGACTGGGTTGACATTGATTTAAGCCACGAGGACTGCTGAGGACAGAAAACGATGGAGTACACTGGTTAAACGATCAGCTGTGGTGCCACAACGACTTTCGAGTTACGGGATAGGATTGGTTAGGATAGGATACTGGAATCAGTTTGTCTGTGTGTGTGTGTGTGTGCGTGTGTGTGTGTAGGTGTGTGTGTGAGTGTGTGTGTGTGTGTGTGTGTGTGTGTGTGTGTGTGTTTCTATGTCTTCTTGTCTGTTCAATGTGAATGAGTGTGCATGCGTGTGTAAAAGAGTTTGTTTAAAAAAAAAAGTTTAATACAACAAATTTTGTATTTAATATACATCAGCTCCTTCGGATGAGAGTATAAACCGAGATCTAGTCTGTGCACGCCACAACAAAAACTGAAATAAACATGGGATTTTATACAACCTTAAATATTGCTTGTCGTAGGTCCCTTGCTGTTTTCACGTTGATTTCAATTATATTTAATAGTTCTCAAGTAGCGCTTTTCCAGCTCAAAGGCTGCTCAAGGCGCTGGCCGATAAAAGATCCAACTCAAGCCACCCGAAGCGCCCACTTGCAGCCTTCCACCGTCTGACGCACAGACAACTAAGCACAGTCCTGGGTTACTGGGCATGGAGGAAAGGGACCAATTAGTTAGTTATTCATTGCTTACAGGTTCCAGCCGACTGCATAGAGCCGAATCAGGACCACAAAATCAAGACCACAACTTGGCTGAAAGAGGACTTACCCTGATCCGCATAAAAGATCTGCCGAAACAACCCCGTGGTAACACTGAAGGCACTTCATCAGCCGGTCACTGTACAATAAAGGCATCCCACTCAGAGGACGCTGAGGCTATACTCTAATTTATCGAACCCTCGTTTACAAAAACAAAATAGAATATAAACATTATTATAAAATATCAACGAAACACATACATATAAAATACCTACGTTGCTAAATAATAATATCATAGGAAGCCCTAGAGACCATTATTTTGGCAGAAAGCGTTCAATATTCCCAAGCTGATACAACATACCCACACACAAATGAGGAGTTTTGTCCCGGAACAGTTTTCAAGAAAAAAGATAGGTGACTGGTCTAGCGAAGAAGAAGATAGTACAGTAGATTGATAGAACAGAATAGGAATTAGAAAGAACAAATGAGAAAGACGAGGACAGAGGGAATTTATAGCACTACATTTCCAGAAAGTGGGGATACTATTTATACAGAAACCCCCGGTACCCCCACGGGACACTATTTATACAGAAACCCCCGGAACCCCCACAATACACTATTTATACAGAAACCCCCAGCACACCCAGGGGACACTATTTATACAGGAAAAAAAAACCCGGTACCCCCGCGGGACACTATTTAAAACAAAACCGGTACCCCCGCGGGACACTATTTAAAACAAAACCGGTACCCCCACGGGACACTATTTATACAGAAGCCCCCGGTACCCCCACGGGACATTAAACATAAACTCTGCACCCCCACGGGACATTAAACATAAACCCCTGCACCCCCACGGGACATTAAACATAAACCCCTGCACCCCCACGGGACATTAAACATAAACCCCTGCACCCCCACGGGACATTATTTAAACAGAAACCCCCGGCACCCCCCACTTCACTCCCATATCTCATTCCAAATTAATAATAATAATAATAATAATAATAATAATAATAATAATAATAATAATAATAATAATAATAATAATAAAAACATCTACCTGAGCTCCTGGTGGCGTTCACCCATAGCTGGACACCCGACTTGCGGTTTGACGTCAGGTATTGCGTCACGAGATCAAACATGATGACGTCATGTAATGTGGCTAGGGAGAACTGACCCCCATACCTGTCAAAAGAATAAGAAAACAAATATACAAACAAATACAATATCAAATAAAATAAAACTGAATTATTCTGTTTTTTCTTTCTTTTTTTTTTTTTGCTCCTTTTTATTTTTGTTTGTGCATTGTTTGTTTGTTGTTGTTGTTGGTGTTGTTGGGTGGATGCAAACTTGTTTTTTCCAACCTAGTTCCAGTCATTCGCCCAAAAAGGCAATCACCGAAGTCGAACGAAGCTCTCCGATGTGTTACGAAATGATGCTTGCATGACTACGACTAGCTGACAGTAAAAATGATCGCTGTTGCTTCTAATTCTGTTCGATTTACACAGATTTAGCATTTCGCAACGGTATACTTTGTTAATATGAGCATAATATGAACACAATTATTATCGACCATATTTAATAGTTGCGTTCCTTGATTTGCATTTTGTTAGTTCTCAGCAGTAAAGGCTAATAATAGCATTGCCCATTTCCTGCCTTGAACCAAGTAGGCACTGTTATACAGTATACATAGGTTTAATCTACATTATTATATTATAAGTCAGTCGCCGCGCAGCGAAGAAGCTCACTAGCTGAATATAATTATTAGACCTGTATTGTTTGTTTTATACGTAAATAAATGTATAAACTATATCTATTCTAATTAATAATATTTAGGCCTATACTTTATAATATTCGAATCTTGAAATTTCCGGAGAAGGACGAGTAGGCTAAGCGATTTTTTTTAAAATAACTCGAGATCAGAGTTACATAATAGTTAGTTATTCATTGCTTACAGGGTCCAGCGGAC
The DNA here is from genome assembly GCA_036898135.1 of Oncomelania hupensis. Classification (NCBI taxonomy): domain Eukaryota; kingdom Metazoa; phylum Mollusca; class Gastropoda; order Littorinimorpha; family Pomatiopsidae; genus Oncomelania; species Oncomelania hupensis. Next base: position 67,013,016 of record CM072517.1, read on the forward strand.
TGCAAAGAGCCGAATCAGAACCACAAAATCAAGACATCTCGAGATCAGAGTTAAATTAAAAGCTTATTAGTTATTCATTGCTTACAGAGTCCAGCGGACTGCAAAGAGCCGAATCAGAACCACAAAATCGAGACCACAACTTCGCAAGTAGTAGTAGTAGTAGTAGTAGTAGTAGTAGTAGTAGTAGTAGTAGTAGTAGTAGTAGTAGTAGTAGTATAGCTATTTAGTTAAATCTTTAATTTATTTATTTGTTTTGTTTGTGTGTTATTATTATTATTATTATTATTATTATTATTATTATTATTATTATTATTATTATTATTATTATTAGTTTCTTTTTATTATTATTATTATTATTATTATTATTATTATTATTATTATTATTATTATTATTATTATTATTATTATTATTATTATTTATTCCTACTTTAAAAAAAAAGAAAAAAAGAATAGTGTGCTGCTGTGCGTGCTCAATGGTGTAAATATGGCCAGTGACGTTTTGTTTGTTTTTGCTGAAGTTGGGTGTAACTCGAAATATTCAGATAGTGTTACTGGTTATTTTTTCTTATAGATTTACCAAAGTTTTCAGATGATTTATAGAAATTTCCGCCCGCCACGCAACATTTTTTTAATACGTGTTTCTCATTAATATTAAAATACATATCATTGAAATACATATAACAAATGTACTGTATCAGTTAAAAAGAATAATATTAGTTAAATAAATAATTGCTTTGGTGCTTGCAATAAAAATGTCACTGTTTTTTGAGACCATTATAAACTTGCTTTGCCTTGTTGTGCTGAAGGGACATCAACGTATCCATAGCGCTTTGAGGTTTTGTCATGGTTTTATTGTTGATATATAGATGTGAAATCGTTGTATGTGTGCTTTATGTGTTATGTATTACCTTTACTCCTTATTACTAATTGTGTCAGTATATTATTCATCATAAAATAATAATAATAATAATACTAACTGCTTCAAAATGCAAATCTCGACTTGAGCTTGAAGCTGTGCAGATCGAAATAGAATTAGATCTAGCAGCGGCTGTTTTTATGCATGGATGTTTCACCACAGGCTCTGAAGTCTTTCCTTTTGTCTTTGTAAACTCCTAAATACGTACGTAGTATAGTATGTAATTGAGGCCTACGAAAGACGAGAATTCCCAGCCTGTGGTTTCACGTAGTCCTGCCAGCATTCGTTCGTAAAACATCGGATAGCTCCGCTCGACTCGGAGAGCTTCGTTCGACTTCGGTAATTGCCTTTTTCGGGAGAGTGACTGGAACTAGGTTGGAAAAAACAAGTTCGCAACCTGGATAGATCTAGACACAAACTGGAGAGTATAAAACCGCACGAATTCCATCACACTGATTTTAAAGATCCTGAAGCTCATGCCCTAGACGGGTGCTTTGGTGCAAGCTACACAAAAACACCCAGCACGCATATACACATAGGTCACTTATTCGCCTACCCGGTCACCCCAGTTGTCTGGGCGTCGGACGATGCGCCCAAAGGCAGCAAGTGGGCAGCTTGGGCGCCCCGAGTTAGATTCTGTGTCGGCATGCGCCTTGAGCAGCCCTTGAGTTGGAAAAGCGCTATTATCAGATCGATTGACATAAATAAACCAACCTGAGACAACCTATCAAAAAGGGAAAGGTGTTTGTTTAGTAGGCTAGACGACGTGCATCACAACTGGGGGCATGCATGCTGTGTTGTTCTTACGTTCTACAGCGGTCTCCAGCAGCTCCAAACGTTTCCTTGACAAGCGAGAAGCCCAACATCTGTTTGTAAGTCGGGGTTGAAAAGATTCTCCAGGTGACGTTTAACTGGCCTGTGGTCGAGATGGACATCGGCTCGGTGGCTGTTAACATGCATAGCCTACATATATATATATATATATATCTATTTCAAGAATTGAAGAGTGTTCGTGTGTATGGATGCGTGTCTCAACTGTGTGTGTGTGTTTGTGTGTGTGTGTGTGTTTGTGTTTATGTGCGTGTATGTGTGGGTGTGTGTGTGCGCGCGCGCATGTATCTGGGAAATAATATTGTCTACTGTACTATAGGATTGTACGGTGTCATTGTAGACAAGTTTTAGTCAACGTATTAACATCTTTGTTTAATCTAAAGTAATTGTAGGTTACTATCACGATTTAATTGTTTTGTAGAACCAATGCCGAGTTTTGTATTGCAGAGATGAACACTGCTCCCAAACCTCTAAGAGGCACACCGATGACCCAGGTTCGAATCCCGTGGTGAGCGAAATAAAAGTGGCCATTTTTCATTGTCAATTTTAGTAGTATGATTGCTTAGGTGGTTCAGTGTTGATTTAGGTCCCTACCCCTTGTTCCCTGGGATGGTTATCCCCGTCCGCCATATCGCCCATGTTGGGTGTAGACGTTAAACCTCAATGTTCGTTCGAGGTACAGTACACCGTACACACCCAGAAAACCTGTTCTCACCACTGCCATGCGTCATTCACCCTCTTTTACACTCTCATTCACTCCAGATACAATCAACCATATCGATCGCACCTGTCTAACCTAACCACCTATAGTCTTTATCAACCGTCAGTTCCATGGTCTAGTCCCTCACCCTCATTCTGGGAGAAATTGCAACAGTAAACAACAAACACGTCACACAGTACGTCACATCACAGACAATGACGTAACTTTCTTATATACACGTGCTCTCATTCTGATCAGCCTTACACCTCCTTGTAACTGCGTATGAGAACAATAAAGTGCGACCCACCGGTGGCAGAGCGTTCGCCTGGAACACCGATGACCTAGGTTCGAATCCCGTGATAGACAAGATAAATGTGGCCATTTTTTTAAAAACTGTCTGCTTTAGCAGTATGGTTGCTCTGGCGGTTCAGTGATGCTTTAGGTCCCTATCCGCTCTTCCCCTTTTCTCTTAGGATGGTGATCCCCGTCTACCATGGTGGGGGTGGAGGTCAAACTTCAATGTTCTTTCATAATAAAGTATTCTGTAGTCTGGAAATTAACAACGGACAAGAGAGAGTGTTACGTTGAAACGCGCATGATGGTACATGTGAGACGCGCACGATAGATCCGATCGTTTTGTTTTGCAAAGCATGCATTTTTAGAGTGTATTTACCTTTGATTTAATTTTGCGTTGTTGTTAGAAGAAGCTTGGTATAATGTTGATAATTTTCGTTGGTCGATATTATTGGAGAATTCTCTAGAGTTGCTTGTTTACTATCGATCGAATCTTCGCGATAAATGTATATAGCTGAGAAAATTCTTGCACTGTAAAGAAAGTTGTTTGACGTAAGACAGGGATGACGAGGTTTATTTCGATTGGTTGTAATGTGTCAGGCTGGAACATTCTGACGTTATCTGAAGTCTAGAAAAAACTATATAATTGATGCACTGTGGAAAGTTGAAAGTTGTAAAAAGAAAGTGAAAAGCGATTAAGCAGTATGCAGTTGTTGATGTACGCTGAATAAAGTTTGAAAACTTCATATGACGACTCCTGCCTTGTTGCTGAGTGAACAGGTTGCGTGGATAAACGAATCCGAGTTACACTTATCAGGATTCAAGCATTGGGGCTGAATCAACTACTGATAAAACCAACAACGAGTGTAACACAGAGAGAGAGAGAGAGAGAGAGAGAGAGAGAGAGAGAGAGAGAGAGAGAGAGAGAGAGAGAGAGAGAGAGAGATAGACAGACAGAGACAGAGACAGAGAGAGTTTCAGTGTAGAACACAAGTGATAAAGGTGTCTCGCCTAAAGATAAGGGACTGGAATGCTTTGACACCATCTTGTATATAATATTAGTGGCTGCCCTCTGTGTAAGGAGCGAATGATAGGAAAGATTTATCTCCCCTTCTCTGCTGCCAATGGTTGGCATTTGTGGCTTTGGGCCGTAGATCTACAGATGGCTTGGCCATTTGCTGTGTTCTTAGCTCGTTCCATTGTTCGATCTGGGCTTGTTGAAAATCAAGGGACTGATTTTTCTAAGCATAAAAAAACCCGCCAGAATGAAGTCCTCAGGAAAAAAACCAACATCTTCGTGCGAAAAAGGTATCCGTAAATTGACTGGTTGGCAACACAAATGAGAAGCTCGAAGGACTGTAACGTTTTAAAAGAGAATTCACTGCCAAAAATATTTCTAAAATCTAGAGAGGCTGTCTAGGTCATTTTGAACCAGACCCTTACCTGACTGACAGAGAGGTTTGCTCATGTCCACAGTCTGGTCGAAGTTCATAAAGCCACAGCTGGAGGTTTGGGAGATCTTCAGCGCGGTCACTGGCCCTTGGGGAGTGGGAAATCTGTACAGCCATCTAATGTCTGACGTGGACAGTGGACAGCCGTCGGCCCACGTGAAGTCCGTGCTTGCTGCGAAGGTAAGAAAACACAAAGTAAAAATACATTATTCTAAAAGAAAAAACAAACAACGTGGCAAGCCATTCATATTATGTTGAAAGACACTCACACCTATTGTAGCCGAAAAGTAAACGTTTTCCAAAGTGTTCATTTTGTTGGCGGTGTCTTCACTGGGCTTTGTCATAACGAAGCAACAGAAAAACATGGCCAGGTAGGCCTCTATCTTAACTGTCTGCCATCAATTAACAGGGGCGGATTATGTGAGGGTCCCAGGGAGCTCGAAAACCCCCACTTCGGAAAAATAAATAAATAAATAAATAAATAAATAGACGTTAAATAAAAGAACTGAACAGCACTACACAGCTGGGTGCCTGTGTCTCTATATAGCAACGAGGCAAACTGCAAATATGCTTTACTTACGAATGCGAACACGAGGGACTACTCAGCTTCTCTTCTCATACTTAACCCTCTCCCTCTCTCGCTTTCTATCTGTCTTTCTCTGTCTGTCTTTCTCTCTCTCTCTCTCTGTCTCACTCTCCTCTCTCTCTTGTTATAACAATAATTTGTTGTAGTAAATAGTTATTGTTATAAGCCCAAGGGCAAGATGTAAAACAGCGAGAGAGATCTTTTACTTCTTTATCTCTTACTTCTTTACCCTGGCAAAATAAAATGTTTATCGTTTCTTATCTCTCTTTATCTCTTTATTTGTCTGTCTCTCTTTGTCCGTCTCTTTCTCTCTCCGTCTCTCACTCACTTTCTCTGTCTGTCTGTCTCTCTGTCTGTTTGACTGTCTGTCTCTCTCTTTAGTCTGTTTCTCTCTCGGTCAGTCTCTCTGTCAGTCTCTGTCTGCCTGTTTGTCTCTCTTTAGTCCGTTTCTCTCTGTCAGTCTCTCGGTCAGTCTCTGTCTCTGTCTGTCTGTCTGTCTGTCTGTCTGTCTGTCTGTCTGTCTGTCTGTCTCTCTCTCTCTCTCTCTCTCTCTCGCTATTTTGATCTGGACTTCAAACTCACTAACTGAGACTGATCACTGACGTTTCCCTCTCGCCTCAACCAGTCTGAGCTACACATCGCGCAGTCTTACTTGAGCTGATCTTAGTAGCGCCGATCCAGAACAGGTCGTCCTCGACGACGAGCTGGTTCAAGTGGGCCAGAATCTGGTCGTAGAGAGAGCCCGAGTTGACCACAGCCAGGCGCGTCATCCCTGGCTGACTTTCACACACGCACTGCGCCTCGGAGAAAGTGACGGCGACTGGATGCACCCCGAAATAACTCCCGTCGAAGAGGAACCAGGCCAGCACAGGAAGGGAACTCTCTGCCTGGCACTCCAAACCGGCTGTAGTCTTCAGTGAATAGCCTGTTCGTTTTACGCGAAGAAACCAACACAATGCAAAATAAATATTTGTTGGATGTTTGGATATTATTTATTATTATTTATTTATTTATTATGTTCGTCATCCCAAGCTGGGGTATGTATGGGTGTGGTGTGGTGGGTGTGGTGTGTTGGAATTTGGGGCGTTTTTTCCTCTTAGCGAATGCAGAGCAGCGCCACCCAGGACGGAAGGGGTGTGGGCGCGGGTGGGTAATTGGGGGTGGGGTGGGAGTGGGGTGGGGGAGAAGAAGGGGACTGGACCCAAGAATTCCGTGGTAAAAAAAACCCACAACACATCCTCGCTATCCTCACTATATAAAATTGACTACTGTAATGGCGGAGTACGATTTAAATCAACACAAACTATGAATATGTTGCCGTCGTTCGAAGGGTTTTCTTTTTAAAAATTATAGGGACATTATTACACAAGTTAAGTGCCTGTACGTAGCTCTACTGCGAAGCGGTTAGGTAGGTAGATTAAAGTCCCGCGTCACATGAGCGAATAGGGGACTGGGAAGGGGGGGGGGGGGGAATGACGTGCGAAGCGCTAAATAGCACACGTGCTTAAGTATGAGAGAGATAAACACCTTACATAGTCCCATAATTTGTTGAAATCGTGTATGTTCTCCTATTTAAAAAAAAGAAGTATACATTGTCATTTGAACAAAACAAAAAACGATGCTTAATTTTTAAGAGTCGGTTGTTATTTATTGTTTAATTTTACATTGTTGTGAAAAGACGTACACAAATGAAACCATCAAAGTGAATAGAATAGAAATTTAGTAACATTTGATTTAATGTAATTTTATCTTTTTATAATTTTTTAGTTCAAGAGCTGCTCAAGGCGCTGGCCGATACGGGATCTAACTTGAGACGCCCGAGGCGCCCACTTGCAGGCTCAGGCGCATTCTTTGCCGCCTCAGACAACTGAGTTCAATCCCGGGTGACCAAGGATCGGTAAAGAGGGACCCATTGCTTGCTTGGTGTATTTATCATGTATGAGCGTCAGGATCTTTAAAGTCCGTGCGACGGAATGCGCGCTTGAACAAATTAGACCCTAGGTTTATAGTCTAATCCGAAATTCATCATCATCATCATCATCATCATCATCATCATCATCATCATCATCATCATCACCATCATCATCCTAATCATCATCATCATCATCGTCATCATCATCGTCATCATCATCATCATCATCATCATCATCATCATCATCATCATCATCATCATCATTATCATCATCATCATCATCATCATCATCATCATCATCATCATCATCATCATCATCATCATCATCATCATCATCATCATCATATTGATCTTCATATTCCTCCTCCTCATCATCATCATCATAATCAGAAGCGCATCGAGTGTATCAAAGAATATGGGTATACTACAAAGAAGAATCATCCTAGGCTTTCCCTCTATAAAAAGTGAAGACGATTTAAGAACAGCGCCGTCAAGTGGCTGCGCTGCGGAGCAGGTCAAGGAGGTAAACAGACCACATTGCAACATGTAAATACAGACGATATTGCTCGACTGTATCGGCGTGTTTCTGATGAATCCCGAACATATTTGTCAATAAAATTATTGTGTAATGTGTAGGAAAATGACTCCTTGCAACAATGCTGGTATTTTTGCACATTTGTTTTTCGTCAACATTGTGATATAGAGCTTACAATTTACGTACATGGAAATGATGAATGAAAACAGTTCAATTCTACTTGTTTTTTTTCTTAGGCCTTTTTATGATATTCAAGCTTGTGCTGTTGTGGACTGAATCATAAAACAAAACTATTGCAGCATGCCAGAGTGCTAGATTGTATTCATAAATTAATATCCCCCATTGAATAGTGATTAGTGGGCTAAAGAGCGTTGGTTGTCAATTGAACAAAAGGGAACTTGTGAAAATTTAACACTGCTTTGCATAATCATAATTATTGTCAAATTCCGTTCCTTTTGTAAATATGTTATTGTTTCCTTTGGTTTTGGTTTCTTTGTTGTTTTTGTATGATTACTTCTTTTTCTTTTCTATAACGCTTGTTGTTGTCTTATAGTCCGCCCACAATTTGTTTGTTTGTTTGTACATTGCTTAAGGTCCAGTTAATTCTTTAGAGTTGTATCAGGACCGTTGGACAGGACAGAGCAATACAACACAGATGACATCAGCTTCATGGCACCCCACACGGATCAGGTTTACAAGGTCATAAAATTAGGAGGCGCTGGAGACGCAGAGTATTCATCTCAATTTTTCGAAATCCAGGTTTAAAAAACAGTATGAAAGGAAATATAAATATCTTAAATAATAAACATAAGAAATTAACCGGCAGAAAAAGGCAAATACTAGTGCCATATGGCAGAATAAAGCCACCATCACCTTCACCACCTCACCTATCCCGTAGTCTTGTGAACCGTGGGGGCACCATTGATGATTTGGCAATCAATTCTCTCCATTTCTCTGTTTTCTGCCTCTCTTAGGGCATCACTCAATCTCAGGCCTGTCCACTCTACAATGTTATCTTCCCACATCTTCTTCTGTCTGTCTCTCTTCCTCCCACCTTGTACTGTCCCTTGTAAGATTATTTTGGATAGTCCATTTGATCTTGTGACATGGCTACATCAAAGCCACCATACACCAACTAAAATACATTCTGCCGGTTAATTACTTATGTTTAGTGTTTAAGATTTTTATATTTCCTTTTGTGCTGTTTTTTAAACCTGGAGTTCGAAAAATTGAGATGAATACTCTGCGTCTCCAGCGCCTCCTAATTTTATGACCTTGTAAACCTGATCCGTGTGGGGTGCCATGAAGCTGATGTCATCTGTGTTGTATTGCTCTGTCCTGTCCAAAGGTCCTGATACAACTCTAAAGAATTAACTGGACCTTAAGCAATGTACAAACAAACAAACTGTGGGGCGGACTATAAGACAACAACAAGCGTTATAGAAAAGAAAAAAAAGTAATCATACAAAAACAACAAAGAAACCCATACCAAAGGAAACAATAACATATTTACAAATTGAACTGAATTTGACAATAATTATGATTATGCAAAGCAGTGTTAAATTTTCACAAAAGATCAATTTTGTTCAATTGACAACGAACGCTCTTTAGCCCACTAATCACTATTCAATGGGGGATATTAATTTATGAATACAATTTAGCACTCTGGCATGCTGCAATAGTTTTGTTTTACGAGTCAGTCACCAACAGCACAAACTTGAATATCATAAAAAGGCCTAATGTTCGTATGAATTTAAAAAAAACAACAACAGTTGAATTGAACTGTTTTCATTCACCATTTCCAATTAAATTGTAAGCTCTATTAATAATAATATAACAACGTTGACGAAAAACAAATGTGCAAAAGTACCAGCATTATTGCAGGGAGTCATTTTCCTATACATTACACAATAATTTTGTTGACAAATATGTTCGGGATTCATCAGAAACACGCCGATACAGTCGAGCAATATCGTCTGTATTTACATGTTGCTATGTGGTCTGTTTACCTCCCTTGACCTGCTCCGCAGCGCAGCCGCTTGGTGTCGCGTGGTGTCGCTGACGTCACTCGTTTAACATAAAATCGTGTTATGATTCTTCTTTGTAGTATACCCATATTCTTTGAGTGTATTGCTGACCATTTCATACTTACCACAAAATAGTGCGAAATAAAGAAAAGCCCGTTTGGTAGATTGTCCCATGGTTATGAGTTTGACAACTGTTGTAATTTAAGCCAGTGCTGTCGGATAACAAATTTAAATTCAATTAACAGTCAATTTCCTTTCACGCTATTTAATAGACGTTTTGAATTGTTCAGTAAAATAAAATGCCTCAAAATAAACACTTGGGGTTTCAGAGCTGTCTTTAAAGTCTATTAATGCCTAGATCAAAATGCGGGGGGTGGGGGGGGGAATCTAAATCACACCACTAAATGATGGTTTGCTTATTTATATCCTATCCTATTCCGTAACTCGAAAGTCGTTGGGCACCATAGATGATCGTTTAACCAGTGTACTCCATCTTTCTCTGTCCTCAGCAACCCTCATGGCTTCGCTCAGTGTTAAGCCAGTCCATTCTCGAATGTTGTCTTCCCACCTCTTTTTTTGTATCCCTCTTCTTCTGCCTCCTTGCACCGTTTATTGCAGGATGGTCTTTGCAAGGCCTGATGTTCTGGTGACGTGGCCATACTATCGGAGATTCCGGTTCTTCATTACTGTGAGCATGTCATCGTATTGTCCAATGGCTTGTGTGATGGTCTGTCGGATTTCGTTGTTGGTGATGTGCTGGATATAGGAAATGCCCAGAAGTCTTCTGCAGCACCTCATCTCCATGCTTTGTATTCTTCATTGTAGATCTGCTGTGAGGGTCCATGTTTCGCAAGCGTATATGAAGATGGAGATGACAAGGGAGCGCAGCAGCGTACCTTGGAATGTAGACTGATGGTCCTGTCTTTCCAAATGGGATTCAACCTTGTCAGGGCAGCAGTTGTTTGTGCGATCCTGGAGTGGAATTCCTGTCTGGAGCCATTGTCTGATACACTGGCTCCTAAATATTTGAAGCTATGCACTGTGTTGAGGAATTGATCTTGGACCTTGATGTCCGTGTGGATGCCGTTGGTATTGTTGGCCATCATGTTGGTCTTCTCTGCACTTATTTCCATTCCAAAGGCTCTGGAGGTGGTGACAAGCCTCTGTACCAGCTGTTCAAGTTCTTGTTCCTCTCCAGCCAATCCATCAATGTCATCCGCTAAACGAAGGTGGGAGATCGCTCTACCCCCTATGCTGACTGTGCCTTCGTGATCTGCAAGGCATCTGACATGATGCGCTTTAGGAAGATGATGAAGAGTGTTAAAGAAAGTAGGTATCCTAGACGCAACCCGATTGTTGTGCAGAACCAGTTCCCGATGGCGTTGTTGTGATGGACTGCACTGGTAGCCTTGTCATACAGGCTTTTGATGACTTCAATAATGTTAGGTCTGATATTGTACATTCTCATGGTTTCCCACAGAGCTGAATGCCAGACTCGGTCAAACGCTTTCTTGAAGTCTACAAACACATGATATAAATGTCGTTATTGCTGTAGGTATTTCTCACAGATTATTCTGAGATTGAAAATCTGTTCATTGGTATTTCACCCTGCCCGAAAACCTGCTGGAGGGGATTGGGCCCCGCCAGGTCTTTCGTACCCAAGATACACCGTATGATGAAAAGAACTACTCACTTAATACCGGATCGGTCGGTGCCTGGGTCACCAAGGACCGGGCCTTCCGTTGGCCACAAGGACGGAGGTAATAATTGTGCTATTGATGGATAACTTAGCAAGATCCGCACGAGAGACAACATTGTCATAGGAATATGGGAATGTCAGGACCCTAACTGCGGAGGGAAAATTAGAAGATCTAGCCCACTAGCTGGACCTCTATCGATGGAACATTTTAGGTATCAGCAAAGTGCGCTGGAAAGGCCTAGGTGAAACAACGACCAACAGAGGCCATAAGCTTTATTTCAGCGGGAGAGATGACAGGCACAAACACGGCATTGGATTCTTGGTCCACAAAGACATTTTAGCCACTGTCATGGGTTGCCGTCCAGTCTCCAGTCGACTCATTACTATCCGTCTGAGAGCAGCCCCTTTCAACATCACCATCATCTAGGCCTATGCCCCTACATCAAACTATGAAGACAGCGAAGTGGAGGATTTCTATGAACATCTGCAGGCTGTCCTTGACCAAGTACCAAAGAAGGACATAGCCATAGTGCAAGGCGACTTGAATGCCAAGGTTGGCCAAGATGCGTACCACAATTAGGGAGACACATGTGACCCCACTGCGACAACGAGACAAATGACAGAGGTCTGAGACTCTTGGAGTTTGCCAGATACAACAATCTGATACTGGCAGACACGCTTGGTCTCCACAAAAAATCCAGACGATGGACTGGCATAGTTCCAGGGGAAAATCACAATCAGATTGACTACATCATGATCAAGAAACGTTTTAGATAAGCATTGGCAGGAAACACACTTTTCCAGGAGCTCGTGATGTTGTATTTCTGGCTCCTATTCAAGAGAGTACACACACCAAAGTGCACCAGACTGAAGTTCGGCCTGGACAAGCTGCAAGAACCGGAGGTGGCACAAATATTCCAAGTCACAACTGGAGGGAAATTTGCACCATTGCTCATTTTGAGAACTGGTGAAGTAGATGTCAACACCATGACCACCACCTTCAACTCAGCTGTGACAGATGCCGCCACTGAGATCCTTGGCAAGCACCGCACAAAGAAAAAACTGTTCATCACACCTGAGCTTTTGGACCTGTGTGACAAACGAAGAGAGATGAAAAAGAAAAAGAACACCTCACAGGGAGCTGATTCCTACCAAAAAATCAACAATGACATCCGAAAAGGCATGACCATAACAAAGGAGAACTGGATAGAAGACCAATCGCAGGAAATAGAGAACAGTCTGAACAAGACCAACAACAAGAAGCCGTACCAGACTGTGAAGCGGCTGACAAGTGTTAAACAGCCCAATATCTAAACGACCGAAAACAAGTTTGGCATTTGCTTTACAGAAGAAGTCTTAGATATATGGACAGAGTATTGCTCTGACCTTTACAACTACATACCAAACGAAGACCCACCAGTTCTAGCATGTCCCCAGAACAGAGAAGAAGTAGAAAAATCCTCCCAATTCTCCGAAGAAGCTGAGGCAGCCGTGCAATCACTGAAGAAGGGGGAAGTCAGCAGAATTGCTTCAAGCAGGGGGAGAAGCGATGATTGACGCCCTCACCATTATTTGTAACAAGATCGGGCAGAGTGGGGAATGTCCTACACCATGGACCCAGTCGCTAGTCATCACTCTTCCCAAAAAGGGTAACCTTCAGGTGTGTGAAAGTTACCGCACCATCAGCCTCATCAGCCATCCCAGCATGCAAGGTCCTCCTGAAAATAATACTCAACAAGTTGAAACCCCAAGCTGAACATGGCATTGCTAATGCATCCATAAAAAAATAGTGTTTGATTTTGCAAAATTTGAATTTTTACGTCGTGTTCGAGCGTTTTAACGATTGTTTGCTAGTACCGGTAAGCGGCTCACTCCTTTGAGAATACAAGCACAGGCGCACACAAAGAAACACAGCGGAGCGTGACCAACAATCTCTAAATGCGTTGATTGTGAGTTATCTATAAGGAAATAATTATGTGCCTGTTGTCTTAAGTAACGCTCGGTACTTTGTTAGAGACCCCCTCTGCTATAGATGATTTTTTTACACGCCGATTAGAGAGCATTCATTTCAGTAATGTGCATTAAAACACACACACCCACACCCACACCCACACCCACACACACACCCACACACACAAACACACCCACACACCCACACACTGTTCTACGATCATAGTATCTAGTGTAAAAGTTTAGAGGAAAACAAACCACGTTAGACTCATTATAAAACCGCTACTGTTTTATGAAGGTTTTTTTCTCTCCTCAGTTTACAAAAATATGGGTATAGCTTATCATGGTTCTCTCCTGCTAAACGAGAGTGGAATTTTAAATGGCGGCGAGATTCTCGCGAGAACCGCGTCAGCGATACAAACAAGAAAATTGAATAAAATATAAATTAAAAAAAAAAATAATAATAAAAGGTACGTCGATTTCACAAGAGCGAAAGTCATTGAGAAGATACACGTACTCATCGTCGTCTCAGGATCGTCTTAACAAGTAGACCAAACAAGATGCAATATACGAGTATAAGATCAAGAGGGAAGTTGACCAATTTGATGCAGAATGTAACCGCAAGAATTTTATTCACAGCGAGAAGCATGAGGATCACGCGATTGATTTCTTAATTTAAGTGCATGATAACACCGATTTTACTTCTTAAGTCTACACCGATTTTTATTTTACGCGTACACTTATTTCACTTCTTAAATGTTCACAGATTTTACTTCTTAAGTGCACACCGATTTTACTTTTAAAGTGTACACTGATTTGTTAAAATCTTACACTGTATGGAATGTTGGTGTAGAATGGAATGTTATGGAAGTCGACGGATCATTCTTAATGTTTATACGAAACTTTCACTCGAAGTTGTCAATGTTTCACCCTGTCGGAAAGCGCCTTTTTCTGTTTGTGTGTGTTTGGACAATACAATCTCTAAAATATATGTCATTTGTCTCTTATAACTTCTTAGATGTTCACGGAGTTGACGTAAAACGGAAGCGCATGATCACCCGAGAAGTAATATGTTGCTCACTCCTTCTGAATATATACAGTACACCGGTTTGATGTAACTGTCCGCATGCTGTCCTCGTAGCTCATGCATTTAATCAGAGAGATCGAGATCGAATGACGCGACGCTCCTATCCTCTCGGACAGAAATTGGGACAGCGAGATATCACATATAAGAGTATCAGCGGCCAATGCAAAATGTTTTCTCCAAGATCACAAAGGACTTGAATCACCTCAAATTCTTTTTTGTTTGTAATAGTCAATGTTAAGTGCAGCTGATCCAAAACACTTTCAATGCTGCTTGCGCTGCAAAAGCTTCTTCCTTGACAAGTTTCCTCCTATTATTGAGTATCACCACACTTCACAAATAATGGGCTTTCTGGAACCCTTTGCTGTCATATAGATCTTAACACTACGCGTCCATCATGCGTCTGTTGACAGGAACCTATAGTGCTATCACGCGCATATTGGCAGAAAACCTGTTGAAAAGTCCTTACGTGGCACGTCGCTTCCGGTATCCATTTTTGAACTTCCGGTTCTTTCCGGAAGTGTTCCAATTGATGTGAAGGCAGAGCTGCCAGAGAAGTTTGCCAACGTTCTGTGCGTCGCTGAGAACTCTTTTGTCTGCCTGTTCAAATGTTTCGTTGATGTGTTAAGTTCTCTGTTTATCTTGTGAGCAGCAATGGATTTTGTCAGTCTCTGCATACAAATGTTTGCATGTTTTGCCCTGAGCGGTCTTTTGACTTTGCGCACAACATAGTTCCATTTGCCTTTTGCACAAATTTATGTCTGTCTATAACTAGACAAATAGACTTATCTGTCTGAGTGCCATTACGTTGTATTATGTTGAGTGGCCTTTTAAATGTCACTTTATAAAATAAATACTGTGTCTCTGCGTTAAGGCCTTGTAATACGGTGGAATGGGTGAGGGTGGTTGCGGTGGTTGTTGATGGTGATGAGGATGGGGCTGTTGCAATCTTTTACATTTAATATGAGAACAAGGAAAAAAGACGTAGCCTACGTCTAAAATTGCGTTTGCACTCTCGTCTTGACTCTGTCGAGTCTCAGCATATTCTGATATTATTATGAAACATTCCTTTAAACAACACCGTCACGTAGAGTTACAACAAATCAAGGATATTGTGTGTAATCGGTTATTTTTTTAAATTTGTAAGTTCATAAATATTATGAATTTAACAAAGTTTGAAAGGAAAATCCCAAAGTTTAGTAACGGTTTGGGCAAGATTTTCTGCAGCAGCATTCCAAACCACAACTTTCAGAGAGCCATTCTCCTACCAGTGTGCAATAAGGTTTTGAAAATATGTCTCAAATGTATATGTTAGCCATCCTCACCAGACAGCTGTTTCCACTCTGGGAGCGTCTTCAGTGATCGCGGGGCTGATGAGACACAGAAAACTTTCACTCCCATGCCAACACAAGACTCAATCGACAATCTTTGCCAAACCAAACCTTCCTCTTGTGTGGTGCTACGAAAACGAAGTGTCTGTCTTAAGTGTGTGTGTGTGTGTGTGTGTGTGTGTGTGTGTGTCCGGGTATCCACGAAAGCGCACAAATGGGTAGCAGACCTTGTCTTTCTTAGTAACAAATGGGTTCATTTGCTTGGAATCCACTTTTTTCCAGGACCCCACTTTTTTCTAAGAGTGCGCGGGAGTGCTCTTTTAGTGCATGGGAGTGCAGTTGTAGTGCATGAGAGTGTTTTAAGTACACAGGAGTGCTCTATCCGGGACGGAGAAAATACAGTCAATTTTCGGAGAAATTTTGAAGAAACTTCGACCTATTTCGTCGCCTATAGGAGACGAACTAGGTCAACTTTTCAGCAAAGGGTTAGGGTAAGGGCTAGTTGCAGCGCTGCAACTAACCCTTGCCCTAACCCTTTTCCATCAAGAAATGACTTTCCGATTCCTACATTCTTAAATGAACCCATTTCTGATGTATTACAAGTATGTGTGGGTGTGTGCGTGTGTGTGTGTAATTGAGAGAGAGATAGGGAGTGAGAGATGGAGAGAAAGGGATGATTTCGTCACCCTTTCAAAACAAATTGTTAAACAATTCAACAATATGCAATGTATTCAAAAAGTGAATTGCACAATATGATTTGCAGGTTCACTTTAAAAGAAAAACGAAGGTTTAAACAAAGACATGTCAGCTACCATGACCCCTTTTAGTAAATAAATTAGTGAAGAGATCAAGCTAGAATAAAAGTAGGTCCAAAGAGAAAGAATGTTGAAGTTTAACCCTCTGGTCCGCAACCACCATTGGCTATTCGGCAGACGGCGATAACGATCCTAGGAAAAATGAGATAAGGACCTACATCAACACTGATTCGCCTTCCTATCCTATCCTATCCTATCCTATCCCGTAGCTCGAAGGTCGTTGGGGCACCACAGATAATCGTTTAACAGGATAACAGGGTAACAGAATAACAGGAATTTATCTCGCCAATTGACATGTAATAGATACAACAATCGGAATATTATTTGGTGTTGGACAATGGCAGAATGTTTTAGATGTAACAACATCTCTCTCTTTCTCTCTCTCTCTTTCTATCTCTCTCTCTCTCTTACACACACGCACACATACCTACATACACAAATACACACATGTATGCACAACCACACACACTCGCACAAGCATACCCAACATTAACAGATAAACAGATAGATATAGTAAAACACAAATGACTAGTCTAAAGTGATCACAAAAACATTCTAAATTATAGTAGTTGCTGTAGTATATAGATATAGATGTACGAGCATGTAGGGAGGAGCAGGGCGTGCGCACGGCAGGGGTATCAGCGGTGGGAGGAGGATGCGGCGTTTAGAGATCTTACAGTTTGCGGTTAAAAGGAATCTTTAAAGCGGGAAGTGTGGGATCTGAAAGATCGAAAGCGGCGGCCAGAGGAGAGAAGTTCGAACAGGGGGTGGGCAGGGTGGGAAGGGTCAGAGAGGATCTTGTCGGCTCTGTTGAGAGAGCGGGTCGAGTAGATGGAGGCCAGAGAGGGGAGCTCACAGCCGACAATCCTGCCTGCCGTGCGCACAACCCGCTCCAACCGGTCTTTGTCGAGCTGCGTTGCTGTTCCGAACCAGACCGTGATGGAAAATGTTAGGACGCTCTCCACCACGGCCCGGTTTAACCAGCGTACTCCATCTTCCTCTGTCCTCAGCAACCCTGATGGCCTCGCTCATGGTCAAGCCAGTCCATTCTCGAAGGTTTTCCACCCATCTATTTTTTTAATGTCTCCCTCTTCTTCTGCCTCCTTGCTCCGTGCAAGCCTGATTCACCTGCAAACCTTCAACCTGTCAACATCTTGGCCCACTGAAGGAGTTTTTTTTTCTTCCAAGGCCAGGTTCTATCTCCTTTGTTTAAGCTGTTTTACCACACCCATACCTTTTATTTCAACACTGAACCACTAGAGCAATCATACTGCTTTAAAAAAACCTAGGCAGTGAAAATGGTCACTTTTTTGTTTCTTGCCCAACACGGTATAGGAACCTGTGTCAACGCCAGGCGAACGTTCTCCCTCTGAGTTACCGCGTTGGAGTGTTCCTGTTACGTTGAAACGCGCATGATGGTACATGTGAGACGCGCACGATAGATCCGATCGTTTTGTTTTGCAAAGCATTCAATGACAGAGTGTATTTACCTTTGATTTAATGTTGTGTTGTTGTTAGAAGAAGCTTTGTATAACGTTGATAATTTTTGTTGGTCGATATTATTGGAGAGGTCTCTAGAGTTGCTTGTTTACTATCGATCGAATCGTCGCGATAAATGTTGATAGCTGAGAAAATTCTTGGACGGTAAAGAAAGATGAATGACGTAAGACTGTGATGACGAAGTCTATTTTGATTGGTTGTAATGTGTCACGCTGGAAGCTTCTGACGGTATCTGGAGTCTAGAAAAAAACTATATAATTGATGCACTGTGTAGAGAGAAGGAAAAAAAAGTGAAAAGCGATTGAGCGATTGTATGCAGTTGATGTACGCTGAATAAAGTTGGAAAACTTCATACGACGACTTCTGCCTTGTTGCTGAGTGAACAGGTTGCGTGGATAAACGAATCCGAGTTACACTTATCAGGATTTCACCATTGGGGCTGAATCAACTACTGATAAAAACAAAACCAACATCGAGTGTAACAGTCCTAAAGAGATTTGTATACTTTTGGGTTATTTTATGTCTAGATGATGGGGTGTTCGGCTAACAATACATCTGCACCTCCATACAAATATTGTGTTTGTGTGTGTGTGTGTGTGTGTTTACGTGTGTGTGCATGTGTAGGCTTATGTGTGTTTGACTGTTTGTTTTTTTAGCACCTATTCACCGGGTGTCGGATAGCGCAGTTGTTGGAGCACTCGCTACTGTGTCGCAAGTTAAGCACCGTCCAGTGCGGTTAGCACCTGGATGGCAGACCGCAAAAACGTGAAGCGACAAATAACAACGCCCCAAGTTGACTCAACTGTGACTGAGTACCTACTCTCTTGAGGGTGGGGAAGGTAAAGCAGCGAGGGAGAGAGATGGGCAAAACCCTCATTACGCTGGCCCACGATAAGTGTGATCTCCAACATCACGCTCCCCTACGGCCACAAGGCTATGGGACTACCTTTACCTTTTTTACCTTTCACCAGAGTGTTTGTAGCCTAGGAAATGAAGAAGATGGTGGAATTGAAGGTGGTTGAAATTTTGGCTAGTTGGATGGCTTCTTCTTCTACTTCTTCTTCTTCTTCTTCTTCTTCTTCTTCTTCTTACGCTGGCGTAATGTCTCTAAATGTGGGCAGATCAGAGGAATGTGCTCTGGATCTTTTTCAGAGCCGCTTTTACAGAGGTCTGTGTCAGAAAGACCCAGTCTTTATTTGGTGTCTTTGCTTTTTTTTTCACAGCCCACAATTTCGAGGTCCAGTGGTATACTGACCTGTGACCTGTGACAAGGTGCAAGGTACACAGAAATAAAGTCAGCTTAGTACAGTAGCCGTGCACCAGATATTCTGATTGTCCTTCACTCTCATAGAACACGTCCAAACAGGACTATAAATTAAAATTAAAACATTAAGCATCACAACAAGTAAATGACGGAGCCCCTCCCCCCCCTCCTCTCTCTTTCTCTATGAGTTTTTATATCGATCTACTTTGGTGTAGGTTTGGTTGGTTGGTTGATTTATTATCGTCTTTTACACCAAAGATGATAAGACGTTAAAACTAAAACAAAATTGAAGTTTATAAACAAAAGAAAAAGTTAGGGGGGGGGTGAGTGGGTTAACCCTACTCCCGGCAAGAGCAGATCAGTTCCTCCCCATACCAGGCACCGGCACGGGCCGGACAGTCCCCAGTGGATGGAAGGGCCTGCAATACATCCAGGGAGCAACCAGAGCGTACACCAGTACAGGTGCCTCCTGAAAGTTCCGCAGACCCAGCTGCTTGTTTGATACTGCCCAACCCATACCTGCGCCCGGCCGAGGAAAGACAGTCCGGCTTCCGCCAGAACGAGGGTTAAAGCATGCTAGCAATTTGTGAGTTCAAAAATATTTTTGCTAATTGAACGCTTTAATCGAAGTCAAAAGTAAGCGAAACATTGTTGGGTAACAGTGGTTTCAAACTGTACATTCCAATATTACATGTTGAAGACTTAAAGGGTTGGAACATACACAGGAAACATTTTTGCAGTATTTTGTTCGAATGGAATTTGACAGTAATCTATAAGCCAAAGATAAGACGACTCGAGAGTGATTACCATGTCGCTCAAAATATGTGTTGAGATGGATTTGCTTAGACCTTTTTTCTATCATACTTTGAATCTCTTTAGTAGACATGGGCAGTTTAATAAATTGAGAGTCAATATTTAAAGCACCTTTTTTGCATATCTGTCTGCCCAGTCATTGTATACAAGACCACAATGAGATGGTACCCAACAAAAGCTAATATCAGAACCATTAATAATCAGTTCATGAATTATGTGTTTTATTTCAGTGATTATTTCTCTTCTTTCACTGTGATGATTTGCTTTTATTGCTTCTAAAACAGACATTGAGTCTACACAAATAACAATTTTAATTATATTTACCGCTAAACTAGATAAACATGTCAAAGCCATAAGAATTGCAATTAACTCGGCAGAAAATATTGATCTTCCTTTGCCTACATAAAATGATTTCATTATTTTAAAATCAGGAATAACAAAGGCTGCCCCAGAGTCCCCTGAATCTAAAACTGAACCGTCAGTATAAACTTTTAGGTGACTCAGATAATTTAAGTGCAAATGTTCTTTAGCTTCTGTAGCCAAGACATTAATGTTATCACTCTTTTTTTCATGATTGTAATGACAATCAACAAAACTACTTTCTAACTCCCAAGGGGGAGCTTGTGATAAAACATCTTTTTTAATGCTTTTAATATCTTCTATATTTGCCTCAATAATGTCATAAGTATATGTAGCAATAGTTTGAAGGAAATGAATATTTTTAGCTCCTTTAGACAATTCTATATCAGATCTTATAAAAATTTCAGCACTGTTACTATTAGGAATGGAGCTTGCTCGAACAATATACTTTGCACATGACAATTTCCTATGCTCATCAAGAGACAAAATACCTGCAAGTTCATAGACTTTGGATGTTTTAGTGTGAACGGGAACTCCTAAAGCTACTTTAACGGCTTTACTGTCAAGGCTTTGCAGCTTTTTCAAATAAGTTTTTGATGATGAAAAATAGCCCTCTTGTCCATATGTCAATTTTGATCTTACCAAAGAAGTAGCTAGATGAACTAGAGTTTTTGTATCTTGCCCCCATTTTCTTCTACATATAATTTTCATAAGATTATAACTTTTAACTGCCTTTTGTATTAAATATTCAATATGTCTTTTCCATCTCAACTTGTTTGTAAAATAAACGCCTAAAAATTTAACTTCTTTAACATAATTCAATTCTTTGCCATTAACTGTAATTTTAGGGAGTTGCCTAGATTCTTGACAATTACTAAAAAGTACCAAGTTAGTTTTTTCTTGTGATAACTCTAAGCCATTTTGTAATAGAAATTCACATATGTTATTAATTTCTAGTTGATAAATAGATGCAATGTGCTTGATTTCAAACAATGATGTTTTACGCTTACAACTGATATTCAACCAAATAGCAATATCATCCGCATACTGTGCTAAGGAGACCCTCTTGCTCAGTACAGTAGGTAAATCATGCAGTAAGATATAGAAAAGAAGTGGAGATATAATAGACCCTTGAGGGATACCCATGTCTATTTCCTTATTAGAAGAATAAGATGTTCCAACTTTTACTTTCAAACTCCTATTCTTTATTAAAGAATGTACGAAGTTATACATTCGTCCTGAAAGTCCAATTTTCTTTAATTTATAAAGTAGTCTGGCATGCCAAACTCTGTCATAAGCCTTAGTGATGTCAAAGAAAGTTGCTAAAACACTCTTGCGTTTGGCAAACTGTCGCTTGATATTTGTAGTTAATTTCACTATGTGGTCTATTGTTGAACGCCCTTTCTGGAAACCAGCTTGATTTTCTGGTATAACTTTATTTTTGATACAATAATGGGACATTCTTTCCAAAATAATTTTTTCCATGATTTTACAGGTATGTGATGTCAAAGCAATTGGACGATAACTGGAAGCAATATTTCGTGGTTTACCTGTTTTTAGCAAAGGGATGATAATAGAAGATTTCCAGGTATTCGGTAATATACCAGTAATCCAAGCTGTGTTTATGATAGAATGTAATAAAATCATCCATGTGTCTGGAAGATGAGAAATTAAAGTGTATGACATTCCATCAATTCCTACTGCAGATTTCCCCCCCCCCCCCTAATTCTGATACAGCATTTTTTACCTCCTGTAAGGTTATTTCAGCATTTATATAAAAATCATTATTAGGCAGTGGATGATTGTACTGATCAGTTTTTTCTTTCTTTAATCTGTCTTCTTGTACATGTTGGGGTAAACTAGAAGAATGACTGCTTATAGAAATTTTTTTTTACAAATTCCTCAGCATTTTCTTTCGGAGTGGGGAATTCATTTCCATTAATTTTCAAGGGACACCGAGGAAGACAGATGCCATTCTTCATTTCTGACACTTTCTTCCACACCTTTCCTGCATCATGACAACTACTAATTTCAGATTTACAATAATCAGACCAATATTTTCTTTTTTCAAAAGCAATAGTTTTGTTGCAAATTATTTTCTTTTCTTTCATCTCTTTAAAATTTTCACCTGTTTTATTTTTCAACCACGTTTTATACGCTACCTTCTTATTTTGCACTGCTATCTTACAATTTTCATTCCACCAAATGTTTCCTGTGTGTTTCATTTTTTTGTATACTTTCTTTGTTGGTATAGATGTGGAGGCAACTGTATGAACTATCCTAACAAAATCATATAATACATTTATATCTGCATCTTGAATTAGCCATTGGACAACACGATGACCTGCTCACAGTGGTGAAAAAACGTAAACTCCGATGGTATGGCCACGTCACCAGATCATCAGGTCTTGCAAAGACCATCCTGCAAGGCACAGTGCAAGGAGGTAGAAGAAGAGGGAGACCGAAAAAGAGGTGGGAGGACAACATTCGAGAATGGACTGGTTTGACACTGAGCGAAACAATCAGGGTTGCTGAGGACAGGGAAAGATGGAGTACGCTGGTTAAACGATCATCTGTGGTGCCCCTACCTCTGAGTTATGGGATAGGATAGGATAGGATAGGATAGGATAGTCATTTTGATTGTCGACTTTGACATAATCAATTCAATTCAATCTTTCAATTCTACATTCTACATTTCGATTCTTGTTCACGTCTTTTTTGTGTGTGGAGCCCTTTGCTCTGTGTTGTGCCAATTTGGATTGCTGTTTGTTCCTATGACTGTTAGTATATCTTTTAGAACAACCACAGCGAGGCCAAAACGTGACCAAGTCAGACGTGACAATGGCTAGCATAACAACGCAGACTATCGTCACGCCAATCCACCCTGCGGCGGTGGCGGAGGTCCGAGAATCTAAAGCACTGTTTTTCCGCCGTGCGGTGGCCGATAGGTTAGACTTAAGCACGGAGAGCGCTTTGCAAGTAGCGTTGATGTTAACTTCTGCCTCCAACCTGAGCAGATCCCTTTGGGTTTTGTTGTTGTTGGCTTTCACGCACCGACAATTACAACGTGGTTGTTTTGTTTGGACGATGTTGGCTGTTGTCGTTGTTACAGCGCTTGAAGCTGTTGATTGGGGCGTGGTGCTAGAAGCAGCCATCTGCCCTGAGGTGTTTGTAGATGGTGATAACGTAGTCGAACCCAGTTGTGATGTCGTCAAGGTTGACTGTGGAGTAGTTGTAGTCGGTTGTGACGTCGGCGGAGTCACCTGAGACAAGTAGGATGTCAGCGGTGACGTATTAATAATCAATTGTGACGTATCAGTAGTCATATGTGACGTATCAGTAGTCATATGTGACGTATCAGTAGTAATCTGCGAAGTATCCATAGTCATATTTGACGTATCAGTAGTCCTCTGTAACCTATCAGTAATGCTCTGTGACGCAATAAACTGTCCTGGCACAGTTGAAATCGATGATGACGATTGTTTTTCTGTTGTCATAAATGACTCAACGTAGCGTGGTGCCGTTGGTTTTTCTGACGTAGAGCCGCTCTCTGAATATAGGGAAGGTGATTGCGAAAAGCTTTGTAGCATTGTTGTAGTAGTTGTTGTTGTAGTCGTAGTGGTTGTTGTTGCTGCAACTGTTAATGTTGTGCTTAGAGACTGTGAGGTGGTAGTGGAGTCTTTAGATGACGTCTCTGGGGTTGGAAACGTGCTTTTCTTTGTTATCTCATTAGAAGTTGCAGCTGCCTGTGACGTAAATGCCTCAGATGACGTTGATGGCGGTACCAAAGACGACTGAGAACCTTTTTGACATCTAGGTGGGAATCTGCAACAGATTTTGAATAAGTTGAGTATGGGTTGAACATGTTGAATATTGTTAAAACAGGCTGAATATGGTCTGAAAAGGTTGAATCTAAGGTTTTATTATTTTAACCTGTTAAAACGAACAAAACAAAAACCAAAAAACATCTCTCTCTCCTCTCTCTCTCTCTCTCTCTCTCTCTCTCTCTCTCTGTCTCTCTGTCTCTCTGTCTCTCTGTCTGTCTCTCTCTCTCTCTCTCTCTCTCTCTCTCTCTCTCTCTCTCTCTCTCGCGGGTTTCAAACCCGCAATCTTTAGCATAGCAAACAAGCGCCTTAATCCTCTGCTTAACTGCTAGGCCGGCCCTCTGACGATAATTTGTTCTGACACACCCTTGCAACACTGAAAGGGTTAAAAATAAAGCTATAATTGACATCATGTCAACAGTGATTCGTATCCAGCAACAGACAACAGGGACATCAATTATTGGTAGCCATCCACAGAATACAACATGCAGCCAGTGTTTTTATATTATTGTGTTTAGGAGCCATTGTTTCAGACAATGGGTCCCGACAGGAAATCCTCTCCAGTATCGCACAAACAACTGCTGCCCTGGCAAGGTTGAAGCTCATTTAGAAAGACAGGACCATCTGTCTACATTCCAAAGTAAGACTGCTGCGCTCCCTTGTCATCTCCATCTTCCTACACGCTTGCGAAACATGGACCCTCACAGCAGATCTAAAATGAAGTAAACAAAGCATGGAGATGAGGTGCTACAGAAGACTTCTGGGCATTTCTTATACCCAGCATATCACCAACGACGAAGTCCGACAGACCATCACACAAGCCATTGGGCAATACGATGACCTGCTCACAGTGGTGAAGAAACGGAAACTCCGATGGTATGGTCACGTCACCAGATCATCAGGCCTTGCAAAGACCATCCTGTAAGGCACAGTGCAAGGAGGCAGAAGAAGAGGGAGACCGAAAAAGAGGTGGGAGAACAATATTCGAGAATGGACTGGTTTGACACTGAGCGAAGCAATCAGGATTGCTGAGCACAGAGAAAGATGGAGTGCGCTGGTTAAACGATGATCTGTAATGCCCCAACGACCTCGGAGTTACGGGATCAAATAGTGCGCTCCTAGTTCCCACAAACTTGAATGGACAAAATGTCCACCATTAGCGCATTTGTTGTTGTATTTCAGACTTAAAATACTTTGAAATAGTCGGGGAGAATCAGAATGAGGCAAATGTCGGTCTGTTGGACGCCAAATCTCAAGAACAACTGAGATGGGTTTTGACCAAACTTCTTAGCAACATTATCTAGGTTAGTTGCCTACCTCCAGCGTCATCATATTAACTCTGACGCATAAGTCAAGGTCACTGGGGTCATTTGGTTCCTATCCTATCCTATCTCGTAACTCGAAGGTCTTAATTTTCGACAATCTGTGTGAATGTTTGGGAATACATTTGAATGGCTTGCTATTTCGTTTATTTTTTTTCGTGGAAACGATTTTATTTAACCCTACAAATCAATTTGCACTGCTGCGACGTTAAAAAAAACAACTAATGATATAATGGTCACTGGATGCTCAGTCTGCCCTGCAAAGCTTTGAAATTTCGACTTCTCTTCAGAGTGTTGTTGACAAAATAATGTTTACACAAAGCGCAAGTGATATATAGACGTTGCCAACGTTGTTGTTGTTAAACTTACGTTTCGTTAATGGCAGTTGATGATGATTGCGTCGTCACTGCAGCTGCAACGAACAACACAAATGACAATTAGTGTCGTATCCGAGTTGTATAGGCCTATTTGATACGTGACGTCATATCATGACGTGTGTGACAAGGGTGACGCCATTAGAAAGGAGTCTATGTAGAACCGCCATCAAACAATCTGAACGCTCTATGTCAACTAAATACATTTCCAGATTAAATTCGACGTTTATATTTTCATTCGTCTGTGTCTGTGACAATTATAGTGACGAATCGATGATGATGATGATGATGATGATGATGATGATGATGATGATGATGATGATGATGATGATGAAACTTGTTGCTGATTGTGACGACAACAAAAAATGAGGACGGTGATGACCACGACGTTAAAGATGATGACGATAACGTTTTCTAGCCCTATATGCGCAAATGTCGGGGACTCAAATTTAACGAACGATGACGATAATGGCGACGCAGATGAGGATGATAATAAAAATGACAACGACGATGACACGATAATCATGACGACGATAAAGAAGAGGCAGTTTCTTCTGCTTTTAGAGTGCTCAGTTATTGTAAAGTATATCATCAGTCACTGTTCCTCAAACTTACTGGTAGTTTTCCGACACACATAGTACAGTTTGTGGGTAGCGGCGTATTTGCCGGTCAGCATCACGGCGTCCGAGACGTTTTTGTACTTCAGGCGGGCATTCAACTCATCTTTCGGTTCCCCAGGGCCCCAGAACGCTGGGTCCACCTCCACACCGTCGGCCCACATGAACGTCTCGTCTGAAAGCGATTCATTTCACGTTCAATGGTCGACCTAGCTTCTCGCTTCATTTGGCGTCTATCTGACAGGATTATCTCCCCTCCCTCTACCCCCAATTTTTCCTCTCACTTCCTTCCTCCCTCCGGTTTAGATGTTGACATATCACGGCCATATTAGAGTCCAACCTTCACAGGGTTATCTCCCATAATACTGGATTCTATAGACGTAGGCGCGCCTTTCCCCAATTCACCAATCAGGCTCAAAACGCGGTGATCTGTACCAACACACACGTTTTCACCCACTCTCACTCACACACCCAACACGCATCTATTACTTAAACATGTGGTGTAAAGGCAGGGAGGTCGCTATTAGAACATGGAAATGAAAACCAACATTAGTTTTTGACATTTTGTGTATTTACTATATCCAACACCATTATTGAAGGGAGGGAGGAAACCGGAGTACCCGGAGGAAACCCTCGGTGACCTCAATAGTCTCGTACCTAAGTCACATAATTTTTAAAAAAAAATCGGCCACATTAGCCTAGAACAAGCTGCTAGGTGTGCAACTTACTTGGGCTGAGCCTGGAGGCATCCACCCACCATTCTTCATCCAACTTCCGATTTTGCCGAAGGTAGGTCGTGACGTCATAGAAACCCGTGTCCAATGACGCAAGAGTGACGTCATTTCCCCGCACTGCAGCGCACGCCGTGCGAGCACCTTCCAAACTTGCCTGGACGTTGGAGAAGGCGAAGAGCTGGGAAGCCTTCCCTAGATACACCCAAGACAGGTCCCAGTCTGGAACCACACTTTCTGGTGCTGTCACTGCCAACAGACCATTTCCGTTTTAAGGGAGAAATGCCGGGTGTTAGTTTTGTTAATTAACACAACAGCAACAACTGCAGCCAGACCGTCATCTTCATCATCATTATTATTTGTTTGGATCATCATCATCGTCATCATCATCATCATCATCATCATCACCATCGTCATCACCACCATCATCATCATCATCACCATCATCATCATCATCATCATCATCATCATCATCATCATCATCATCATCATCATCATCATCATCATCGACATCTTCATCTTCTTCCTCCTCGTCCTCCTCCTCAATATCGGCCTCATCATCATTCTCATCATCGTCAACAACAAGAGCATTATTATAAACCGTCGTCTTCTTCTTCTTTCTAATCTTTCTTTTGTCACTTTCTTCCTTTGACTTTTAAAACGATAACAACGATGATCACGATGACAAATGCTAATCTTTAAATGACCAAGCAGACGTAAACAGTCAACGATATTAATTTACTGACCAATCAATTTACATCAAGTCATGCGATAAAATAAAATAAAATAAATAAATAAATAATACAAAAAAAAATATAACAAAAATTAATAAATACCTGCTTGACACAGAGGGTAGAAGAGGTCAGATGACGCCACTTCCGTTCTATAGGCAACTGTCTGTCTGTAGTCCATGACTAAGGCTTCATCTTCAGGGGAGTTGTCGGTACTGGAGGTCAGAAACGTTAGCTGTACTTGGCAATCGTCGTTCCAGTAGACAGTGAGTCCACCTTCCAGACAGTGAATTGAAGATTTTGGAATGTCAACATAATTTTTAAAAATTAAGTATTTATGTAATGAGTCTTAAAAAATAATGTAATAAATAAATATAGTAAAAATAATACAAATAATATCCTATCCTATCCTGTCCCATAACCCGAAGGTCGTAGGGGCAACACAGATGATCGCTTAACCAGCATACTCCATCTTTCTCTGTCCTCAGCAGCCCTCATGGCTTCGCTCAGTGTCAAACCAGTCCATTCTCGAATGTTGTCCTCCCACCTCTTTTTCGGTCTCCCCCTTCTTCTACCTCCTTGCACTGTGCCTTGCAGAATGGTCTTTGCAAGGCCTGATGATCTGGTGACGTGGCCATACCATCGGAGTTTCCGTTTCTTCACCACTGTGAGCATGTCATCGTGTTGTCCAATGGCTTGTGTGATGGTCTGTCGGACTTCAACGTTGGTGATGTGTTGGGTATAGGAAATGCACAGAAGTCTTCTGTAGCACCTCATCTCCATGCTTTGTATTCTTCGTTGGAGATCTGCTGTGAGGGTCCATGCTTCGCAAGCATATAGGAAGATGGAGATGACCAGAGAGCGCAGCAGTCTTACTTTGGAATGTAGACTGATGGTTCTGTCTTTCCAAATGGGCTTCAACCTTGTCAGGGCAGCAGTTGTTTGTGCGATCCTGGAGAGGACTTCCTGTCGAGACCCATTGTCTGACACAATGGCTCCTAAATATTTGAAGCTGTGCACTGTGTTGAGGGATTGGCCTTGTACTTTGATGTCCGTGTTGATGCCATTGGTGTTGTTGGTCATCATTTTGGTCTTCTCTGCACTTATTTCCATTCCATAAGCTCTGGAGGTGGTGTCAAGCCTCTGTACAAGCTGTTCAAGTTCTTGTTCCTCTCCAGCCAATCCATCAATATCATCCGCAAAACGAAGATTGGAGATTGCTCTGCCCCCTATGCTGACTGTGCCTTCGTGATCTGCAAGAGCATCTGACATGATGCGCTCTAGGAAGATGTTGAAGAGTGTTGGAGAGAGTAGGCATCCTTGACGCACACCGATTGTTGTTCTGAACCAGTTCCCGAAGACGCTGTTATGGAGGACTGCACTGGTAGCCTTGTCATACAGGCTTTTGATGACTTCTATAATTTTAGGGCTGATGTTGTACACTTTCATGGTTGCCCATAGAGCTGCATGCCAGACTCGGTCAAATGCCTTCTTGAAGTCTATGAACACATGATATAGATGTTGTTGGTGCTGTAGGTATTTCTCACAGATTATTCTGAGGTTGAAAATCTGTTCAGTGGTACTTCGCCCTGCCATGAATCCTGCTTGTTCTTCAGCTATGATTTGTTCAGCTTGTGGTTTCAACCTGTTGAGTATTATTTTCAGGAGGACCTTGCTGGGATGGCTGATGAGGCTGATGGTGCGGTAATTTTCACACTCCTGAAGGTTACCTTTTTTGGAAAGAGTGATGACAAGCGACTGGGTCCATGGTGTAGGCCATTCCCCACTCTGCCAGATCTTGTTACAGATAATGGTGAGAGCATCAGTCATCGCTTCTCCTCCTGCTTGTAGCAGTTCCGCTGGTATGTTGTCCACTCCCGCTGACTTCCCTTTCTTCAGCGATTGCACTGCTGCCTCAACTTCTTCCCGGAGAATTGGGAGGATTTCTTCTTCTTTTCTGCTCTCGGGACATGTTAGAACTGATGGGTCTCCATTTGGTGTATGGTTGTAAAGGTCAGAGCAGTACTCTGTCCATCTGTCCAAGACTTCTTGTTCTTCTGTAAGGCAAATGCCAGACTTGCTTTGGATAGTGGAGACTTTGGGCTGTTTAACACTTGTCAGCCGCTTCACAGTCTGGTAGGCCTTCTTGCTGTTGTTCTTGTTCAGATTGTTCTCTATTTCCTGGCATTGATCTTCTATCCAGTTCTCCTTTGCTGTGCGCATGCCTTTTCGGATGTCATTGTTGATTTTTCGGTAGACATCAGCTCCCTGTGAGGTGTTCTTTTTCTTTTTTAACTCTCTTCGTTTATCACACAGATCCAAAAGTTCAGGTGTGATCCACGGTTTCTTCTTTGGTCGGTGCTTGCCAAGGATCTCAGTGGCGGCATCAGTTACAGCTGAGTTGAAGGTATTGGTCATGGT
>CM072517.1:67048103-67100603 GCA_036898135.1 Oncomelania hupensis
GAGATTGAAAGGTTTGCCAAAAGCTCTAACTGGCAACCTCAAGACTGGGCGATTCGACTAAGTGCACTTCTGACGGGGCAAGCACTCGACGTCTACACCAGATTGTCGGACGATGACGCTAAAGACTACGACGTCTTGAAAGAGGCCCTATTGCAGTGCTACAACTTTACAGAGAAGGGCTACCGTAAACGCTTCCGTGAATGCCGGCCTAAGTCAGACGAGACGCCAAAGCAGTTTGTGGAGCGCCTGTCGTCATATCTACACAAGTGGGTGGAATTATCAGGCGAAAGGAAGTCTTACGACAGTCTCCATGACCTGATCGTGAAGGAACAATTTCTCAATGCCTGTCACAAGGACCTAGCGACCCACTTAGAAGAACAAAAGCTGCAGACGCTTAAAGATGTGACTGAGGCTGCTGAAAGATATCTCATCGCTCATGGGAAGACCCTGGGGCCACCCAGCGCGACGAAACATTTTCAGAAGACTGGAAACCATGTGAACCAGATCCAGGGGAGCCAGACGAGCCAGAAACAGACGGACTCCACGCCACCTCCCAGGGAAGGGCATTCAAGAGGCTGTTTCACCTGCAACGCTACAGACCACAGAGCGGCTAACTGTCCTCAAAACAAAAGTAGCGGACAGCGGAGCAGTACGGACAATGCAGCGGCGGGCAACCGGCAGAGGCGGTTCTCCAATCAACGGCAAACCAGTAGATCTGACCATCAAGTGTGCGGCGGGAGCGTCATTCTTCCGAGTGAGACCAAGCGCACAGCTACTCCTGCGGACGTGCAAGAGTGCATGACCGATGGCCAACTTCTCCTTGCCAACGGAAAATCCATCCCCGTCGTCGCCAGCGCAGCTGTGACCGTCCAGAACATGCCTGTTTCAAGGGACGCGTCGGAAATCATGAAGTGACTGTTTAAGAGACTCTGGCTGCAGTGGGGTCATCGTCAGAGAAGACCTAATCGCTAAAGAACAGTTCACTGGCGATTCAAAATGGACACTTATGGCCGACAGCAAATGTGTGAGAGCGCCAGTTGCGAAGATTCATGTCAACACCCCTTTCTACATAGGCGAAGTCGAAGCGGTTTGCCTGAAGAAGCCGCTGTATGATTTGATGATCGGGAATATCGACGGCGCGAGACGACCCGACGACCCCGATCCAGAGTGGAGTCCTGCCTCAACCCAACGCGTCGAAGTTGTGGAGGAGGATCCATTGCCATTTCCCGATGGAGACCTTACAGAGCTGCTACGGGACAATGTGGTTACTCCGGCTCAGCCCTGCCGACCAGAGATCGTCGGTGCTGTTACTACCAGGGCCCAGGCCAAGAGAGACAAGACGTCTACGCCACTGAAGGTCGCCGACAACTCCAAAGCTGCCATCGTGGACAGAGATAAGCTGATCCAGCTCCAGGAAGCTGATAGCACTTTAAACAAGTACAGGAACCGCCAAGACCACGTGACCAAAGGCAGTGGTACGGTCTATTTTGAGGTGAAGGCCAAGATCCTGTATCGAATCTTCCAGCACCCGAGGGTCAACGGAGGGAAACCACTACGTCAAGTCTTGGTACCGTTACCCCTAAGGCGCCAGGTGATGGAAGTAGCGCATGACTCAATCATGGGAGGTCACCTGGGTATCAAGAAGACGTCGGATAGAATCCAGGCGGTGTTCTACTGGCCAGGACTTCATGCGGACGTCAGCCGTTTCTGCCGATCATGTGACATTTGCCAGAAGACCATACCTCGAGGAAGGGTCCCGAAAGTGCCTATGCAGAGGATGCCTTTGATCGACCGACCTTTCAAGAGGGTGGCCTTAGACTTAATCGGCGAAATAAGACCTCCGAGTGAAGAAGGTCATCGGTGGGTACTGACTTTAGTGGACTATGCGACTCGGTACCCAGAAGCAGTGCCACTGAAGAAGATTGACACTGAAACTGTAGCAGAGGCACTGGTGGACATGTTCAGTAGACTTGGAGTGCCTGAAGAAATTCTGACAGACCTCGGGACGCAGTTCGTCTCTGACTGCATGAAGGAGGTCAACAGACTGCTGAGCATCCGGCATTTGACTACGACACCCTACCATCCGATGTGCAACGGGCTTGTCGAGAAGTTCAATGCTACGCTGAAGTCCACCCTGAAGAAACTGTGCAGCGAGCAGCCCAGACAATGGCATCGCTATATCAACGCCTTACTTTTCGCCTACAGAGAAGTACCGCAGGAGTCCACCGGCTTTTCTCCGTTCGAGCTGCTGTACGGAAGAACCATCCGAGGGCCGATGCACATCCTAAAAGAACTGTGGACGAAAGAAGTAGACACCCCAGAGGTGAAGAACAGCTACCAGTACGTGTTTGAGCTACGGGAGAAGCTGGAGCAGACTCTCGAGATAGCCAGAGAAAACCTGAAGAAGTCCCAAGACTGTGGAAAGCACTACTACGATCGTAGGGCTGTGAACAGGAAGTTCAAACCTGGCAACAAAGTGCTGGTGCTGCTACCTACCGATCACAATAAGTTGCTGATGCAGTGGAAAGGCCCGTACGAAGTGGAGACCGTGGTGGGAATCAACGACTACAAGGTGAAGGTCGGCCAGCATTCCAAGATATACCACGCCAACCTCCTTAAGCTGTACGTGGAAAGGCCATCAGAGACTGTGCACGCAGCCACAGCAGCTGTGACCGACAACAGCTTTGACAGCGAAGAACTGTTAGAACTGGGAGACTTCCACAGCAAAGAAGGCATCAATGATGTTAAGCTAGGACCGAGCTTGACGGAAGGTCAAAAGTTGGAGCTCAAGGACCTTATGGGCGAGTTTCCCCATAGCTTCAATGATGTCCCAGGCTCTACGACTTTGGTCGAACATGAAGTCCACACCCAGACCTGGAAGGAGCATCTGCAGACCTTGAGGGAGCTGTTCCACCGTCCCGCAGAAGCCAACCTGACCGTGAGACCCAGCAAATGCATTCTGGGAGCTGACAACGTCGACTGCGTCGGACATCCGATGGAAGAAGGAGACAACGGAGGATGCACTGACTCCAGGAAAGCCCACGAGATCATCGTCTTTGACCCTGGGCCGATGACAACCGCAACTGACGAGGGCGTCGTTTCCTTGCGATGAAAGAATATTGACTGTGTGGATGAACTAAGAATATTGGTAATGACAGACTTGAAAATGAAAAACGTTGACTGGGTAAATGATCTGTGAACATTGACAGTATCCAGAAAGACTTGCAGATGAGAAACTTTGACTCTGTGTGAATGAACTGTGAACATTGACAATTATCCAGGCAGATTTGAAGATGAAAACCATTGACTCTGTGTGAATGAACTGAGAACGTTGATAGTGTTCAGACAGGCTGAGATAAGTCTTAATTCTGTACTTTGTTTGTGCATTACGTTTCAACGTTGTTGAAAGAAATTAGGTAAATTTCTTCTTGAGTGGGGGGTTATGTTACGTTGAAACGCGAATGGTAGTACGTCGGAAGCGCGCACGATAGATCTAATCGTTTCGTTTTGCAAAGTATTCAATAATGGAGTTTATTTACCTTTGATTTGAGTTTGCATTGTTGTTAGGAGAGGCTTTGTATAACGTTGATGATTTTTGTTGGTCGATATTGTTGTAGAATTTTCTGGATCTGTTTGTTTACTATCGATCGAAGTTTCTTGATGGTCGTACATAATGGAGAACATTCTTTTGGCAGGAAGAGAGAAGTATGACGTAAGACAGTGATGACGATCTTTAATTCTGATTGGTTGGTTGTAATGCGTCATTTTTCTAGAACAACCTGTCGCCATCCCGAAGGAGAAAAAAATTATATATTCGATGCTCCGTGTGTTTTGTGTAGTTGTTGATAGTGACTTGGAAAGTGAAAGGTGTTGTTGAGTTGAGTTGAGAATTGTATGCAGTTGTTGATGTATGCTGAATAAAAGTGGAAAACTTCATACGTCGACTTTGTGACTTGTATGCTGTTTGGACGGGTTGCGTGGATAAACGAATCTGAGCTACACTCATCAGTACTTCAGCATTGGGGCTGAATCGGATACTGATAAAGAAAAACACCAACATCGAACCGAGTGTAACATTGAGAATAATTAAAAAGAACATACTTTGTTTGAACGCAAAAATTATTATGTCAAAATGAGAAGAATAAAATGTTAAATATTGAGAAATATGACCGGTTAAAAGTAAGGCATTGTATATCATCCAGATATTTTAGTGTCCACATTTTATTGTGCAATAACTGAGATAGAAATTAATATTTTACAACATGTTTTATTCCACGTAGACAACAATGTTAAAGGTTTTGTTCAGACTAATCTTAGCAAAATCTGTGCATTTTCAGAGTCACAGAATCAATAGTTCATGATGTGCTCAATCCATGCTCCGCGTTGTTGAATAACAACAGCTGCGAGCCGAACGTTGAAGTTGTCCACAACTCTCTGTGACTCTGAAAATGCACAGATTTTGCTAAGATTAGTTTGAACAAAACCTTTAACATTGTTTTCTACGTGGAATAAAACGTGTTGTAAAATATTAATTTCTATCTCAGTTATTGCACAATAAAATGTGGACACTTTTTATGGCCCACCCTGTAGTTCATGTTATTTACAAATCACCAACTGATAGATTGATGTAATTTTTTAAAGTTTTTTTTTGGGTCTAATATTATTTAGGGTGAATGAACAGACGTAAAATTAAAGGACGCGCGCTCCTGCCAATGAGAGAGAGAGAGAGAGAGAGAGAGAGAGAGAGAGAGAGAGAGAGAGAGAGAGAGAGAGAGAGAGAGAGAGAGAGAGAGAAGAGAGAGAGAGAGCGAGAGAGAGTGTTGACTTTTGACCCTATTTTTATTAGGCCTCCCGTCCATACAGTTTGGGGAGGGTGGTTACAATGAG
The DNA here is from genome assembly GCA_036898135.1 of Oncomelania hupensis. Lineage (NCBI taxonomy): Eukaryota > Metazoa > Mollusca > Gastropoda > Littorinimorpha > Pomatiopsidae > Oncomelania > Oncomelania hupensis. The sequence goes on from CM072517.1 coordinate 67,052,991, forward strand.
GAGAAATATACACAAATCAATACACACACGCACACACATACACTTATCAACCAAGTCATTTGCAGAATAAATAAAATGCAAAACGACTTTCTCAATTCACGTTTACTTAATTTTCATCTTTTTGTTATATATTTTCTGTCGATAACTTTTTCTTTTTTAAATTTTGTTTTTAATGTTTACATTTTTACACATGTTTTCTGCCTCGTGTTTTTTTTTCCTTTCTTATATTTCTCCTACCTTTTCTTTTAGTTTCCTCATTTTTGTTTCGGGGGAGAGGGAGGAGGGAAGAGAGAGAGGGTCAGAGGTGGCCTCGTGGTGCAGTGGATTAGTCGCCGGTTTCCTATGCCGAAGGTTCGATTCCCGCAAGGGGCGAACGTATGTGTCTGAGATATGAGACTATTGAGGTCACCGAGGGTTTTCTCCGGGCACTCCGGTTTCCTCCCTCCCTTCAATAATGGTACTGGATGCAGTCAATATACAAATTTCAAAATAAAAAAATCATTTCCTTTCCGTCTTCTAATAGCGATCTTCTTGCCCTTACACCAAATGTTTGAGTAATAGTTGTGTGTGTGTGTGTGAGAGAGAGAGAGAGAGAGAGAGAGAGAGAGAGAGAGAGAGAGAGTGAGAGAGAGAGAGAGAGAGAGAGAGATTGGGTGAAACATGTGAGCGTGTAAGTTGGTACAGATCGCCGCGCTTTGAGCCTGATTTTTTTCTGTTTTGTTCTCTACTTTAACATTTGCCTTCTTTCACTTTCTAGCTCTTATTTCTGTTATAACATATATTTATCAACACACAAACATACCAATGCGAGAAGCACACTTAGCATTCATGAAACGTCTTTTCCCTTTGGTAACACTCAGAGATAGCAACAAAAAAAGGAAAAAGAGAAATCAAACAAAAACAAAAATATTAGAAATACAGTTCACATCGTTGAAGATTTTCTTTGTTTTAAGTTGTAAAAAGTGTACATGGCAAGTTTCCTTTGAAATTCAGCAGAAGGATTTTGCAATACAAAAACAGTTTTAACATCAATAGCACTGATGCATTTCTAATAGAATCATACTTTGTACAGTCGAACAGGAAATGAACTTTGTCTTTGATGCAGCCTGGTCAAAAGGGACAATTACGGTTGACTACATTTCCAGTCTGATACCGTTTGTTTATTCCCAATCCATTTATGCCTAGACGTAATCTGATCAAAGAAACACGAAAGCGTTTAATTATGATGTCGTTTAGATACAAATCGAATCTGTATTCCGTTTTAAATATTCTGTAGATTAAGTACCTTTCACTTAAAACCAGTTTCATCTTCCAATCTTCATTAAAATTCTCTTTCTTTTTTTTTTCTTTCTTTTTTTTTTTTTTTTTTTTTTTTTTTAGAGAACCCAGGAATGTATGTTCATTTTGTGTCCCACCTTCCATCCAGACGTCAAGGAAGCTGTGTTGTACCAGACATGCCTTAAGTTTACAAAGCCAATTTCCACCCGAGTTATCTCTGTCCAAAGAATGTCTTAATACTTATTAACTTCTTTGGGGATTCTGGACGGTGACATTTTAGACAATTTTAACCAGTGGCGTACACATGAAATAGCGGATTCTATATAAAGAGGGTACCGTGGGGTGTCGGATAGTGCAGTGGTTGGAGCACTCGCTACTGTGTCGAAAGTGAAGCACCGTCCGGTGCGGTTAGCACTTGGATGGGTGACCGCTAAGGTGTGAAGCGACAAACAACAACGCCCCCAGTTGACTCAACTGTGATTGAGTACCTACTCTCTTGAGGGTGGGGAAGGTAAAGCAGCGAGGGAGAGAGTTGGGCATCACCCTCATTACGCTGGCCCAAGATAAGTGTGATCTCCAACATCACGCTCCCCTACGGCCACAAGGCTATGGGACTACCTTTACCTTTTACCTTTACCTTTACCGACCCGTTTCCCCGTATACCATGTGGTTCGGAGTTTTACTAGACACACTAAGAAGTATCTTGCAAGAAAATAAATGCGCAGACTCGATTACCTATAATTTAGATAAGCCCCATACTTCAGAAGTATACAATAACATCGGTTTTACCTGAGCATCAAAAAGCTGAAAAAACACTTTTGTTTTAAGGTTACCGAGTGCCCACATAGTTTTCAAATTGTCTAGAATCTTGCCTTTGGCTTTACTGGCAAATTCGTCAAAGGCTGTCGATTCCGACAACTTTGTAGTAAGAGTGAAACCTAAATATTTATATTTGTTAACAGTGTCAATAACTTTACCATCGTATGTCCAGCGTTCTCTTGCGGAGACATAACCACCTTTACGGAATATAATAATTTTTGTTTTATCAAGATTTACGGTGAGACCTAATTGTTTTGATGCTTTTTGTAAATTATTTATTAGGTTTTGGAGATCACCCGGAGTGGATGCGATTAAGACAATATCATCCGCAAAAAGCAAAGAATATATTTCCTCAAAGCCAGGCAAAATGTGTATACCATGTCTGCCATACGTTCTGACAAAATCTACAACTTCTGACATCAAAAGAGAGAAAATCACCGGACTAAGCAAGCAACCTTGCTTGAGTCCTTGTGGACAATCAAAGAAATCCTTTATTTTGCCACCCCATCTAACACAAGCGGTTACGGAGTTGTAGGCTTACATAGATTTGAGGATTGTCATGAGTTTTGTTGACGTTTTTTATTTTTCCAGAATTTGCCAAAATTTGTCTCTACCAACTGTGTCAAAGGCTTTCCGGTAATCGACAAAAGCAGCATACACTTTACCTCCCCTTCTGCTATCAAGCTTATTGTGAATTGTTGAAGTCAAAGTGACTGGTACAGTGTAAAAGTCCTTGCTGTAGGGTTATTCAAAAGTATGATCTTATCCTGTGTTAAAAGGAGGGAAGTTACGCGACACGCTACACTGGCCGATCAGTTGGTTTTTTTTCAAACCGTGGGACGATATCCGTTGAGGCTTAGCCTATAACAGTGCGGTGTCTTTACAACGTCATACGTCCCACCGCCGTAGCTCAATTGGTAGAGCGTTCGCCTGGCACACCGATGACCCAGGTTCGAATCCCGTGGTGGGCGATATAAAATGTGGCCACTGTCCATTTTAGCAGTATGATTGCTTTGGTGGTTCAGTGTTGATTCAGGTCCCTACCCCTCTTTCCCTGGGATGGTTATCCCCGTCTGCCATATCGCCAATGGTGGGTGTAGACGTTAAACCTCAATGTTCATTCAATGTTCAAAAGATTGCCAGTCCCCTATACGCTTATGTGTCCGGGGACGTTAATTTACCCAATCAAAACGTCATACGCATGGCGCTAGTTTAAACAACGCGCTCCCCTTCAAAGCTGCTACATAAATCAAAAATAAAATTTATATATTCTGATAGAGAATGTAAAGTTAAGTCAAACCTTGATGTGCTTTAAGGGGTCTGAAAATTACATCTCCAGAAATTGCATATAGCTAGTTTAAACCTAATAGACAGAGTTGAAGCCTACGTATCGTTTGGTCAGGAATTCTTGTAGGCAGCACGGCTACATTATAATGATGATGATGATGATGATGATGATGATGATGATGATGATGATGATGATGATGATATTCATTGTTTTCATTATCATCTAACTGTTGTCAGCATGCAGAATCCACGACAAGAGTGTGGTTGCCGAATGCTAAAAAGTGGACAGAACAGATGAAGATAATTGACGAACAAGAGAGAAAAAATAATTGCAAACATTTTATGTTTTAACTGATATTTTAATTTCAGACACCAAAATTTTGATTTCATGACCCAATGCATGTTGCTCAACAAATGATCAACATTTAGAGAAAACTTACCCGTTCATGTCAATTGTGACCAAAACACTTCAATCTGGTCCACCACACTCCATAAAAAAAAACCACCACCTGTCACATCACAACTTGAACATTTGTGGAGACTTCATGTGTATATGAGAGATGGGAGAAATAAAGCTGAGTGTATGCTTTATATACACCAGTTAACAAATAACTAGATTTACTTTAATGGTTTTGCTGGTAACTTATGCAGGCTAATTTAAATATTATATTTATTTTCTTTTGCTGCTTCGTCTAACCCATTCTGTACAGAATCATCTCATTATGTTTCACCGCCTGTTAAAAAAGTGGATTTTTTAAAAGCCTGTTTTGCTCAGGGGCTATGTTCGGCTTAAATTTTGCGTGTGTATTAACACCATCTATCTGATTGTGGTTTTGAAGAACGATATTTTTGAGGACTTTGGACGTTCTGGGCCGTTTGCAGAACCTCTTTCATATGCCTGAGTGTGTCCGGTGCTCAAGTCTGTATTCACACAGACACAGACACCCCCCCCCCCCCACACACACACAAATATGTATATTCTGCTTCTGATGATGATGATGATGATGATGATGATGATGATGATGATGATGATGATGATGATGATGATGACGTGTACATACCTGTGTAGCAAAAGCGTATTAGAAGCTTCCAACGTGATCCCATTGTAAGACTGGCCGTACGGTGTCAGGGCTTCTGCTTCTGCTTCTGCTTCTGATGATGATGATGATGATGATGATGATGATGATGATGATGATGACGTCGACGATGAAGTGTACATACCTGTGTAGCAAAAGCGTAGTAGAAGCTTCCAACGTGTTCCCATTGTAAGACTGGCCGTACGGTGTCAGGGCAAACTTCCAGGGTTGACATGGCGTCTGTTTCAAGAACCCCTACAACACCACCCAATCATTGTTTTATTTCATCAAAAGTACTAGGCATTTCCTTAATGTATAGCATTCGTTTAGTTGTTTTCCTTGTTCTTGCCTTTTACTGTTATTTTCCATTCACTGGGTTAGGTGTCTTTTGTTTTCTTTTCTTTTCGTGAATTTTCTATGCATTGTTTTGAGTATCTTTTTTTTGCGTGTCTTTTGGTGTAATTTTCTATACATTGGTTTAGGTATTTTTCTTTCATTTTTGTTTTTGTACTTCCAGACTAATATTGAGACTTGAGATAATACGAACTCATGTATCTTCACACGCTTATATGAATTTTATATGAATTATATGTGTACAACACCTCATCCAGATTCATTTTAGTTAAAAGTAGGCTTCTGTTGTTAAAACGTAGTTAGTTTTTAAAACAAACCAACTCTTGTCTTTTACTTTAAAAATTAAATCTAATATCACCTAACTGTTAAACAAAAACAGAATAAAAAAGACTTTACTGAAACTGATTGATCTTAAAAATGAAAATAATTTATTTGCTTCTATGAATGTGTACAATCCAAGGCAAAACAGATATGTCCTCACCGCGCAATTGCAAAGCGATCCACAACAGAACGGTACAGAATCTCGGTACTTCCATGGCGCCGATTCTATCACCAACGTTCAAAGCTTCCGCAACCACAAATTTTCTCTTCGTCTATCCAGAGGACTCAAGCTGTCTTCATAGTTTTTATTTGTTGTTGCAAATTTAGGCAGGCACAAGAGAAATCACAATAGGTGCTGGATCGCTTTGGGCGCGGCCTAGCGGAGTAGTGGATTAGTCGCCAGTTTCCTATGCCGATTCCATTCCTTTGGAACTGTGTGACTTAGGTACGAGACTATTCAGACCACTGAGGTACTCCGGTTTCCTCCTTCCATTCAATAATGGTATTGGTAAAGGAGATGCAGTCAACCTAGCCTGTCAAAATAAATTTTGATTTCCTTTCCGTGTTCTAAAAGCGATCTTCCTTCCTAGTTGTACACCACATGTTTGAGTAATAGATGTGTCCTTGTCGTGTAGACTATGTGTGTGTGTGTAACTAGTGAGCGTGTATGTTGATCCAGATCGTCGCGATTGGTGCCTGATTGGTGATTTGGGCAAAAGCGCGTATATAAAATCCTGTAATTATTATTATTATTATTATTATTATTATTATTATTATTATTATTATTATTATTATTATTATTGTTATTATTATTATTATTATTGTTATTATTATTATTATTATTATTATTATTATTATTATTATTATTATTATTATTATTATTATTATTATTATTATTATTATTATTATTATTATTGTTATTACTATTACTATTATTATTACTATTATTATTTGGAAATGCTTCTCCTCAACTCTATAATACTATACTGCATCGGTTGGTGCCGAGACATCCTTTCAAATAATTCTTTAAGATGTCAGTTCTAACAGAAATGCAAAATTCAGCCTTTAGCGGTGAGAGATGGCAACAAAAAAGCCCACTACCTCATTTTGTACTGTAATAACGATGCCAATGTTTAGGGTAAATTCATTTTCGAGCTCGAAAAAAAATTTGGAAAATTGCCAATGTTAAAACCCCAGCCATTTAAAAATTGTCTGCACTGGCGCCTTCATCTCAACCAAAATAATGTAGACTATTATTGTTCTATTTTTTTGTTCTCACCCTGACGCGCACCGAACATGCTAACATGGCATGGATTGGCCATGCTACACAAAATGACCACCAAATCACATTACACCATATCACACACACAAATCCATCACATTATTTTGTTATTTGGTCACACCAAAACAATTAACGCACACTGGATTTTGAGTTTGGATTTTAGAATTGTATTCGTCACTCCTGCGAACGGGTTTGTGTTTCAGCGAATGTACGGCAGCCGCAAGACTGCGCCACCCAGGACAAGAGTGGAAATATGCCCTAGTGCATGGCATGGTGGGTGTAGTTTTGTTTCTGCCGCTCGCAGTGTCAGAATGTTCAGTTTGTGCGATGGAATGTAACTATGCATTCACAGTCTACACTTCGGGTTTAAACTTTAATTCCAACTATAAAAACACACCCCAGCTGTTACATGCTGTGAGACGATGTGCAAAGGCTCAGAGACTACGTACATATGCTCAGAGACGACGTACAAATGCTCCGAGTCGACGTACACGTACGCCGTCTCAAGGCACGTGGACACACAAACGGCAGAGAAGGGAACAGCAGACTTCCAAGAAAACATATATTACTGGTAAAAAAAAAAGAAAGAGATTACGCTTATATAGCGCACTTATAAGCTCAGAGAGCTTCTCAAAGCGCTGGCCACTACTATCCAGCAATCACAAAATAGTTTGCTGAAGTCAGGATTCGAATAGGGGTGTTCGGTTTTACCGGTTTTCCGGTTAAAATCGGTTCGACTTTCTCACGGTTCGGTAAACCGGTTTGGCCTTAAAAAAACCGGAAAACCGCGGTTTTTCTAAGGGACATCACTCGTCCCGTAAAGCACTAGCAAAATGGCAGAAACAGAGAAATTCGTAGCGAACACGCGTGGGAAAGCTGACATTTGGAGATTCTTTCTCCTGCGAGAGACAGAAGCAGGACAGGTTGACCATAATACCGGTTACTGTAAAGAGTGTAAGGCAAGTATTAAACTTGGCGGTGGCACTTCAAATCTGAATGTACACATTCGCCAACACCACCCTTTGCTGCTGCTGAAGCCAGCCAAGCCTGCGGGCCCTGCACCCAATAGATCTAACCCACAAGTCCGTGTACCAGCAGCGCTGACGCTGACGTGAGCATTGTGACTGAAGGACGTGCCAGTACAAGTAAAGGCGACACAACACAAATGACAATCAGTGAAGCACTCAAAAAGAAGCAGGTATATCCAGCTAACTCCAAGAAAGCATCCGAAATCAACGAAAATGTGACAAAATTCATCGTGAAAGAACTTCAGCCGTTCCGAATTGTGGAGAGTCGGTATTTCAAAGATCTACTGGAAACACTCGATCACAAATACAGATATATATATATTGAAAAGCAAACTCCCAAATCTACCCACAGTGGAGGAGGGAAATAGCCTCTGAGTTAAGTAGCTAGCGACATAAATTCCCCCAAAAAATTCAATACAGAGGTTATTTCCCTTGCTTACTATGCGCCTTTACCCGGGGTAACCAGTTGTAACTTCTAGCCGGTTAACCGGTTTTAAACCGCGGTTTTCTATTGGGAAAACCGGTTTAAAACCGGTTTGAGAAATCGTACCGGTTCCTCCTTCTAGATTCGAACCCACGTCCAAATAATTCTTGGTTTCAATCCTATAGACCACGTAGAACAATGAACATAAAACACGGAACACTGTTTTGTTTCCAATCTATGAAGTAGTTGGTTGATCACGGCAATTAACTTTCTGGTCTACAACTGTTATTCACACACATATCTGGTACATATTAAACAATAACGACTGTAAAGGTATTAAAAAAATCAGCATTATTGACAATAAGTACCGTTGTGTTTTGATCAAAATGAATGAGGTTTAGTCTGGGTCAAGCTTAGACAGCAAGCCTATTGGATTCTATGAGTCCAGTTTTAGTTTCATAAACAGGTATAATGAATGAATAGGAAATTTACCCCATATATATAAATGAACGAAAATGTATTAAGGGCATGCACTGACATTTGTATACAAAAAAACATAATCACGGCTTTGAATAGAAAAGAAATTCAACTAAAATTGGAAAGCTTCATGCAAGGTGAAATTACACATCACGTATACAACCTCCCTCTCCCCTTCCCAGTGCTTCAGATTGTTTTCAGACATCATGGGCCCAATGACCCATGGCCATGCAAAATGATGGGTCAAGTTTGAAAAAGATGGGTCATTGATAATCGAAGGTATTCGTATCGTATGTTCACCTAGTCCTTCTTGAACAGATACCGCCTGCGTTTTTCCGCCCACACGGTAAAGTCAGACGATTTCGCCTTTGCAAGGTAAAACTGATAGATGTTCGCTGATTGGTTGTTGTGCTTGGCTGCCAGCCAATCACACACAGCGATGCTATGCAAGCCACATGTGCTTGGTGTGGCTTAGTGGTACAGACAGACCGAGGATCAAGACAAGTTGACGATTTTTATGACGCGCCAGGCTGGCGCATTTACGTTGACTGTTACGCGCCATTCTGATAAAATATGCGCCAATGGCGCGGGCGCGCCAACAATCTGAAGTACTGCCTTCCCCCCTCTCTTTCTCACACACACACATACATACACACATACATACACTCGCATACATACACACACATACATACACTCGCATACATACACACATATACATACACTCGCATACATACACACATATACATACACTCGCATACATACACACATATACATACACACATACACTCGCATATATACACATACATACACACATACATACGCACACATACACATACATACCCACATACATTTACATACACACATATATACACATACATACATACATAATATACACATATATACACATACATGCACACAAATACGTATACACCCATATACACACATACATACACACATTCATACACACCCATACATATACACGCATATACACACATACATACATACACATCTATATACACATATATACTGTACACACATACAAACGCACACATACTCACGCTGTACACATAACCTCTCTTTGTCAACAATCCAGTCCACCAATAAATCTACACAATACTCACGCCATCAAAGGAATAAAATAGGGAGGTGGGATGTGGGAATAGGGAGGTGGGATGAGGGAATAGGGAGGTGGGATGAGGGAATAGGTAGGTGGGATGTGGGAATAGGGAGATGGGATGTGGGAATAGGGAGATGGGATGTGGGAATAGGGAGATGGGATGAGGGAATAGGTAGGTGGGATGTGGGAATAGGGAGATGGGATGTGGGAATAGGGAGGTGGGATGTGGGAATAGGGAGGTGGGATGTGGGAATAGGGAGATGGGATGTGGGAATAGGGAGGTGGGATGTGGGAATAGGGAGATGGGATGTGGGAATAGGTAGGTGGGATGTGGGAATAGGGAGGTGGGATGTGGGAATAGGTAGGTGGGATGTGGGAATAGGGAGATGGGATGTGGGAATAGGTAGGTGGGATGTGGGAATAGGGAGGTGGGATGTGGGAATAGGTAGGTGGGATGTGGGAATAGGGAGGTGGGATGTGGGAATAGGTAGGTGGGATGTGGGAATAGGTAGGTGGGATGTGGGAATAGGGAGATGGGATGTGGGAATAGGTAGGTGGGATGTGGGAATAGGGAGGTGGGATGTGGGAATAGGGAGGTGGGATGAGGGAATAGGGAGGTGGGATGAGGGAATAGGTAGGTGGGATGTGGGAATAGGGAGATGGGATGTGGGAATAGGGAGATGGGATGTGGGAATAGGGAGGTGGGATGAGGGAATAGGTAGGTGGGATGTGGGAATAGGGAGATGGGATGTGGGAATAGGGAGGTGGGATGTGGGAATAGGGAGGTGGGATGTGGGAATAGGGAGGTGGGATGAGGGAATAGGGAGGTGGGATGAGGGAATAGGGAGGTGGGATGTGGGAATAGGAAGGTGGGATGTGGGAAGGTGGGATGTGGGAATAGGAAGGTGGGATGAGGGAATAGGGAGGTGGGATGAGGGAATAGGGAGGTGGGATGAGGGAATAGGGAGGTGGGATGAGGGAATAGGGAGGTGGGATGAGGGAATAGGAAGGTGGGATGAGGGAATAGGAAGGTGGGATGTGGGAAGGTGGGATGTGGGAATAGGAAGGTGGGATGTGGGAATAGGGAGGTGGGATGTGGGAATAGGGAGATGGGATGTGGGAATAGGTAGGTGGGATGTGGGAATAGGTAGGTGGGATGTGGGAATAGGGAGATGGGATGTGGGAATAGGTAGGTGGGATGTGGGAATAGGGAGGTGGGATGTGGGAATAGGGAGGTGGGATGAGGGAATAGGGAGGTGGGATGAGGGAATAGGTAGGTGGGATGTGGGAATAGGGAGATGGGATGTGGGAATAGGGAGATGGGATGTGGGAATAGGGAGGTGGGATGAGGGAATAGGTAGGTGGGATGTGGGAATAGGGAGATGGGATGTGGGAATAGGGAGGTGGGATGTGGGAATAGGGAGATGGGATGTGGGAATAGGGAGGTGGGATGAGGGAATAGGGAGGTGGGATGAGGGAATAGGGAGGTGGGATGTGGGAATAGGAAGGTGGGATGTGGGAAGGTGGGATGTGGGAATAGGAAGGTGGGATGAGGGAATAGGGAGGTGGGATGAGGGAATAGGGAGGTGGGATGAGGGAATAGGGAGGTGGGATGAGGGAATAGGGAGGTGGGATGAGGGAATAGGAAGGTAGGATGTGGGAATAGGGAGGTGGGATGAGGGAATAGGGAGGTGGGATGAGGGAATAGGAAGGTGGGATGTGGGAATAGGGAGGTGGGATGTGGGAATAGGAAGGTGGGATGAGGGAATAGGAAGGTGGGATGTGGGAAGGTGGGATGTGGGAATAGGAAGGTGGGATGTGGGAATAGGGAGGTGGGATGTGGGAATAGGAAGGTGGGATGTGGGAAGGTGGGATGTGGGAATAGGGAGGTGGGATGTGGGAATAGGGAGGTGGGATGTGGGAATAGGGAGGTGGGATGTGGGAATAGGAAGGTGGGATGAGGGAATAGGGCTAGGGAGGTAGGATGAGGGAATAGGGAGGTAGGATGAGAGAATAGGGAGGTGGGAGGTGGGAATAAGGAGGTGGGATGTGGGAATAGGGAGGTGGGATGAGGGAATAGGGAGGTGGGATGTGGGAATAGGAAGGTGGGATGAGGGAATAGGAAGGTGGGATGTGGGAATAGGAAGGTGGGATGAGGGAATAGGGAGGTGGGATGTGGGAATAGGAAGGTGGGATGAGGGAATAGGTAGGTGGGATGTGGGAATAGGGAGGTGGGATGAGGGAATAAGGAGGTGGGATGTGGGAATAGGAAGGTGGGATGAGGGAATAGGAAGGTGGGATGTGGGAATAGGGAGGTAGGATGTGGGAATAGGGAGGTAGGATGAGGGAATAGGGAGGTGGGATGAGGGAAAAATAGGGAGGTGGGATGTGGGAATAGGGAGGTGGGATGAGGGAATAGGGAGGTGGGATGAGGGAATAGGGAGGTGGTATGGGGAAAGTGGAGTGGGGAAGGGACGGGACGTAAATTTATTTTAAAAAATAACAACAACAATAATAGCATGCATAACGTTTTTATGCGCTGGATCCTAACATACGTGGTCCTGATTCGGTTCTTTGCTGTCCGCTGGACCATATAATCAATGACTAACTAACTAACTAACTAACTAACTAACTAACTAACTAACTAACTAAATCAACAGACGTGGCCCTGATTTGGCTCTTTGCAGTCCGCTGGTCCATATAAACAATGACAAACTAACTAACTAACTATATCAACATACGTGGTCCTGATTCGGCTCTTTGCAGTCCGCTGGGCCCTATAAACAATGACTAACTAACTATACCAACATACGTACGTAGTCCTGATTCGGCTCTTTGCAGTCCGCTGGGCCCTATAAACAATGACTAACTAACTATACCAACATACGTACGTAGTCCTGATTCGGCTCTTTGCAGTCCGCTGGACCCTATAAGCAATGACTAACTAAATATCTAACCAACATACTCTATCACTAAAACGCACTGACACAAACACTAGATATGTAGGAACCAAAGGGGCACGTCTCTTATTCGTTAATCATACTCGTTCAGTAGTCTGCCTTCCTGGTGTTGGCAACGATGCATAAACTTAACCCACATGAGACAGGGTTCTAAATTTGAACAAAACCATCCCTTACAACGCGTTCTGAACGAAGAGAACTGGTTTTTTGTCTAGAACGATTTGTTTTAAAGGTCGCTTCACAAAGCAGACCCCCAATGGAAGTAACAACTATATACAAAACATCACTGGGCTATTAGGAGATGAGGTTTTCAATTATGCACGTGACGGTTTTAGACCCCCGCACGACCGCGTCGCTCAGCGTTGTGTGAACGAGGAAAACAAATACAAATTAATAATGAAAAATACTAACATGCGGCCGCTTCCAACTTGCCACAAAAGATTAAAGTTCCGCCGTGCTGCGACGAGAGAGAGAGAGAGAGAGAAAGAGAGAGAGAGAGAGAGAGAGAGAGTGTGTGTGTGTGTGTTCGTGTGTGCGTGTGTGTTTGAATGAGAGTACAAACCGAGGTTTAGTCTGTGCACAAACGGGCGAGTGTCAGATTGATCAACACATCGAGTGTTGTGATTGAGACGCGCACGATGGATGCGAACATTTTGTTTGGCAACGCTTTCAACGATAGCGTTTATTTGGGGTGTCGGATAGTGCAGTGGTTGGAGCACTCGCTACTGTGTCGAAAGTGAAGCACCGTCCGGTGCGGTTAGCACTTGGATGGGTGACCGCTAAGGTGTGAAGCGACAAACAACAACGCCCCCAGTTGACTCAACTGTGATTGAGTACCTACTCTCTTGAGGGTGGGGAAGGTAAAGCAGCGAGGGAGAGAGTTGGGCATCACCCTCATTACGCTGGCCCAAGATAAGTGTGATCTCCAACATCACGCTCCCCTACGGCCACAAGGCTATGGGACTACCTTTACCTTTACCTTTTTTTTACCGTTTATTTACTTGTGATTTGAATTTGGTTCTCTGGTGATGCTGGAAAAGCTTTACATAATGTTTACTTGTTTTTGTCGGTCGATATTGTTGTAGCAATAATGAGATCTTTCCGGACTTGCCTGTTTACCACCGACGGAAGATTCATTACATTACATGGTTACTGCTTTAGGTCCAGCGGACTCTTCCGAGCCAAATCAGGACCAGACGGATGATTCGGGATCTATCCCGAAATAAGAAGTAAAGTCTTCGAAGTTCGTAGAACAATGAATATTCAATTCGACAGCGATGGTCTTTGTTCCGATTGGTTATTGATTACGTCATTCTGTAGTTTTCTACGGCTTTTAATCCTGTACAGTGGGTACAAAATGTAACGCTGTCTGCGTGTTTGATAGTGAGAGCTTGTGAATGCAGTTAGTGATGCTGACATGTTGACGTCTTTTGCTGAATGCAGTTAGTGATGCTGACATGTTGACATGTCTTTTGCTGAATGCAGTTAGTGATGCTGACATGTTGACATGTCTTTTGCTGAATGCAGTTAGTGATGCTGACACGTTAACATGTCTTTTGCTGAATGCAGTTAGTGATGCTGACACGTTGACATGTCTTTTGCTGAATGCAGTTGGGAAACTTTAGGGCGATCACTCTTGCAATGTTATGAGTGAACGGGCGACGTGGACATGAGCACGAGCTACACAGATTCAATCGTCTGGAACTGAATCGATCTTTGGCGTATAACACCCATGCAGCTATGACCTGCGCGCCCTCGGTCGTTCGGTTCGCTCATTTGTCTGGGGCGAAAGACCACGCGCACCAAACAGCAAGTTTGTGCCTTGCGCCGAGTTAGATCCTGTTCTCCACTGGCTCTTTAAGCAGTTCCTTGGATCTGTGCGACTTAGTAGCTTAGTTGACAGTGAGCTGGTTTCCTATAGCGAAGGTCGCGGGTTTGAACCCAACATGGGACGAACTTACGTGACTTAGATACCAGACTTTTAAAGAAACCGAGGACTCTCCCCGAGCACTCCGGTTTCCTCCCTCCCTTTAATAATGATATAAGATGCAATCAAACTTAAACTTAAAAACAAAAAACAAAACAAAACAAAAACAAGCTATTCCTACTTCTGTAAGAGAGATCTAATTAGATCGCCTCGCTTTGAGTTCGACTGAAGAAAAAGCGCGCAATTGCATAATGTATTATTATTATTATTATTATTATTATTATTATTATTATTATTATTATTATTATTATTATTATTATTATTATTATTTGATTAGAATGTGTATTACTTATTAGTCAATTCGTTTTTACCACGTTCATGGACGCTGTCGGACTTCGTTGTTGGTGATATGCTGGGTATTGGAAATGCCCAGAAGTCTTCTGTAGCACCTCATCCCCATGCTTTGTATTCTTCGTTGAAGAAAATAACGTCGCTGTGGGTATTCTAGAAGGCATTAGCATTTTATTGTATAGTCGTGCACTAATTTGCAAAGACAGGACCATCAGTCTACATTCCAAGGTAAAGCAGCTGCGCTCTCTTGTCATCTCCATCTTTCTATACGCTTGAGAAAAATGGACCCTCACAACAAAGAATACAAAGCATGGAGATGAGGTGCTACAGAAGACTTCTGGGCACTTCCTACACCCAGCATATCACCAACAACGAAGTCCGACAGCGTCCATGAACGTGGTAAAAACGAAATGACTAATAAGTAATACACATTCTAATCAAATAATAATAATAATAATAATAATAATAATAATAATAATAATAATAATAATAATAATAATAATAATACATTATGCAATAGGGCGCTTTTTCTTCAGTCGAACTCAAAGCAAGGCGATCTAATTAGATCTCTCTTACAGAAGTAGGAATAGCTTGTTTTTGTTTTGTTTTGTTTTTTGTTTTTAAGTTTAAGTTTGGACAAGCCATTGGACAACATGATGATATGCTCACAGTGGTGAAGAAACGGAAACTCCGGTGGTACGGCGACGTCACCGGAGCATCAGGCCTTGCAAAAACCATCCTGGAAGGCGCGGTAGCTGACAAGGTTGAAGCCCATTTGAAAAGACAGGACCATCAGTCTGCACTAGCTCCCTTGTCGTCTCCATCTTCCTATATGCTTGCGAAGCATGGACCCTCACAGCAGATCTACAACGAAGAATACAAAGCATGGAGATGAGGTGCTACATAAGACTTCTGGGCATTTCCTATACCCAACACATCACCAACGACGAAGTCCGACAGACCATCACACAAGCCATTGGACAACACGATGACCTGCTCACAGTGGTGAAAAAACGGAAACTCCGATGGTATGGCCACGTCACCAGATCATCAGGCCTTGCAAAGACCATTCTGCAAGGCACAGTGCAAGGAGGTAGAAGAAGAGGGAGACCAAAAAAGAGGTGGGAGGACAACATTCGAGAATGGACTGGTTTGACACTGAGCGAAGCCATCAGGGTTGCTGAGGCCAGAGAAAGATGGAGTATGCTGGTTAAACGATCATCTGTGGTGCCCCTACGACCTCCGAGTTACGGGACAGGATAGGATAGGGATAGGATAGGAGGGCGCGGTACAAGGAGGCAGGAGAAGAGGGAGACAGAAAAAGAGGTGCGAAGTCAACATTCGAGAATGGACTGGCTTGACACTGAACGAAGCCATGAGGGTTGCTGAGAACAGAGAAAGATGGAGTACGCTGGTTAAACGATCATCTGTGGTGCCCCAAGGACCTTTGAGTTACGGGATAGAATAGGCTGGGATAGGATAAGATAGGATAGTACGTGCACTAACAGATTACAGTCCGTATCGTGTACATTCCCGCAAGTAGGTAGCCTTTCGTTATTGCTAAAGTTTGCAGTCAGTTCAGCTTTCAATGTGTAGTTGTCTTGTTTGTTTCTGTATGACCATGCGTGACAACCCTTTGTTTCTGTATGACCATGCGTGACAACCCTTTGGTTCTGTATGACCATTCGTGACAACCCTTTGTTTCTGTACGATCATGCGTGACAACCCAAGTTGTCTAAAATCACACGGTCGCGCGTGAATGATTTTAAAATAAAGTATTGAATTGAAATATTGACTGGAATTGAATAAAACGAGCATTCTGATAACAATGGACAGGCATAGGAATAAACGTAGAAGTTTATAATGCTCACACCCGCCATTGGCGATACGGTAGACGGGGATTACCAACCCAAAGAAGAAGGGAAAGGGCTAGGTCCCTGAAATTAACACTGAACCACAAGAGCAATCATGCTGCTAAGATGAACTGTTTTTTTATTTTTAAAAAAAGGCCGCTTTAATTTTGCCCATCACGGGATTCTAATCTGGGTCGTCAGTATTCACACTTTTCTGCTATCCTGTGCACCAACGGGAATCCCCTCATGTGAAACATACTTCCGGTTTCTTTCTCCGTTGTTGTTGCATCAATTTTTATTCATCAGGTTAACATAAGTTGTACAATGGGAAGTTTTACAGTGGGCCACCAGTATCGTACCCTCACTTTTTTTTTTGCTGCAGTTTATTATCCCTTTCTATCGCCAGTGGCGCGCCTAAACCCTACCTACCTAACATTATTTGTGAATTTTTGAAAAATATTCGGAGAAACATAACGCCCAGATGCTGGCTCGAACCCACACCTGTCAGGCGCCATTGGTTTCTGGCTTGTGGACACGGCAAGTTAGTCCCGCCTTAGCCCACTTGGCCACAACGCTCGCCTAACATAGTCAACTACTTCGTGTTTTGTGAAGGTTGCGACGGCGAAGCTATGGAAAACTACAAGAGTCTTCAGGTCCTGTTTCACTTTCTGTCGATGATCGACGCACCTCCGAAGTCGCCACAAATACAGGCCTCTACGATTGTTTTTTGCATCCTTTCACTGAGCATGTACTTCCTCCACCGTTTTTATACTTATCCCACTTGTTTTCTGGCTCTAACAATCGTCGTTTTCGGCAATTTGCCATATTTAAAAGTCACGCATCAAGCTTTGATAAAAGCAAAACAAGCCAGACCGGAACTTGGTTTCATTCTAACCTCGTTTTAATTTATAAAGGCGATACCCACGAGTTTTTATGAGAGGTACCGGAAAGTTGTGAATACCAAGCGAACGCTCCACCCATGAGTTACGGCGTTAGAATAAGCAAAGACGGTAGAAGGTTGTAGAAGATTGTTCTACCGTCACTGGAATAAGCCTATATTCATACCTTTTTGCATCCTTTCACTGAGCATGTACTTCCTCCACCGTTTTTATACTTATCCCACTCGTTTTCTGGCTCTAACAATCGTCGTTTTCGGCAATTTGCCATATTTAAAAGTCACGCATCAAGCTTTGATAAAAGCAAAACAAGCCAGACCGGAACTTGGTTTCATTCTAACCTCGTTTTAATTTATAAAGGCGATACCCACGAGTTTTTATGAGAGGTGCCGGAAAGTTGTGAATACCAAGCGAACGCTCCACCCATGAGTTACGGCGTTAGAATAAGCAAAGACGGTAGAAGGTTGTAGAAGATTGTTCTACCGTCACTGGAATAAGCCTATATTCATACCTTATAAGATAGTCTTTTAGTAAATACACGGTCTGTCTGTTCTTCTGCTTGTTATTCTCTCCTTTCTTTCCTCTCCTACTCTCTCTCTCTCTCTCTCTCTCTCTCTCTCTCTCTCTCTCTCTCTCCATATATATTCTTTCTTTATCATTGAGGGGGGGGGAACAGGGGGGGGGGAGAGAATCTATACGGCCCCCTCTACCCCAGCGTTCTCCCCACTCCATCCCCGGTGGTTAGGACCCTTTTTTAATATTCTTTGGTCGTATTGTATTTGTTAAAAGGACAACGTTCCAACGCTCCAAAGTTCCAAGGTAATTTCTTTTCCCATTCCTTCTTTCCCTTGCCTTCCTGCCTTAATTACTTTCTTCCTTCATTTCATTCTTTCCTTTGTAATTATTCTCTTTTCGTTTTCCGCCCTTTTTTGTTATTTTCTGTTAGCATTTTCTGACGTCAGATGAAATCTCATTCACAGCAAACAATCGATTAGGACGCGGCCAAAGCTGCCAGAGCGTGTGATTCGTCTTTTACAATAATGCAATGAAGAACTGCTTTACAACGTGCACCCAAAAAAATTAAATAAAAAAAATCTCAAAACGTTAAATTCAGTGCAAGATAGGTGAGCATTAACTTGGGTATTTGAACCGGACGCAAGCATGTTTTTTCCAACCTAGTTCCAGTCATTCGCCCAAAAAGGCAATCACCGAAGTCGAACGAAGCTCCCCGATGTGTTACGAAATGATGCTTACATGACTACGACTAGTTGACATAAAAAATGATCGCTGTTGGTTCTAATTCTGTTCGATTTACACAGATTTAACATTTCGCAACGGTATACTTTGTTAATATGAGCATAATTATTATCGACCATATTTCATAGTTGCGTTCCTTGATTTGCATTTTGTTAGTTCTCAGCAGTAGGCTAATAATAGCATTCCGCATTTCCTGCCTAGAACCAAGTAGACACTGTTATACAGTATACATAGGCTTAATCTACATTATATATTATAAGTCAGTCTCCGCGCAGCGAAGAAGCTCAATAGCTGAATATAATTATTAGACCTGTGTTGTTTGTTTTATACGTAAATAAATGTATAAACTATATCTATTCTAATTAATAATATTTAGGCCTATACTTTATAATATTCGAATCTTTAAATTTCCGGAGAAGGACGAGTAGGCTAAGCGAATTTTTTTTATATAACTCGAGATCAGAGTTAAATTAAGAGTTAGTTATTCATTGCTTACAGGGCCCAGCGGACTGCAAAGAGCCGAATCAGACCACACAATCAAGACAACTCGAGATCAGAGTTAAATTAATAGCTAATTAGTTATTCATTGCTTATATGCTTACAGGGTCCAGCGGACTGCAAAGAGCCGAATCAGGACCACAAAATCAAGACCACAACTTCGCTAGTAGCAGCAGCAGCAGCAGCAGTAGTAGTAGTAGTAGTAGTAGTAGTAGTAGTAGTAGTAGTAGTAGTAGTAGTAGTAGTAGTAATATACATGTAGTTATTTAGTTAAATCTTTAATTTATTTATTTGTTTTGTTTGTTTGTTATTATTATGATTATTATGATTATTATTATTATTATTATTATTATTATTATTATTATTATTATTATTATTATTATTATTATTATTATTATTATTATTATTATTATTATTCCTACTGTTAAAAACAATAGTGTGCTGCTGTGCGTGCTCAATGGTGTAAATATGGTCCGTGACGTTTTGTTTGTTTTTGCTGAAGTTGGGTGCAATCCGATATATTCAGATGGTGTTACTGGTTATTTTTTCTTATAGATTTACCAAAGTTTTCAGATGATTTATGGAAATTTCCGCCCGCCACGCAACATTTTTTTAATACGTGTTTCTCATTAAAATACATATCATTGAAATACATATATCAAATTTAGCAAATCAGTTAAAAAGAATAATATTAGTTAAATAAATAATTGCTTTGGTGCTTGCAATAAAAATTTCACTGTTTTTTGAGACCATTATAAACTTGCTTTGCCTTGTGCTGAAGGGACATCAACGTATCCATAGCGCTTTGAAGCTTTGTCATAGTTTTATTGTTGATATAGATGTGAAATCGTTGTATGTGTGCATTATGTGTTATGTATTACTTTTACTCATTATTACTAATTGTGTCAGTATATTAATCATCATAAAATAATAATAATAATACTAACTGCTTCAAAATGCGAATCTCGACTTGAGTTCAGTTCAGTTCAGTGGATAAATTAACGTCCCCGGACACAGTGCGTATAAGGGACAAGCTTCGCGAACCGGACAGCTGAATGTACCGCGAACTTTTGAACTTTTTAATTTTTTATATTTCAGATAATAATATTATCTCCAAATACTTTAACATGGGCATGGATGAGTGGGTGGGTGAATTAGAACGAACAAAATGTCGGTCTGTTGGTCTGTCCGTTTGTCGGTCGTTCGGTTTTACTATGCATGCGCTATCTCAAGAACCACTGGACAGGGTTTGACCATAGACTAAGTGGCCTGCCTCCCGTGCCATCATAATTGCTACAAAGGTCAAGGTCACTGTAGTCATTTTGTTGCTTAAGCACGTTTTGCTCAATATCTCAAACACGGCTGAACCGATTTTGTGGAGTTTTGGTATCATATCCTATCCCATAACTCGGAGGTCGTAGGGGCACCACAGGTGATCGTTTATCCAGCATACTCCATCTTTTTCTGTTCTCAGCAACCCTGATGGCTTCGCTCAGTGTCAAACCAGTCCATTCTCGAATGTTGTCCTCCCACCTCTTTTTCGGTCTCCCTCTTCTTCTACCTCCTTGCACTGTGCCTTGCAGGATGGTCTTTGCAAGACCTGATGATCTGGTGACGTGGCCATACCATCGGAGTTTCCGTTTTTTCACCACTGTGAGCAGGTCATCGTGTTGTCCAATGGCTTGTGTGATGGTCTGTCGGACTTCGTCGTTGGTGATGTGCTGGGTATAGGAAATGCCCAGAAGTCTTCTGTAGCACTTCATCTCCATGCTTTGTATTCTTCGTTGGAGATCTGCTGTGAGGGTCCATGTTTTGCAAGCATATAGAAAGATGGAGATGATAAGGGAGCGCAGCAGTCTTACCTTGGAATGTTGACTGATGGTCCTGTCTTTCCAAATGGGCTAGTTTTGGTGTACAGTAGGCTTACTTCAAATCATAGACCATCCTTCAATATCACTGTAGTTATCGGTCTATACATCGGTCGGCAGTCGCTCCAAATTTGTGTGTGTGTGTGTGTGTGTGTGTGTGTGTGTTCAATAATAATTGCACCAAACTTTATAATTTCTACTTTGCGGATATTTTTTTAAAAACTCATCCAAGCATATTGTTTTTCTCTAAAGTTAAGGTCGTTGCGCTTCCCACTTTCTTAACACGCGTTGTGTGGTTTCAACAAAAATTGGCTGAGTGGATTTTGGTAATTGTTTGCTTGCGGATAGTTCAGGTAGTGGCCTGTCATTCCCTGGTTTTTTCTTTGGATTCTTTGGGATAAAGCACAGTCACAACACCGTCAAGAAAAAAAAGCTTATTTTTCGACTTTGAGTGTGGGTGTCTGGGAATACATTTGCATGGCTTGCAATCTTGTATTTTGAGGCAGCGGGGGGTGGGTGGGTGGGTGGGTGAGGGGTTGAGAGTGGGAGGGGAAAAGGGGAGGGGAAAAGGAGGGAGGGGTGGGGAACAAGATTTAAAAGGAATACAAATTCAGTGCACACATAAAAAAAACCACAACAACACTCACAACAAAAGGTGGTATTATTAGTCTGTGTGCTAAACGCGGAGAGCTGAAAGAATAGTAAACTTCTGAACTTTGTTTGTTTGTTTTTGTATTTTTGTGATTTATCTGGAAATACTTTCAGATAGTCGGGATTTAAACGCCGGCTGTCGGTCGTTTGGTTTGTCTGTCTGTCAGACAGCGGCACGCATTGTAATATCTCAAGAACCAATGAACAGATATGGTTCAACCTTCGTAGGAATAACCTGGCTTAGTGGCTTGCAATTTCCCTTGCCATCGATTCGCGCCAGTCTACCGAATGTACTGGTACTCGGAACCCACGACGGCATACCTTACCGGGCGATCGGCGCCCCCCTACTCCCTCTCCACCGCCACCCACTCACTCAGCAACATCCCCCCCCCCTCCTCGGTTTACAGGTAAATCGGTATACCGTCCAAATGCAACTTCATTGATTCGAACTTGTTTTTGTTTTTAAAATTTTTGTCAAACGTCATCACAGATTTTAATGCTGAAAATGACAAATATACAGCGAATAAACCACATTATAGTGCCAATTGGAACCAAGTGTAGCTGTATCGATTGGTACAAGTCCAGTAGTTCCATGTGGTTAAAAGGGTTCAAAAATAACTTTTTTAAATGTCAGCATCACAGATCTTTTACAAATTTATAGTGAGTGTTGCCTCACCGAGAAAAAAAAATCAAGCCGCAGAGTAACCTCTTTTTAACTCTTCCATGAAAAGAGTATTCGCTAAACTTGTACATTGAGCATCTTTAAGGTGAAATCCAAGATCTACCTATCTAATCCCTCAGTCTGTCGGGGAGTTGGGGAGACTTGAGGTATCCTGTCGCAAACAGTGTTCGCCACTTCAGTCTGGCTGTTGGTGCTGTCAGGAGGCGTCACATGTCCAGCTATGTCCTTGTCTCGACATCGTTTGTTTCGACAATTCTGTCTTAATGGTCTTCTTCTGCGCCTGCATCCTTCCGCCGTTCCTTGCATAAAAGGAATCCCAAATCCAAAATAACTTCTGTCAAAACTTCTGATTACGCTTGGAGAAAAGATAAGCGCCGCCAGCTCATCCCCCCCCTCCCCCCGCCGCAAAACCAAAGACCTGAGTACTGTGTACAGCAAAGAAGAGGATCAGTCCGGATCGGTCGCGTCCCGGGTCAACAACGAACGCGCCTTCCACTGAAAGCCACCAGGGTGGATGTGGCAAGTATGACCCTTAGGCGAAACCGACACTCATGCTGCCTACTTAGAACACCACTATTGGCACGTGAAACGTCCGTACACCGCATGCATGCGCAAAACTAAAAGATTTTTAGATTGATCAATGACATTAATTCAATGTGCATGGTGGGTACAAAAATGTGGAATCATTAATTTATTAACGTATTTGTAACGATCCCATCCGCGGGTTTAACTAAACTAATGGCGATTGATTGCCCTTTCTCATCATCATCATCATCATCATCATCATCATCATCATCATCATCATCATCATCATCATCATCATCATCATCATCATATTCCTCCTCATCATCATCATCAGCAGCAGCAGCACCATCATGCATGACCTGATTTAGTCAGTCTATAATTGATTATAGGTTGTATTTACATCCCGCTCCTCTTCCTCCTCCTCTTATTTCTCATCATCATCATCATCATCATCATCATCATCATCATCATCATCATCATCATCATCATCATCATCATCATCATCATCATCACCACCACCACCGTTATCCTCATAAACAGCAGCACCACGATCATTCGCGACCTGACTAGTCAGTGACCTACTGTATGACATGAGTTCGTTAATATGTATATTCTCTTCCTCCTCCTCGACATCGTCATCATCATCCCCAGGAACATCAGCAGTAGCAGCAGCACCATCATTCATGAGCTGACTATTCAATGACCTATAACTGAGGAGATAGATGGGTAGTGTTTAGCAAGATCGTCAGTGTCACTGAATGGATGAAAACTAACACCCCTGTATGAATTATTGACAGGATGACATTGTGTTTCAAATAGCAAATGATCTTCCCTCATTAGAACACTTTGGAATTACATACGTCTACGATAACGCGTTTTTTTCTCATTCTCTCTCCCCCTCTACTTCGCTCCCTCTAATCTGTTTTCTTTCTCTCTCTCTCTCTCTCTCTCTCTCCATCTCTCTCCCTCTCCTCCATTCTCTTTTCATACATAGAATAGAGAAAGATAGCGAGAAATAGAGAGAGAGAAAGAGAAAGAGAGAGAGAGAGAAAGGGGGGGGGGGAAGAAAGAGAGAGGGCAAGAGAGAGAATACGAATGTTTTCAGTTCTGAACACGTTGGAGCAGATGAAAAGAAGGGGACGGAAGTCCAGCCAGAAGAGAGTTACAGTCGTCTAAGCGTGACAGGACAAGAGGAAAAACTGAGTTTGGCTGTAGTGTCAGTGGTCAGATGCTTGCGGGCAAGGCCTATTCTACGGAGCTGAAAGTTGCATGTTTTATAGGTTTTGCGGATGAATTCTGACATGGATAGGATGTTGTCAAGGATGACGCCAAGGTTTTTGACCAAAATATCAAATAGGAATAATGGCTTGGGCCAAGAGTGACAGTGTCTACAGGTGTAAGAGACAGGTTGTGTTTGGTACTCGTAAGTACAGGGCCTAGAACTGACCCCTGAGGTATACCGAAGACAAATCTGGACGGTTCAGAAAGGTAGTTGGCGATGCAGACAGATTGGAAACTATCAGAAAGGTAAGAATGAAACACGCTTAGGGCAGAGTCCTTTATTCCAAAAGTGTTCTCAAGGTGCTGAAGGAGGATGTAGCAATCAATAGTGTCAAAAGCGACTGAGAGATCGCGAAGGGTTAACAAAGAGATTTTAACAGAGTTGGTGGCAAAGGGGAGGTCGTTCACGATGTGAAGAAGTGCTGATTCAGTAGAGTGGTCAGGACGGTAGGCAGATTGGAATGGACAGAACAAGTTGTTGGATGAGAGATGATGGTTGAGCTGTTTGAGGACAAACTTCTCCAGTCGTTTGGATAGGAAAGGAAGATTAAAAACAGAGCGGTAGTTCTTCAAATCTTCTGGGTCACGGTTTGGTTTCTTTAGTAGTGGCCGCACGATGGCAGACTTGAAACAGGAGAGAACAAAACCAGATTGAAAGGAAGAGTTGACTATGTTGGTGATGACTGGGAGGAGGTCAGTGATACAATCTTTGAAAAGTGAGGTAGGGATGGGATCAAGCTCGTATGTCTTAAACGAAATGGTGCTGAGAATTTCAGCCTCTTCAGTTTCTGAAACAGTATGAAAGGAGAAGAGGAGGAGGAGGAGGAGAGACAATTGACAATTGACAAAATTTTAATGTGTTTAAGCCAGCGACCCATCACATTTTACATACTCTTTCGCACGCACTAAATTTGAAAATTAAATAAAATAAATATAAAATAAATTTAAAAAAAACTATTCAACACATATATATAACAAGTTAGATTTGCATGTACGCCGATTCCTTCCCCTACTGGAGTGACTCGTCTCTTTTTTTCAAGGTATAAAAAATGAACATTGCCATTTTCCTTGATACATCCCCTGGACAATCCAAAAGAGCATTTTTTATACATTCCTCAGAGCTTAAATTTATTGTCTGCACATGCGACAAGTACTTGCATCTCAATTCATGATACATTGGGCATACAAAAAGAAAGTGATATTCGTTTTCCAGCACGCCTGGACAGAAAGGGCAATTTTTGTTGAGTGTATCGTGGTATCTTTTGTTTATCCCTAGTTCATTTAAACCAAAGCGAAATCGTATCAGAGAATCCCTAAATTTTTTGATGGTTATACAATCAATATACGGTTCAGCTTTGTGAAGTTCTTTAAATATGCGGTAAACTGAAAATCTTTCACTGGACATTAATTTCACTCTCCAGTCTTCCTGAAATTTTACAATCATTTGCTGTCGGAAAGAGTTCAGAAAAGCTGTTTTGTTAGTTACTCCCTCTGTCCAAACGTGCACAAAACCATACCTCTCAAGGAGGTCTCTGACATTACTCGCCCAGTTGTTTGGGCTTGAGAGAGAGAGAGAGAGAGAGAGAGAGAGGGGGGGGGGAGAGAGAGTGAGTGAGAGAGAGAGAGAGAGAGAAAGAGAGAGAGCAGAAAACAGCGTGGTGGTCACTCAAGATTTTGTGATACAATGACACGAGAGAGAATGTTGTCGGACTGTCTAGCGATTGCACAGTGGATGATGTGTTCAGAACGAGGGTATGTTGGTTCAGAAACAAATTGTGTAAGGCTATGGATATGGGGGTTGTGACTGACGCGTTTAATTTCCCAGTGTTCAGGTTGATCAAAGTGAATGTTGAGGTCACCGAGAATGATGAGTTTGCCAGGTTTGGAGGAGTAAAGATCAATAAAAGATTCAGTCTTCATGAAACACAGCCGGTCCGAGTTGGTTCTTGAGACTGGGAGTGAGGACGGTAAATGCAGATAAAGATGATGGTTTGGCCATGTATGTTGAGAGTGGCCTCAACGAACTCAAAATAGTCGTGGGCAAAGAGCAGCAGCTGTGAAGAAGTGAAATGGAGAGAGTTTCTGTAAAGGATGCAGATTCCCCCTCCCCTGGAGTGCCGGGGGAAAGATCATAACGAAAAATCAGGAGGGGTGTAGTGAGGGTATGGATGATGGGCTCGTCTTCCACATGTCTGAGCCAGGTTTCGGTGAGAAAAACATCAATACTCTTTTTAACAACAAAATCAACAATTTCATCAGCAGGGTAATGGGTCAAAACAGAATAAGCATTAAATAAACACGTAGTACAAGTTTTCTCATTAACACAAAGTTCAACAGTTAACGTGGAGTGAAGTTGAGGGTCAGTTTGTGGTTTGAGAGGTAGGCGACTGAAAGAAAGAAGAACAATCAAATATAAGCAAAACCTCAGTTTCTTCTATGGCAGATGTAGGAGCGCCGTCCAAGGGAGACGGTGCGTGCAGCGAGTGAAGGGTGTCGCACTGGGTAGGTGGCAGGGGCATCAGCGATGGAGAACCAATGAAGGAGTTCAGCGAGGGTGCAAAAGGAGAGTTACATAAGTTTGACTAAGGCTCAACGCATCTTTACACTCTCGTTAATGTCACAAAGAAAGGGGTTGGGGGAATGGAGGGTAAGCTCTTAATCTCTAGCGCTGTATTACCTCCTTTGTTAGGCTAATGATGCGATGACATTCAAGAGATTAAGGCTAGGGCTACTACTTAAATGAGAGACAGTCAAAGGGTAGACGAGAAAGATGGTATACTACACTAGTTGAGAAATTCGAAAACAAAGGCCAGTCTGGGTAGGTGCAATTTCTAACTAGGAAGTTTTATTAAATCGAATTGGGTCGTCTATATTAAGTAATGCTACGAGTGAGTCACGGGATAGCGTCTGTATCAGTAGGGAGTAGCTCGGAGATATTCTGGGTGGATGATTTCGGGGGTACTAGTGCTACTGTGGACTGATATCATCACAGGGCAAGAGTGTATCTGGATAGTCTCTGGCCAGATAATCATCGAGTGGTGATGCTCGTAGGTCAATAACTTAGCTGGTTATTGAAGGGCGGCGGTTGTTCCAAGATAGTCTGGGTGGCCTGATGACCAGGCTTAGCGTGGCGTGGGTAGCGATGCGGGTCAGTCGGTCACTCTATGACGCAATGACCGAGGGTGCCAATCTTGGGGGAGGCACAGGCGTAGTTTCCAGCTTACATTGCTAGCTGTCTATGGAGTGATGAAATTCGGTGGAACGCTTCTCGTTGACTCCCTGGGTTGTCAGGGGCCTGCAGCGGGTCAGCGACTTAGAGATGATACAAGGCGGGGGTATGCGCCCTGACCAGGAGCCGTCTTGACTAAGACGGGGTGAAGCACACGAGTACTGCCGTAGCTCAGAGGTCGCCAGTCGATGGGGACGTGTCTTCGGACAAGTTGTTGTGGCTTCAAGGCTGGATGGCTTGCAACTGACACCGGGTCTGGTTGTGTGTCAGGCTTTAAGGCGAAGCCCGAGGGGCGGGGCTTAAGCGAATGAGCCAGCGCGCGTCCTAGGGGCGACTGGATGTGTAGAAGGGGTAGCTGGATGGTTGGGGGGGATGAGTGGGTGCTGTCTGCCTCAGGGCTCGATTGTACGCCTCGTCACAGAGGCCCCCCCAAGGAAAAAGGCGAGGTCCTAGGCCTCGACTGAGACGCGGCCAATCAGCTCTGAGGTCAGCGGCGGGATGCGAGGATGGTTGCGATGATCCGGGCGATGCGGGGCAATGCGGGGTTCCTGGTAGTAGATGGCGGATGCCCAAGGCTGGGGTCCGCGGAGCTGCCGGGTCTCGGCTACGGTTAGTGGGCGGCGGCGGGTATGAAGGCTGGGGCGTCGGCCCTCAGTGGGGACTCGATGGAGTCTGTTGCGGGGTGGCGGCTGAGGAAGTCTGCGCCGTGGTTGTCTTT
This sequence comes from Oncomelania hupensis, assembly GCA_036898135.1. Classification (NCBI taxonomy): domain Eukaryota; kingdom Metazoa; phylum Mollusca; class Gastropoda; order Littorinimorpha; family Pomatiopsidae; genus Oncomelania; species Oncomelania hupensis. The sequence goes on from CM072517.1 coordinate 67,081,150, forward strand.
TCCTGGGATGTGCTCCAGCTGGAAAGAGTATGCTTGGAGCAGCAGAGCCCACCTCATCAGCCGGGCGTTGAGCGATTTAGACGTCGCCAGGAAAGAAAGCGGCTGATGATCCACTTGGACAGTAAAGTGTGAGCCGTAGAGGTACAGCTGGAACTTCTGGACTGCCCAGACGAGGGCGAGACACTCCTTCTCCGACGTGGCGTAGTTCAGTTCAGCCGGCTTTAGCTTCCGGCTGGCGTACGCGACGGGGAAGAGCGTCGGGGCGTCCGAGGTGTCCCGTTGGAGTAGAACGGCTCCGAGGCCTACGTCGCTGGCGTCCGTGCGCAGGACGAAGGGCTGTCCGTGGTTGGGGAGTCGCAGGACTGGCTGTGACGTCAGTTTATCCTTGAGCTCCTGGAAGGCAGCTTCACATTGCGGGGTCCAGACGACTCGGTCTGGTGCGGTCTTCCGGGTTAGGCTGGATAGTGGCGCGGCAATCCCGTTGTATCCGGGTACAAACTTTTGATAAAAGCCACTCAGTCCCAGGAAGGACTGGACATCTTTCTTGGTCTTGGGGCGGGGCGCGTCTCGAAGGCGCTGGACAGTCTTTTCCAGGGGCCTGAGCTGTCCCTGGCTGATGGTGTGGCCAAGGAATTCCAGCTCTTGGTATCCGAACTGGCATTTGGTCGGCCGGGCAGTGAGGCCAGCTTCTTTGAGGCGGCGTAAGAGTTGGCGCACCACTCGCAGGTGCTCCTCCCATGTCTCCGTGGCGACGAGTATGTCGTCCATAAAAGAGTGTAGGGACGGACAGTGGAGGGGGTCCAACAGCTTCCGCATCATCGTGCTGAATATACTTGGGGCATTGTGTAGACCAAACGGCAGAACGTTAAACTCATAGTGGCCGTCCATCGTGCTGAAGGCCAGGTACTGGCGGGATGAAGGGTGCACGGGGATCTGGTAAAAGCCCTTGCTCAGATCCACTCTGGAGAAATATCGGGCGGACTGTAGCTTCGCAAACAAGTCCGTCGGGTCGGACAGGGGTCCGGGTACGAACTGTGTTACGAGATTCAACTGCCGGAAGTCGATACAGAGGCGATGTTCTCCGCTGGGCTTCCGTGATAGCACTATACCTGCACTGTAGGGGGAACGGGAGGGAGCGATGACTCCGGCTTGTAGCAGAGCCTCTACTTCTGTCCTTACTACCTGCTGCTGGGATAGCGGGACGGGGTACGGTTTCTGGCGGACGGGAGTGGGGTCCGTCAGGGTTAGTTGGACTTCTTCTAGGTCCGTCCTCCCAGGAATGTCGGTGAGGACTTCCCTGTATTCTGCTACGATGGCGCGTAGTTGGCGTTGCTGGCCGGCGGGGAGTGAGGGGTCAAGAGATACGTCCCGGAAGGATTCCTTCCCCTTTAGCGGAAATTCGGCGACGCCGGTCTCTGTACCATCCACTTCGACGGCCAGCGCGACCGTGAGTAGCGAGTGGGAGTCTGGGGCGGGGGCGGGTTGCTTCAGGTACCGCTTGAGCAAGTTGATGTGGTGGGTCCTGGGCTTTCCGCCTACCTCGATGCGAAAAGTGGTACGTGAGAGTTTCTCCAGCACCGGGTAGGGTCCTTGCCAAGCTATGTCTAGCTTGTTCGTGCCGCTGGGGAGAAGTAGTAGGACCTGGTCTCCTACCTGCAGTTCTCGGTCCCGGGCGCGGCGATTATGATAGCGGGCTTGTCTCTCTCTCGCCTTCTTCAGGTTGGCGGAGGCGGCTTTCCATGTGGCCTTGAGAGTTTCCTGGAGCCTGGTGACGTATTTCGTGGCGTCGACCGGTGCCTCGTCTAGTTTGGCGTCGGTCCAGCTACGTCGTAGGGCGGCTAGAGGTCCAGAAAGGGGTCTCCCAAAAAGCAGCGTGGAAGGCGTGTATCCGGTGGAGGTGTGCGGGGTCTCTCGATACGCGAAGAGCGCTGACGCGACGTAGGTGTCCCACGCTTCCGGTTGTTCGTCGGCGATCTTGCGGATAATCGAGATGAGAGTCCCGTTCAGGCGCTCGACCTGTCCGTTGCTTGCGGGGTGGTAGGGTGGAGTACGGATATGACGAATGCGAAGCAGTTGGAAAACTTCCTGCATGAGTTTTCCGGTGAACTGGGACCCGTTGTCGGTCAAGATGTTGTCCGGGAATCCGACTCGTGTGAATATGGTGACGAGCGCGTCGGCGACTCGGGCGGCGTCGATCTTCGGCAGTGGAACGGCCTCACACCACATAGAGCAAGCGTCGACAAGGGTAAGCAGATACTGGTTCCGCTTCTTGGTCCGCGGAAGGGGTCCTACTATGTCGACGGCCACTCGTTGGAAGGGCGTTCCGACGACGACGGTGGGGCTGATAGTAACCGGTACGGTGTGATGGCGGGGCGAGTATCGTTGGCACTGGCGACAGGACTTGACGTAGCGCTTCACGTAGAGTGGTGGCTCCTATGCCCATATGTCCACTTAGGGGCATGCTGTGGCCAAGTTCCAGGACTTGGGGGCGAAGGGTCGCAGGTACGACGAGTTGCGAATGGTCGTCCTTCTGACGGAAGAGGAGTCCGTCTTCGACGAAAAAGTCCCCGGACTTGGGTGGAGTGCGTGCGGCGGGAAGTCTTCCGTAGCACTTGCGGAGGGTGACGTCGTCTTCTTGGGCCTTCCGGATCTGTTCCGGCATCTGGTTGGGTATCGGGGGTGGTGTCGCGGCTGTTTTCGCCGGGGCGCGCGTCTGGACGGCGGCCATCGACTCCACAGGCTGGGGCGGCATACCCAAGAATACGTAGCGGCATCCTAGGATCAAGTCATACAGGGGCTGGTCCATCGCGGCAGCTTGAATGGTTCCCGTGACGTATCGGCTGGTGACTTGGATCCGGGCTATAGGGAGCGTGGTGCTGGGTTGTGACGCGTCGGCCAACTTCAGGGTGATAGTTTCGCCGGTCAGGTCCTGTTCCCTGATGAGCGAGCGGCGGACGACGGCGTCGAAGGTGAGTCCAGTGTCGTATAGACAGTGGGCCGGGCGATCGTTGACGGTCACTTGCTCAGTGACGGCCGGTCGATCGGTGGGAGTGACGACGGGGGTTACCGGGTTCCCGTCGGGAGTAACTTGGCGTAGGGCCAACACCGTGCCTTGTTTGCGACGCTGGTCGCTGATGCGGCGAAAACATTTCTCGCGGGTGTGTCCTCGGCGCTGGCAGTAGCCGCAGTAGAGCTCGGTGCTCCGCTTCCCAGGCTCTGCTCCGGGGTTTGGGCGTCCTTTAGGCGGGAGTGGACGGTGATTCGCTGGCGGGACGGGCCGGCGAGGCTGGTGGCGGGTATCTGGTGACGAGGGTGCGGGCGGATCCCGGCGAGGCTGTCTGTCGTCGGGGTGCGCGGTGAGGTAGCGGTCCGCGACTATGATAAGGTCTTCTAGTCGGGCGGCTCCCTGTTCGGCGGCGAAAGTCCGAAGTTCCGCTGGCATTGTCCCTCTGAGTTGTTCGGCTAGCATCAATTCGAGCAGTCCGTCGTACGTCTTTGGTTCGTCCGTTTGCCCTATCCATTTGTCCCGTAGAGTGGCTAGCCGGTCGGCGAATTGCGTAAACTTCTCCCCTTTCTCTCTCCGGGAGTTCCGGAAGTTCTTGCGGTAGTGCTCACCCGAGAGCTCAAATCCGTGCAGTAGAGCTTTCTTGAGGGCGGGGTAGTCGCCCTCCTCGGAAGTTGGCGTCTTGGCCAGGATTTCATAGGCCTTCCCCTTAAGGCCATGACTGAGCTTGCGATACCAGTACTGGGGGTCGAGGCTGTTTTCTCCCGCGACTCTCTCGAATCGGGCGAGATAAACTTCGATCGATTCGTCCCGTTCGACGAATGGATCCAGGGGGAAGTTCATCCCCGGAATCGGCGGGGGGATGGCGGATATTCCGGCGCTGGCGGCGAAGCTGGGGGCGATGAGTGAGAAGTCTTCGCTCGCGGGCGATGCGATGCCTAGATCGCGGCGATCGCGCTCAAGCTGGAGGAGTGCTTGGCGCCGTTCCAGTTCCTTGTCCTTCCTCTTCTCCTCAAGTGCCGCGACCCTCTCGTCCTCCTCCTTCCTCCGTGCGGCGGCCCTCTCCTCCTCTGCTATCCTCTCCTTCGCCTCCTCTCTTCTCCGCTCGGCGGCTCTCTCCTCCTCTGCTATTTTCCGAGCGGCGGCTCTTTCCTCCGCGGCGATGCGCTCTTTCTCCTCCTCCTTCCTCCGGGCGGCGGCCCGTTCTTCCGCGGCGATGCGCCCCTTCTCCTCCTCTTTCTTTGCCTCTCGCTCTTTAGCCCTCTCTTCCCTCTTCAACTTTTCCTCGGCCACGTCCGCATCTACGTTGGCCAGGACGTAGTCCTTGAGTTCGGTGCCGGCGAGCCCTAAGCTCTCGCCAATACTCTTGTACTTGAGCGCAAGCTCTCCCCGGTCGGCCATGGTAAGGGAGGTGACTTACCCTGAAAAGTCCTAACCGGGATGAGGGGCGCACACAAGGGGGTACACTGACGGAAACAAGGGGGTGGGCTGGATGAGCTACGATGAAACTGCACAGGGGCGAATACAACACAACACAACCACAAAGACAAAATGCAATCAATCAAAATACAAAATGAATGCAAAAAAAAACCCTTTTCGAGACACCATCATTCGGGAAAGCCAATAAGGGACCTATGGGCTATGCTATCTACTAGCTAGGCTTAGGGGCTGGGTCCTATCTCTACTGGGCTGGGGTGGAAATTAAGCTAAGTCCTTAGTCTCGTCGAGTTGGGATGGGAGCCTAAGTCTTTAGTCTCGTCGGGTTGGGATGGGAACCTAAGTCTTTAGTCTCGTCGGGTTGGGATGGGAACCTAAGTCTTTAGTCTCGTCGGGGTCGCCAAAGTTAATGTCACAAAGAAACACGTAGTACAAGTTTTCTCATTAACACAAAGTTCAACAGGTAACGTGGAGTGAAGTTGAGGGTCAGTTTGTGGTTTGAGAGGTAGGCGACTGAAAGAAAGAAGAACAATCAAATATAAGCAAAACCTCAGTTTCTTCTATGGCAGATGTAGGAGCGCCGTCCAAGGGAGACGGTGCGTGCAGCGAGTGAAGGGTGTCGCACTGGGTAGGTGGCAGGGGCATCAGCGATGGAGAACCAATGAAGGAGTTCAGCGAGGGTGCAAAAGGAGAGTTACATAAGTTTGACTAAGGCTCAACGCATCTTTACACTCTCGTTAATGTCACAAAGAAAGGGGTTGGGGGAATGGAGGGTAAGCTCTTAATCTCTAGCGCTGTATTACCTCCTTTGTTAGGCTAATGATGCGATGACATTCAAGAGATTAAGGCTAGGGCTACTACTTAAATGAGAGACAGTCAAAGGGTAGACGAGAAAGATGGTATACTACACTAGTTGAGAAATTCGAAAACAAAGGCCAGTCTGGGTAGGTGCAATTTCTAACTAGGAAGTTTTATTAAATCGAATTGGGTCGTCTATATTAAGTAATGCAACGAGTGAGTCACGGGATAGCGTCTGTATCAGTAGGGAGTAGCTCGGAGATATTCTGGGTGGATGATTTCGGGGGTACTAGTGCTACTGTGGACTGATATCATCACAGGGCAAGAGTGTATCTGGATAGTCTCTGGCCAGATAATCATCGAGTGGTGATGCTCGTAGGTCAATAACTTAGCTGGTTATTGAAGGGGGCGGTTGTTCCAAGATAGTCTGGGTGGCCTGATGACCAGGCTTAGCGTGGCGTGGGTAGCGATGCGGGTCAGTCGGTCACTCTATGACGCAATGACCGAGGGTGCCAATCTTGGGGGAGGCACAGGCGTAGTTTCCAGCTTACGTTGCTAGCTGTCTATGGAGTGATGAAATTCGGTGGAACGCTTCTCGTTGACTCCCTGGGTTGTCAGGGGCCTGCAGCGGGTCAGCGACTTAGAGATGATACAAGGCGGGGGTATGCGCCCTGACCAGGAGCCGTCTTGACTAAGACGGGGTGAAGCACACGAGTACTGCCGTAGCTCAGAGGTCGCCAGTCGATGGGGACGTGTCTTCGGACAAGTTGTTGTGGCTTCAATGCTGGATGGCTTGCAACTGACACCGGGTCTGGTTGTGTGTCAGGCTTTAAGGCGAGGCCCGAGGGGCGGGGCTTAAGCGAATGAGCCAGCGCGCGTCCTAGGGGCGACTGGATGTGTAGAAGGGGTAGCTGGATGGTTGGGGGGGATGAGTGGGTGCTGTCTGCCTCAGGGCTCGATTGTACGCCTCGTCACAATTACATACAAAGTTTAAAGGAAATGTTTTTAAAACAAATTAAATGATGACGTCATCATGACTACATCACTCGATTTGCATAAGTTTGGTTTTACCTTGGAGGCACAGGTAAAGTCTAAGAAACTAACCAAACAGGAACCAAATCCCTCCAGCTAGTTTGGGAGAAAATAGGGTTATAAAAAACAAACAAACAAGCAAATTATGACGTTACCATGATCGCGTCACCCGATTCCTAACTAAATGTCACGTTTCAAAGAAATCCGTCTATTAGTTTCGGAGAAAGGTGGGTAAATGTGACAGTCGGACGGACGGACGGACGGACAAAGCCAAAAACAATTGTTCCCCAGCTTATAACAAACACTCAATGAGAGAAAACAAAGGAAAACTTACGAAATTGATTTTTCTCTCATTTTAAAAAGCTTTGTGCAGCTATATATACATAATACATAATACGCACATCCTACACAAACAAGTTCGGAAGTTAGGTATATATATTAAAGTGCAAATGTGCGTGTATGTGTGTATATAATTATATGCATATACATTATATATATATATACCTAACTTCCGGACAGCTTCTTGGCTTGTCGATGACAGCAACAATAAAATATTAAAGCGTAATGCGTTTGGGTTTCTAGAAAATTTAGCAGCAACGAATGAATTTTTTTCTCAGAGAGAGAGAGAGAGAGAGAGAGAGAGAGAGAGAGAGAGAGAGAGAGAGAGAGAGAGGAGGGAGAGAAAGAGAAAAAGGGAGAATACGAATCTTTTATTCCAAAAAATTCAGGGCATCGCCCCTTTGGAAGGGTGTGTACATGTGTACAACAAACATTGAATATATAATAACTTACATATAAATACAAAACAGGTTACGATACTGCCAGTCCCCGAAGTCTCATGGCTTTATATAAAATACATAGTTTTCTAACAGTCTCTTCGTTGTCAGAGGCTAACAGTAGAATGAGACGTGCTGCACAAGGTATTCTATAATATTTTGGGGCTATAAACTGTTTCCTTAAGTTCCTTAGGAATGGACAACACAATACAAAATGTAATTCGTTTTCTTCAGCCGCTTTACACATAGGACAAATACTATCATTAACAGCATGCACTCTGTATCTATAAAAGTGGACAAATAATTCAGAAACACCAAACCTAAATTTTGTCATCACAAACTTTAAATGCTTATCAATATTTAATTGCAAATATTTAGGCAGACTGTTGTGTTCAGAGTTACAAAACATATTATACATTTGAAAACGTTCACTGTTATTTACATGCTCACTCCATACTTGCCATCTACAATCAATCAATCTTTGTTTAAATTCTTTTAAAAACACTTTCACACTACCAACTCCTTGATTCATCCATACATGACCAAATCCATTCCTGCATAAACACATACGAACGTTCGTAACCCAATTCTTCTTTCCCCTAGAATCCAAATTATACAGCATAGAATAAGCTCTCTTAGGCAACCTATCACCATCCATTTGCTGAATTTTTATCCAGTAACGAATACAGTTTATAGCAGAATTTATAACAATCGGATATCTATTCAACTCATTATAAACAAAATCATTAGGTGTGCGCATATTAATGGACACAAATTTCTTAAGACCATACAAATGAACTTTTTCACATTGTTGTGCAGCTTCTTCTAGACCCCAGATTTCTGATCCATATTGCATAATAGACTGCACTTGAGCATCAAAAAGTCTAAAAAAGATATCTACAGAAAAATTGAGAGAGAGAGAGAGAGAGAGAGAGAGAGAGATAGATAGATAGATTGATTGATTGATTGTTGCTTTAGGTCCAGCGGACTCTTCCGAGCCAAATCAGGACCGGACAACCCCCGATCCGCATAAAAGATCTGCTGAAACAACCCTAGTGGGAAAACTGAATGCCCTCCACCGGCCAGTCACTTTACAATAAAGACATCCCACGCAGGGGACGGCTGAGGCTTTACCCCAACTAATCGAACCCCCGGTTACAAAAACAAAATAGAATACAAACATCATTATAAATTATCAACAAAACACATACATATAAAATGCCTATATTGCTACATAATAACATCATAGGAAGCCCCTGTGACCACCCGGCAGAAAGCGTCCAATACTCCCAAGCTGATTCAACAGACCTCATACACAAACAAGGAGTCTTGTCCAGGAAGAGTTTTCAAGAAAAAAGGTAGGTCATTGATCTAGCGAAGAAGAAGATAGTATAGCAGAGTGATAGGACAGAGCAGGAATGGGAAAGAGCAAATGAGGAAGACATCGACAGTGGGAATTTAAAGCACTAAATTTCCAGAAAGTGGGGATACTATTTATACTGAAACCCCCGGCACTCCAACGGGGGTACTGTTGCCGCAGTGAATCGGTCATGCCTATAAAGGAAAGACAGGTTTTCAACTGGGACTTTCACTTTTCCCTTTATAGGTTAGAACAATCTACAGTGGCAAGATTGCTCATGACCCCAAGGGGTGAGAGAGAGAGAGAGAGAGAGAGAGAGAGAGAGAGAGACAGAGAGACAGAGAGACAGAGAGAGACAGAGAGGCGTTGTCGTAGACGCTCGCGGGCCCAATACAGATACATGAGTTTCGTATGCACACTAGTTGCTTCCCACTTCGGAAATTACACATGCAAACGACATGTATTTTATTTTATTTTATAATTCTAATATAGAGCTTTTGTCATTTATGTGCGTGTATGTGTGTGTGTATGTATGTGTGTGTATATGTGTGCATGGGTGTGTGTGAGTGTGTGTGTGTGGGTGTGTATATATTTCTTTGTAAGTTTGTGTATGTGTGTACGTTTATGTGTGTACGTTTGTGTGTGCGTTTGCGCAATGTCGATCACAACTCACCGTGATTAGTAAATGTGTTCTACTAATTTGTCCCACCGCCGTAGCTCAATTGGTAGAGCGTTCGCCTGGCACACCGATGATCCAGGTTCGAATCCCGTGGTGGGCGATATAAAATGTGGCCATTTTCACTGTCCATTTTAGCAGTATGATTGCTTTGGTGGTTCAGTGTTGATTCAGGTCCTTACCCCTCTTTCCCTGGGATGGTTATCCCCGTCTGCCATATCGCCAATGGTGGGTGTAGACGTTAAACCTCAATGTTCATTCATTCATTCATTCTACTAATTAAGATGATAATGTTACGACAACGATGATGATGATGATGATGATGATGATGATGATGATGATGATGATGATGATGATGATGATGATGATGATGATGATGATGATGATGATGATGATGATGGGAACAATGACCTTGTGAACAAAGGCTTGAGAGTAACAATATAGACATAGAGATACCAACCCCTGAGGGAATATAAACGTCAGAGAACATACGCTCTGGTGAACAAAGACCCGTAGAGATGGGTTGGTAGGGGTGAACACTACAGAGGTAAGGGACCAAAGGCCTGAGGGAACATAGAACAATATATAGATCTGGGGAGCAATATATAGAACCGGGGAACATAGGACTTTCGTAACAAAATAGACGTGAAAAAAAAGTGTCTACACATGGGGAATTATAGTTGTGGGGAGAACATAGACCAGCTTCCTTGCGGATGTCTAAAGACAGAAACAACAACCCACGTCAGACCTTTAGCACAATTGGATCTACATCGATTCCGCTGTGCATTAGCTGATTAGCGTTGTCCTGTTCTCTCGCATGCACTTCCTGATAACCCAATATATACATTCTAAGCACTACCGCGGAATCTTCGATCAAAGGAAAAAAACCAACAACTAGAAGTATATAAAACGAAAAAAACAACAACAAAGTAAATAAGAAAACGAACACACAAATTTGACATGTAAGTGAAATACGATTGTAAAATGTTATATCTTAAAATTTGATCATGTCGAAGAAAAAAAAAATTAAATGAAAGACAAAAGGCAGGATGGCAAGCCATTCAAATGTATTTCCAGACACTGACAGACATAGCCGACAAACTAAGCATTTTCCAAAGTGTTCATTTTGTTGGCGCTGTTGTGGCTGGGTTGTGTACTAAAGAAGCAACAGGACAACATGGTATGATAAGCCCCGATCTGGACTGTCTGAAGAATAACATTATCCACATTGATCAGCCAGTTTGTAGATACAGCGCAAAACCTATTTAGAAAACGGTGAAGCACAATGACCTTGGCCTTTGAGAAAGTTCAGATACTAATAACCCAACATTCTTGGCAGTAGTTAAAGTATGCACAAAGTAAAAATGACGGATTTTGATTCAGGTATTATTGAGATCAGGCAAAAAGTTTGTTTTCAACAAAAAGGAACATTCGGAGCAAAGGCCCGACCGACTGACCGATTGTGCGACAACCCGACTACTTGTGAAAGATAGCAAATGATTCGAAGTACCCATATAGCAAAACTCAACAAAATGACTTTAGACGTTTTTGAGATATTGAGCAAAACGTAATGACTCCAGTGATTTTAATCTTAGCGGCAAAGCAAATATGATGGCACGAACGGACTGACGTACTGACCGACCAACATTTAGTTCGTTTTAATTCCAGACTGTTACAATATATTTCCAAGTCTGTAAATACAAAAATGACGGACTGTAGGATGAGGAGGAAGAAGAACGACGATGACGACAACAACAACAACAACAACAACAACAAAAACGACTACAACTGCACGTCAAAAACTAAGATAAAAATATAAAGTATTAAAAAAATTAAATATAAAAAGATAAAGGAAGAGAAGAAGAAGAAGAAGTAGAAGAAGAAGAAGAAGAAAAGAAGATGATAATGATGATGATGATGATAATGATGATGATGATAATTATGATGATGATGATGATGATGATGATGATGATGATGATGATGATGATGATGATGATGATACCGCACGTTAGATGCTTCTTTTGCTGCTGCTGCCCCTTTCCTTGATTTTGTTATTATTGTTTTGATATAGCGCTTTTCCAGGATATGACTCAAGCTGCCCAAACCCAAATGCCTTATGTGCATCGTCGAACGTTCCAGATTACTGAGCAGTCTTGGGCGAACGAGAGGGAATGGGGGGAGGGGTGGAGGTGCATGAGGGGTGGGGGGATGTTTTTGTAACTAACACTCACCCATCTAGGGGCTTCTTCTTCTTCTTCTTCTTCTTCTTCTTCACAAACAGTTTATGGAGTTTTCCTTTTTTCCTACGCTGAAAACCATCATGGGAGCCTCACGAAAAAACACAAAGAAGAGAGAACAAGAGACGGAGAGGGGAAAGGAAGCAAGAGATCCTGTAGGAAACATCGCTATGGCAAGCTCTACGGTGAGAGGAACCAGCGGAGATGGATCTAACGTTGAAACGGTACCACCCACTAACTTGTAACCCCCGTTGGGGTGCCGGGGGTTTCAGTATAAATAGTATCCCCACTTTCTGGAAATTTAGTGCTTTAAATTCCCACTGTCGCTGTCTTTCTTATTTGCTCTTTCTCATTCCTGCTCTGTTCTATCAATCTGCTATACTATCTTCTTCTTCGCTAGACCAGTCACCTACCCTTTTTTCTTGAAAACTCTTCCGGGACAAGACTCCTTATTTGTGTATGGGGTCTGTTGGATCAGCTTGGGAATATTGGACGCTTTCTGCCGGGTGGTCACTAGGGCTTCCTATGATGTTATTATTTAGCAATGTAGGCATTTTATATGCATGTGTTTTGTTGATAATTTATAATGATGTTTGAATTCTATTTTGTTTTTGTAAACGGGGGTTCGATAAATTAGAGTACTGCCTCAGCGTCCCCTGCGTGGGATGTCTTTATTGTAAAGTGACTGGCTGGTGGACAGCTTTCAGTTTTACCACTAGGGTTGTTTCATCAGATCTTTTATGCGGGTCAGGGGTTGTCCGGTCCTGATTTGGCTCGGAAGAGTCCGCTGGACCTAAAGCAATAATGATGTAATGTAATGTAGTAGTAGTTGTAGTAGTAGTAGTAGTAGTAGTAGTAGTAGTAGTAGTAGTAGTAGTAGTAGTAGTAGTAGTAGTAGTAGTAGTAGTCTTCTTCTTCTTCTTCTTCTTCTTCTTTCTCTTCTTCTTCTTCTTCTTCTTCTTCTTCTTCTTCTTCTCCCATTCTTCTTTTTCTTTCTTTTTTTGTCCTTACGTCATCTCGCTTTCCTTTTCGTGAATTTAAACTCTGGTCCAAGACCATGTGTCACTAACGAGGTCGTACCCACGACAAAGAGTTCATGTTCTACGCGAGGTCATAACCAGTGCAAAGACCTTTCACGTCTGCAGCCACAAAACACCCAAGACTACGTCATTCACAAGGTCGTAACTAGGGCAAATTTGTCCACGAAATTAATCCAGCAACGATTTATTTTTAACTTTGTAAAACAATCTTTCTTATATCGCGCATTTATTTAGCTCTAGAGCTGCTCAAGGCGCTGGCTGATACAGCAAATGAATCAAGCCGCCCGAGGCGTTTTTGCCGCAGAGCTATCATTAAAATCAACATTGTTGCTATCAATAGGTGCATAAGCGAACGAATGGATCGATATATATTAAAGACGGTTATTTTTGTTATAACGTTTTATCCTTGGAGAACAACAGTGATTGTTAATTTTAAAAAGACATGTTACTATGTACTGTGTGTCCTTGGGACATTACATTTTACAGTTGGACTAGACTTTGTGTGATCTGTTAAACTGCGGAACGACCTTGGTGCCACTAGGTCTTTGCCCGGCAACAGGTTATTGTGTCCATCGACCTTCACGAGATTCTCTCTCTCTCTCTCTCTCTCTCTCTCTCTCTCTCTCTCTCTCTCTCTCTCTCTCTCTCTCTCTGTGTTTGTGTATGTGTATGTATGAATGTGTCTTTCTATCACTCATGATCAAACGCATGTGAATCCAAAATAAGTAATTATATTGCGCTCGAGAGTCTCCTTCCGTCTATCAGTGTGACGACACGAGTTTCAGCAGTACAGAGGAAGCTATATTTTGTACGAAGTTGCACTTCTCTGTTACATAGTGTAGCCTACATAGAATAACTTGACCGTTTTCTTTATTGCGTACGAAAGATGCAGTAGCCGTAAAAGTCCGTGCGTATCGTAGAAGGTAGGGGTAGGCCAAATACAGAAACAGGGGTATGCATAATAAGAAATATGAATACTGAGGAGAACTCGACTGTTTGCTTGTGGCCGGGTGCATTTGGTAAGGCAGAGTGATTTGGGTGCTTTTGCGTGAGGTCGGCTCTAACCAGGCAGTGACTCTGTGACTGTGTGTCATATACTAGAACTAGGTGTCAGTTTGGAAGGGTGTTGTTATTTGTTGATACAAACCACCCAAGGTCTTACGCCCTCGTCGGGGTAAGAATGCTTAGAGTTGGAGAGAGGAGGGATGTAACTGCCATTTATAGAGAATAAGTGTAGAGTTCATCTCCTAAGGTGTGTGTGGTTCTCTATTGAACACCTACCGAGACTCAAATTCTGTTACAGAATTGAGGTGTCCTCGTCCTCATTATCAGTGTTATTATTGAGTGAGAATAACCAGCAATAGCCAGACACGAAGTAACTCTCAAAGACTAACCAGTGTGTTGTGTTGTGTTGTACTGTGTTGGGGAAGAAGTGGGCGTGTCACAAGTCGAGGCCGAGACGGTGAGTAAACCCTGTAGTTCAATTTCTTAGTGGCAAGCATTCCGGGACTGCGTACGCGAATGAATGGTGTTGAATGAGGGGGAAAGGGATGTATTTTGATGCATAATGATTTTATTGATTTTGTATGATTTTCTTATGATTTTCTTATTATGTATATGATTGAGAAATGTCGTTGCTGTTGTTGTTGTAAAAGTGGGTCAACGGCGACGATGGAGAATGCATGTTAGAGAGGGAGAGAGAGAGAGAGGGGGTGGGGGTGTATGTATGGAGAGAGAGATAATTGTACTATGCTAGAGAGGCATGAAGGAAATGATGATTATGAAGAAAGCATGTTTACAGTATAGTACGTCAAGATAGATGGTTGAAGGGAGATAATCGTGATGTAGTTATAACAGTTGAGAAAGATGATGAGGGTGGAGATGGGATGGAATGAATTAGGACTGTGTGATTGAAGTGTGGTCGCAATGATGATGTATATTTATATAAATGACTGTGTTTATAGAAGATATGAATTATTAAGCATCAAGGGTTGCATTATATTATTGAAATGTATGCATAGCATCTTGTATTGTTATCAGTGTTATGCATAAACAGGTCAAGAGGGCGGACGGAGGACGGCGTGTTATATTATATAGTGTTTATGTTTTGTAGGCAGGCTGTTAAGACTGTGTATCTGCTTATAGGTTTGGGCTGTTGTCACCTGTTGTCACCTGTTGTACCTGTTGTACATGACGTTACCTGTTGTTACCTGTTGTATCAACTACATCATCTGTATCATCTGTATTACGCTGATTAATTCCTTGCCAGTATAGCTGGGTGCCTCCACACCATTGCCACTTGCGCAGTCGTGATTCTGTGTTGTGACCTTACCTCTACAGTGGGGAAGCGTGAAAGTAAACTCCACCACTGCTGCCTGTTTTGCTTCTGTATCGGAGCATTACCTTTATTACAGGAATTCCACACACCACACTCACACACACACAGACTTGCACAGCGCCACACCTAAAAACATATTTCATTTAGTTGTAGAAAATCATCCTTTATATTGTGAAAGAGACTGTTTAGCTCCATCTGAGTTACGTGCACCAGACATTTGACAGTGCTTAAGTTCTGCAGTTTGACTTGGACAATAGTTCGAAGATTTAAAGATTCACAGCTCCATCATTTTCTAGTTGAAATTTTATAGTATTTTGAATTGATTACTGATTGTGATTTTGTTGTGCATTTTGTAAAAAACCTGTTGATGTTTAGTTCTGTTTGGGGTTAAACAAAGGGAGGTAATTGTTAGTATTGGGACGGGGGTCTTGATAGGGGTGGAGGGTGGTTAGCTCCCCATTTGTCCTGTGTATGTATGTTTAGATTGTTGAATAAAAGAGTGTGATTGTTATTCTGGCATTTGTGTTAGTTTATTTTGTTTGAGTTTTATTCCTTTCACTCGTGTTATGCGCTGAAGTCGCGGAACCCGCTCGGGTGACGTGACAATCGGCACTACCAAATATGCCTACTGATTGCCATTCACTTGTGTGTACGTGTTTGCCATCTCTCTGTTATGTGTCTAACGCTCCATTGCAAGGTGCTTAAACTTAATCTTTGCATTGCAAGGAGTCTTTCATGCCATGGTGTCTGAACTTCATTCCGAAGTGTCTGAATTTTCATTCCATGGTATTCCGTGATGTCTAAACTTTCATTCCGTGGTGTCTAAACTTTCATTCCATGGGGCCTAAACTGTCAGTCCAGTTCAGCTTGGTTCAGTATTTTAATTTTACGTCTGTATACTCTAGGTGCATGACATTAGACAATATTATAGTAAAATCATAACAATCTACCAACTAAAAATAAAATTATAACAATCTAACAACTGGTGACTTTAATATAGCATCAACAATTATAGCGATGTCTGTATAGGAATAACCTGTTAACACTGTTGATAGAGCGTTGGTTTCCTACGCCGATGGAAGACTAACCCGGAATGAATTTATATGACGCACGTGCCTATGGGAGACCGGGTAAGTTGAGTTAGACCACAGGATGTCAAGGCCGTGATGGCATACTGTAGCAGACCCCAGAACGAGTTGTATTAAGGATAATTGATAATGCATGAAGATGAAACTACAACCATTGTAGAAAAGTCAGAAGTTGTTTTGTTTGTTTTTTTATTTTTATTTTTATTTTTAAAGACAGGCGAGTTTACTGATTGGGCAAAAACGTCATTAAAGAATGACAGAGAGAGAGAGAGAGAGAGAGAGAGAGAGAGAGAGAGAGAGAGAGAGAGAGAGAGAGAGAGAGAGAGAGAGAGAGAGAGAGAGAGAGAGAGTGACAGTAAGATATACCGTCCAACAGACCGACAGACTGACCAACCGACTGACATTTTTGCTCGTTCTCATTCCCGACTATTTCAAAGTATTTTCAGGTAAGTCTGTTACTGATGTAGGTCAAGCCACTGATGTTGTTACAAGTTATATGTTGTTTTGTGAAGACATGCATTATATAATACATGCTAGACTAACATCGTCGTTGAGCATTTTTAGTTTTTTTTTTAATTATCTTTTTTTTAAAGTAAGACTGCTGCGCTTCCTTGTCATCTCCATCTTCCTAAATGCTTGCGAAGCATGGACCCTCACAGCAGATCTCCAACGAAGAATACAAAGCATGGAGATGGAGATGAGGTGCTACAGAAGACTTCTGGGCATTTCCTATACCCAACACATCACTAACGACGAAGTCCGACAGATTATCACACAAGCCATTGGACAACACGATGACCTGCTCACAGTGATGAAGAAACGGAAACTCCGATGGTATGGCCACGTCACCAGATCATCAGGCCTTGCAAAGACTATTCTGCAAGGCACCGTGCAAGGAGGTAGAAGAAGAGGTGGGAGGACAACATTCGAGAATGGACTGGTTTGACACTGAGCGAAGCCATCATGGCTGCTGAGGACAGAGAAAGATGGAGTATGCTGGTTAAACGATCATCTGTGGTGCCCCTACGACCTTCGGGTTACGGGACAGGATAGGATAGGATATTTTTTTTAATCTACCAGATTATAACTCACTTTTCCAACACAATTAGAAATGTGTACATTATAGTCCAGAATGCCTTGCTCACTTCCTGACCCAAAAGGGGCATAACGATGTTATTCTAAATTATTTTATTACATTTGTTGTTGTTATTATTGTAGTAGTAGTTGTTGTTGTCGTCATTGTTGTTATTGTTGTTGTTGTCGTCATTGTTGTCGTTGTTATTCTTCTTCTCCCCCACCAACTTCCCCCATTCTTCTTCTTCTTCTTTTTTCTCCTTACGTCACCTCGCATTTCTTTTTTCTCCTTACGTCACCTCGCATTTCTTTTTTCTCCTTACGTCACCTCGCATTTCTTTTTTCTCCTTACGTCACCTCGCTTTTTTTTTTCCTCCTTTCGTCACCTGGCATTTCTTTTTTCTCCTTTCGTCACCTCCCATTTCTTTTTTTTCCCCCTACGTCACCTCGCATTTCTTTTTTCTCCTTACGTCACCTCGCATTTCTTTTCGAGATTTTGAACTCAGGTCCAAGACCATGTGTCATTAACAAGGTCGTACCTACGACAAAGAGTTCATGTTCTCCGCTAGGTCATAACCAGTGCAAAGACCTTTCACGTCTACAGCCACAAAACACCCAAGACTACGTCATTCACAAGGTCGTAATTAGTGCAAAATTGTCCACAAAAATAATCCAGGGACGATTTATTTTGAACTTTGTAAAAAAATCGTTCTTATGTCGCGCATTTTTTTATTTAGCTGTAGAGCTGCTCAAGGCGCTGGCTGATACAGGAAATGAATCAAGCCGCCCGAGGCGCTTTTGCTGCGGAGCTATCATTAAAATCAACATTAGCGAACGAATGGATCGATTTATATTAAAGAGGGTTATTTTTATATAGCGTTTTATCCTTGTAAAACAATAGTGATTGTTAATTTAAAAAAGGACCTGTTACTCTGGACTGTTTGTCCTTGGGACACTGCATTTTTCAATTTTTCAGTTAGACTTGACTTTGTGATCTGTTCGGAAGAACCTTGGTGCCACTAGGTCTTTGCCCGGCAACAGGTTATTGTGTCCATCGATCTTCACGAGACTCTCTCTCTCTCTCTCTCTCTCTCTCTCTCTCTCTCTCTGTGTTTGGGTGTGTGCGTGTATGAGTGTGTCTTTCTATCACTCATGATCAAACGCATGTGAATCCATTTTTATTTTTATTTTGTTTTATTTTAGTGATCAAGTGCCTGTCATAGATCCTTGTGAGCGGTAACAAAGATTTGTTGAATTGAATTGAAAATAGACATTTATTCTAATTCAGTCTAGAGTAATTCAGTTTAGCCCAATGAGGCTCTGGTATTAATTACACAAATTTAAAAAAATAAACATATGGATATTTATGTTAAAATGATGTCTGTATAATGAAAAAATAAACCTTATTGGTGGAAAAAATTGCCAAAGTGAGAATTTTCCACTGCCCTCAAAAGGGGACATTGGGCTTTGTTTGGAATTTGACATGTTTCGCATGGGGGACATTGGGTTTTGGCAAGAGTGAATTCTTAGTACAGAGAGAGAGAGAGAGAGAGAGAGAAAGAGAGATTGAGAGAGAAAGGGAGATAGAGGCAAATATCGACGGAGACAGAGACATAGAAAAAGAGAGAGGCAGAGAAAGAGAGAGACAAAAAGACAGAGAAAGAGAGGCTGAAAGACAGAGAAAAAAAGAGACAGAAAGAGAGAGACAGAAAGACAGAGACAGAGAGACAGAACAACAGAGAAAGAGAGAGACAGACACATAGAAAGAGAGAGACAGATATATATATAGAGAGAGAAAGACATAGAAAGAGAGACAGACAGAGAGACAGACAAATGCATACATACACAGCGCAGGACTAAAACATCGTCACTGTGTGTTCCAGATTGTATTTTTTTCATCTACAACATTGTAACTCACTTTTAAAACAAAATTACAAATGTTGACAATTTTATTAATCAACTGTAATGAAACTGTTATATTTCCAGGTAAAGGCACGACTCGTAAGAACAGCCTGAATTAATCTGATGAATAACATTGAAATTTATGTATTTGTTATTTAATTAATTTATTGATATAATTCAAGGTCTTTTCAGATGTGTGAAAAAATATTCCCTACACCAACCTACTCCCAACCCCACCTCCTAAAAGAAGTAAACTGGTCCTGATTTGGCTCGGAAGAGTCCGCTGGACCTAAAGCAATAACCTTGTATTGTATTGTAAAAGAAGTGAAGAAAAAACACTGTAACGCAAGACTCAAGTCTTCTTACAGATCAGGAATATACCATGGTATTAGTGATTATGGTAACTAAGCACATACACTAAGGGTCCGTGTTACAGTTTTACACTTGTACTTGTCGCAACAAGGTTTTAATCTTACGTTCGCTGCGAGATCTGGGTCCGGATGACACCTCCAGTTAGGTCCGTTACATTTTTGCTTTAACAAAAATGTATAATACTGTTAGGAATTTAAAAAAAAACACAATGATGATGATAATAATAATAATAAAAATAATAATAATAATAATAATAATAATAATAATAATAATAATAATAATCATAATAATAATAATAATAATAATAATAATTATCAATA
>CM072517.1:67105603-67163103 GCA_036898135.1 Oncomelania hupensis
ACTAAATGATCTGTTGTACATATACCTTTTCTGAAACCAGCCTGATTTGTTGGAATGGTGTCTGTATTTTCACTGAAATATAACAATCTATTTAATATTATTTTTTTGAACAATTTTCCTATGTGTGAGGTTAAAGCAATAGGTTTATAACTATCTAATGAGGATCTTACTTTACCTTGTTTTAGAATAGGGATTACTATCGACTGCTTCCAGGCTTCTGGAAGAGTTCCACTTAAACAACATTTTTGGAAAAATGTGTGAAGTAGCCGTTTCCAAACCTCTGGTAAATGAAGCAATAGTTGGTAAGAAATGCCATCAATCCCCACAGAAGTTTTATTTTTAGAAAATGAACGTAAGGCTACAACAAATTCTTCATATGAAATAGCCGCATTTGTGTAATAATGATCATCTGATAGGGGTTATGTGTACTCATCTTTCTTTTCCTCTACCTTTCTGTACTGTTGATGAGTTTCAGAAAGACTAGAAGATAAACTATTTTGTGTAAAAAGAGTCAAGAATGCTTCTGCTTTGTCTAATGAATGTGGAAAAGGATTACCCTTAACTTTAACAGGATAATTTGGGAGGCGATAACCGTTTTTTATTTGTTTAACTTTCTTCCAGACTTTATGAGAATCCTTAGAATCAGATATTTCTTTTTGACAAAAATCTGTCCAATACTGTTTTTTTTACTTGAGCTATTATTTTATTACATTTAAGTTTTGCTTGTTAACCATTTTTTGAATTGTACTTTTTTGAAATTTACAGCCTCTTCACATTCCTTAGTCCACCAGGAATTTGAGTGCTTACGAGTTGTGTTACATTTACGTTGCGGAATTGACTGTTCAGAAGCGGCAATAATTTTCTGGACAAAATTATTATTAAAAACATTTACATCCCCATGTTCAATAATGTTTGTATTGTAAGAATTTAAAATGACACGATAAGAATCCCAATCCGCTCGATTAAATGAAAACGTAGGAATTTTGTCTTTAACGTTATCATCTTCATTTTCTATTTTTTCATGTATAATAATCGTTATAGGTAAATGATCACTTCCCAAAGTATCCTCATGCGTAAACCAATGGGCATGCACTGATTGATAGCTAATTCAGGCGAAATTAAAGATAAATCAATAGCGGTAGCTTTTTGGGTAGATGTATCTGGAATCTGTATAATAGCGCCATTATTCAGCAGTAATAATTTGGAATCCAAAATATTTTCCAGGAAACGATTTGAAGAAACATGAGTACAATCACATTCCCACAATGGAGCATGTGCATTAAAATCACCAAGGATTAGCCACCTTTTATTTGACACATCAATATGCTTAATCCAGTCACTGTTGTCATCTCTAGGACCGCTAGGATAATATGTGCTGATTATATTTATGTTAGTACACGGGTTTATTTTAATAAGGGCACCTAAAGAAAAACCTCATTAAAGTCAATAGGAACAGGTAAGGAATTTGAATCTAATTTAACATACTGCAAATCAACTCTAATATAAAGAGCCGCCTGTACCTTACCAGATATCTTGCTACATGTGTATAATGGAGGGTAGAAGTAATTTTTTTTATCTTGGGAAGATTTTGTGGGAAAACATTTAACGACTGCAAAGCCAATAAACTATAAGACTCTGAAAGTAAATGTTGATCAAAATGTAACAAGTTCGTTGATATCAACTTACAGTTCCACTGGAAAACTTTCAGTTCTGGATCCGTATGCATTTTTAAAAATGAAAAACAAAAACATAAAAGTGTTTTTTAACAGTTTCATTAACCATCATACAGGCCAGGTGTACTTTATGGAAGGGTACATTTAGAATGGTCTGTTGGGCTGTCGGCCTCTCCAATCGTAGTAGATCTGCGGCTGTTGACGAGGTCGAACTGGTCTTCTTGGTCTGGCCCACAGAAGATGTTGAAGATGACGGCCCAAGTTGTCTGCCATCAATGACGATCCAGTAGCATTGGGGTGGATGCGGTCGTAGAATGCCCTGGACCGCTGTACATTCTCATGGGCGACAAAGGTGACGTTGGTCTCATCCACAAGCTCAGCGAACACGAGAGCATTGAATAAGTCCAGCTTGGCTTGCAGCGCCGAATCTTGGACTGGGGCAACCCTGCTGATGATAATTTTGGTTTGAGGACGAGATGCCTTGATTTTTTGCACAGCCTTGATGAAACACTTGCTAGCGTCAAAGGGGTTGTGGGTAATCATGGTGTTGATGCCACAATGCACAACTACGGCACTGAGGGGTTCACTGGAAAAGTCTTCAGCAGACTGCAGCGCGCTTTCAATCTCCTCAATATCATAAGCCGGTTTCTTCACCATGAATGCACCAGAAGATGTCCCAAGCATCTTGGCATTGACTCCTTTAAGAACAGAGGCGTGTAGATCCGCCACAACCGGAAGCTTTGCTGAATGATGGTCGATCAAACGCTGAGACGTAGCACCAAGATCCGTGATGATCATTTTGTTTATATCATAGATCATCGATGCTTGATTGCGAAGGACGGTTTCAAATGTGGACATACGGTCGTGAATTTGTGATGTCATCGTTCACACGGTATTGAGCAATATTTGCAATTCCGATCCGTTGTTGCCAAGGTCTGCGGTGCCCGTGCTCACATCAGCGGTGATTGCGGTTGATTTCTGTGTTTTTTCGTCCCTTTCTTTCTTTGCCTCCTCCGCAGCGCTCGTCTCTTGCATCGCCCTTTTCGTTTTAGATCTGGTTCTAGACATTTTTCTTCCTTTTTTTTCTCTTTTCAACTCACGAGCACAAACAACACAACTGCCTTGTCACCATGTTGAACCGGAAGTCCCATAAAAATGCTAAGGTTTCTAAAACGTCCTCAATCAAAAGTATCTCTGATGGAGGTATTGGCATTCTAGATGTACGCCATTATATGAACGCATTAAAAATAACTTGGATCACAAAGTTGACAAAGGCTAAACATAAATGGAAAAATATAATTGAAATTGTAAATGAAAAGGTATTATTAATTAATAAGCTTGGTAACAAATTGTGTATGGAAGAAAATTGTAATCCATTCTGGTATGATGTTCTTAGGGCGTATAAAATTCTGGGAAATGAAATTAGACTTGACTGTACTGAGGAAATTTTATCGGAGCCATTATTTTGTAATAATAATATTTTAGTTGATGATAAAACAATTTACTTTCCAGACTGGATTGAAAAAGGTGCATATATAATTGAAAGTTTGTTAAATAACAATGGCAATTTTTTAAGATTTCAAGTGTTTGTTAACAAATATAATATTACTAAAGGTAAAGGTAAAAGGTAAAGGTAGTCCCATAGCCTTGTGGCCGTAGGGGAGCGTGATGTTGGAGATCACACTTATCTTGGGCCAGCGTAATGAGGGTGATGCCCAACTCTCTCCCTCGCTGCTTTACCTTCCCCACCCTCAAGAGAGTAGGTACTCAATCACAGTTGAGTCAACTGGGGGCGTTGTTGTTTGTCGCTTCACACCTTAGCGGTCACCCATCCAAGTGCTAACCGCACCGGACGGTGCTTCACTTTCGACACAGTAGCGAGTGCTCCAACCACTGCACTATCCGACACCCCTTAATATTACTATTACTACTAATTTTTAAGTGTATTATGGCTGTGTAGAGGCTGTTAAAAGATATGTTCGCCGGTGTGGACTGCAACTGGCTAACGCCGATGTTGCTGATTATAAAAATAGTAAATTGTTGAGACTTATTGGTACAACTCCGAGAGGCGCGAGGATATTATCTGATACATTAGTCAAAGACGATGTAAAACCTAACTGTTGTAAAAACTGGGACGGGAGAATAGTGCGTACAGTTGAATGGAAAATAATATTTAAGAAAGCACAGGAAATTAGGGAAATCAAATTGAAGTGGTTGCAATTTAGAATAATTCATAGAATAATAGGAACCAGTATAGTATTATCTAGCATTGGAGTTGAACAGAGTATTAATTGTACTTTTTGTGAAAATTAAAGTGAAAATATACAACACCTTTTCTTTAAGTGTCCTTTCGTTCAAAGGTTTTGGACGGAATTTGAGAGAGCCCTAAATTCTAAGTGTTATAATGCTATTGCTTTCCACTTCAGCGAACATCTCGTACTATTTGGCTGCGAAATAAATATAAGAACGGAAACAATATTAGATTTGTTAACTCTATTATTAAAATCGTTCATTTATAAATGCAAAATATAAAAAACACACCACTTTACAGGTCTTTTACAGCTATCCTAAAAAGCCGATATGAAGTAGAAAAATATATGGCCCTTTTACAAATGAGATATCAAAAATGTGTACAAAAATGGCACCCGTACTTACCACTGTGTGACGATATATAAGCGCTTATATATTATAGTTTAAATGTTTGTTGTTTTTTTCACTGCGTGCTAATCCTGGTTTTGTATATTTTGTGAGATGTTAATAACCCATGGTGCTCTCTCTTTCTATCTCAACCTTTTCTCTCTCTTTCTCTCTCTCTTCTCTCCTCCTTCCCACTCTCTCTTCCTTCTCCCCACATTTCTACTTTCTTTTTTCATTTTTCTAAACTACCAAATATTTATATAGATATTATTGTGAAAGAAATAGAAATCCAAAGAGTATGACTTTAACATGTGACATAAAGAACTAATAATTCTTCTTTTTATGTTGTAACATTTTCTTCTTATATGTCCATCCTCATTTAGCCTTTGAAAATGGAAAATATATTATCTGCTTGCAAGTTTTGGAGAATCAAAAAGTTTTTAAAAAAAAAAAAGAAAAACTTTTTACAGACGGGTCAAAGAAAGGAGACTCAGTTGCTGCTGCGTCGGTCTCTGGGAGACACCTAGACCAGCCTTTGCAACAGAGTCTACCTGATTTTTGTTCTGTTTATACAGCTGAGCTCAGGGCAATTCATCTAGCTCTGAAACAAGTTTATCAATCCAAAAGAACCTCGTTTCACTTCAGGCTCTTTCCACGAGAAAGATATCACACCCTTTTCTGGCAGAGATCCATGACCTCCATCCACAACTTGTTTCTGAGGGTAAAAAGATAGATTTTATGTGGGTACCTGGTCACATGGGCATCCGCGGCAATATTGCAGTGGACAAAGCGGCTAAAGAAGCTCTGCATCTCGATTTCCCTTCAGAGATTTTCCAGTTTGTTCCTTACCTGCGTTGAATGACTGGATCTTATTGTAAACAGCTGTGGCAGACTGACTGGTCTAACCATATCAATAACAAATTATTTCAAATTATTCCCGATTTGTCAGCTTCTTTGCCTAACTTTGCATCCACTCGCAAAGAAGAAACAGTTTTGTCTCGCCTTCATATTGGGCATACTTATGTCACCCACAGTTTCCTTGTCAAAGGAGACTGGTCCTGATTTGGCTCGGAAGAGTCCGCTGGACCTAAAGCAATAACCATGTAATGTAATGTCAAAGGAGAAGAACCACCATGGTGCCTTGCTTGTGATAAATCCTTTTCCGTTCGCCATTTCATGTCTGATTGTGCTTATGTGCTTGATGAAAGAAAAAGGTATTTTGGTTCAATACCTTTCAAAGAGATTTTTAAAGTATGCAATGGTCAGCACCTGTTTCGATTTTTACATGATGTTGGTTTGTTTTATCGCATATAAATCTTGTCGCCTTGTTTTGTGTCGTTGGTTGGATTTTATTGGTAAGACTAATTTTAGTGATTTGATTGAAGAAATAGAACGTACTTTTAATACATCAGATTTAAAGAAGATTTTTGAAGAGGTTGCGTGTGAAAGTTTCTTTGAATATTTAAGAGTAACAGACTTGTTTTTTTTTTTTTTTTTAAAGATTTGAACCATTTAATAATATTTTAAGATAACGTCTCTTTGGTCTTGATTTGGCTCGGACGTGTCCGCTGGACCTAAAGCAATAACCATGTAATGTAATGTAGGCCGAATGACTCTAAACTGAATGACTTTAGCCTGAATGACTCTAGGTTGAGTGACTCTGTATTTTAGCCTGAATGACTCTAGGCAGAATGACTCGCCTGAATGACTCTAGACTGAGTGACTATATTTTAGCCTGAATGACTCTAGGCAGAATGACTCGCCTGAATGACTCTAGGCTGAGTGTCTCTATATTTTAGCCTGAATGACTATAGGCAGAATGACTTGACTGAATGACTCTAGGCTGAGTGACTCCTAATTGAATTACTCTAAACTGAATTACTCTAAACTGAATTAGATTGAATGTCTATTTCCAAACTTACCTGAAAATACTTTGAAATAGCCGGGAATGAGAACGAGCAAAAATGTCGGTTGGCCGGTTAGTGTGTCGGTCTGTTGGGCGGTACATCTTACGAACCCTTGAACTGATTTTAACCACACTTCATAGACCATTACCTAAGGAAGCGGTCTGCCTTCCATCGCTGTTACGTTTGCTCTGCAGCAAAGATTATGGTCACTGGAGTCATTTTGTGGCTGAACACGGCTGAAGAGATTTTGTTGAGTTATGGTATACAAGAACATTCAAATCATGGTTCATTCTACAGAAGTAGTGCGGTTTTGTATCAGTGGATTGCGTTTGATTAAAAACGCATAGGGTCGAAATGGTTGAGTACAATGACAAGGAGAGATCTTCGAGCTCGCGCGCGCACACACACACACACACACACAGATACACACACGCACACACAAAAGTATTTTTTGGCATTTGTTACTTACCATAAATACCCATGGTGCGGAACTGATATCCACCAGTACAGAGGTCAACAAGAACAGCAGCAGAAGCTTTATCTTTCAATGCAGTAATCACTGTGTTGGCACGACGCAGAACTGTTGTATAAATAGCAGCGCGGGGACAACAAAGAGATTGGTCAACGTGTGATCATATTATTTTCCCCATTACCAACAACTGGCCCGCTGGTGTCAGTATAAATCGGTCCAGTAGTCACCTATATGCGAAAGTGTCGTGTGACTATAATCTACAAACAACAACAACAACAAAGAGGTCTATAGCATTAAAATATTATGACTCGCTCAGAACACACACACGCACACACACACCCACACACACACACAGCCGAGGTTACACAGTATTATCATGACTTTTCCGAAACGCCACATACGTTGTGCTGACAATGGGTCATATTTCGTCCCCATTTTTAAGTACTTTGCAGTGTTCGAACCCAAACCCTAACCCAGCCCTAACCCTAACGGATCATTGTTCTGACGTCAAAACAAGTAGGCATGTCAATAATAATAATAATAATAATAATAATAATAATAATAATAATAATAATAATAATAATAATAATAATAATAATAATAACTAGCATTTATAAAGCGCCTACGCGCTATACACGCACACTTTTTTACGCAAACACATATACACACTATAAATATAGTATAATTATAAGACAAGTTACTCTTTCACGCGTACATACTACTGCTGTGTAAATCAATATGACAAAAACATACTAAATTATTACTTAACCCCCTCCAAACCCCTTTTACAACTACAGATACTGCTGAAAGACCTTTGAGAAAAGATACGTTTTAAGGTTGGATTTGAACGATTCACAGGAGGTAGAATGTCTAACATGAAAGGGGAGAGAATTCCATAGGTGAGGGCCGTGGACAGCAAAAGAGCGGAAACCATGAGATTTTCTTTTGTAACGGCTCTGACGGAGAAGACGACAGTCAGTGGATGAGCGAAGGGAACGAGATGGAGTGTAAAGGGAGACAAGGTCAGATAGATAAGAAGGAGCAGAACCGATGACAATGTTGTAGCAGATACAGGCAGTTTTATACTGAACACGTTCCGCGACAGGAAGCCAGTGTAGCTTAACAAGGAGAGGTGTGGAGGGTTGGCGATGATTTACTTTAAAGATAAGACGGGCAGCAGAGTTCTGAACTTTTTGAAGCAGAGAGATGATAGAATCTGGACAGCCAATGAGAAGGGAATTGCAATAATCTAATCTAGATAGAATACAGGAAGTAACCAAGGTCTTTGTGGCGTCTTCTGATAGAAATTTCCCAATTGAACTAATTTTCTTCAACTCAAAGAGCAAACCCGACAGACTCTAGTGATATGCTGTTTCATAGAGAGAGTAGAATCCATGATGAACCCCAGGTTTCTAGCGGAGTCAGAAAAAGAAATATCACAAGAACCAACAGTGATAGAGGTAGGCAGAGAAAGATCAGTGACGGAAGAGCGAGTGAAGAGAAGGGCCTCAGTCTTGTCATCATTTTAATTTAAGCATGTTTGCATTCATCCAGGTTTTTATGTCAGGGTGCAATTCTGAAGTATTTGTATAACAGAGTGAATGTCTGCAGGCTTGCATGATTGCTGTAGTTAGGTGTCATCTGCAAATAATTGGTGGTTGACAGTATGCTGTTTTATGATTGTAGATAAGGGCGTGGTGTACATAATGAACAAGACAGGGCCTAAAACGGAATCCTGAGGTACACCATAGAGAAGCGGAGAAAGAACTGAAGAGGAATTATTGGCAGACACATACTGAGTACGGTCTTGGAGATAGGAAGTGAACCACCGAAGAGCTACTGAACGAACACCAAAAACAGTTTCAAGACGAGAAAGGAGAATAGAATGATCGATAGTATCGAAAGCAGCAGAGTTATCAAGAAGAAGTAGAATAGTTTGTCCTCATCCAGAGCAGTGAGAATGTCATTGACAATACGAAGCAGAACAGTTTCGGTGCTTCGGCCCGCTCGATACGCAGACTGAAAAGGGTTGTGTAAATTGTTAGAGTCAAGGTGAGACAGTAGCTGATAGAGCACAACTTTCTCTAGAGTTTTTGATAGAAAGGGAAGGTTGGATACAGGTCTGAAGTTCTTTAACTCGTTTTTATCTAAGGAAGCTTTTTTAGAAGAGGTTTCACAACAGCCGTTTTCAAATCTGCAAGTACAGAGCCGGAAGCGAGAGAGGTATTGATGATTTGAGTGATGACAGGAAGAAGTGTGTCAAGATTATCATACAATAGTCTTGTAGGTATAGGATCTAATTCACATGACTTGGGAGCGGTATTTCTAAGGATGTTGAGGACAAACTGTTCAGAAACAGGAGAAAGAATCCAGGAAAGTGCCAGAAAAAATGACAAGAGACAAATCTTGTCTGAAAAATAATCAGAGAATACAGTGGGAAGAGTGTGCGGATCATAAATGGTGGGAAGGGGAGAGTCAGTCTGTTTACCAAGCAAAGAGTTGAAAGTACGAAATAGTTCTTTACAAGTGGAAGTGGCAAGGATCTGAGCAGAAAAGAAATTTGTCTTCGCACTGTCAATAAGATCACTAATTTTGTGCTTAATACTTTCAAAAATCTCTTTGTGAACAGTCAGTCGAGACTTAAGCCAGCGCCTCTCGGCCTGACGACGCTCACGTTTCAGTATGCTAAACTGCCCTGCAATATTACTGAACCACGGGTTAAATTTCCGAGGGCGAAGCGTGCGTTGGCGGAGGGGGGCGTGCCTGTCAAGGACAGACAGTAATGATGCGTTGTACTCAGCAATAGTACAGTTTAGAAACACAGACATGGATAAATCATCTCTAAAATCTTGCTTGTCTATCTTATTAATACTACGATACTTTATAACATGAGATTCAGGAATAAGCTTTGGAATATTTAACCTACACATAACAGCACTGTGATCAGACATAAGGTCATTATTAATAAAAGAAGAAGACAAAAATTCATCACTAGAGAGGAATAAAATAAAATCAAGAGTATGACCACGCTTTTGGGTGGAGCCGACAACAGACTGGCTGAAACAGAACAAATCAAGCAAAGTGAAAAATCGTTTGGTATATGGGTCATTTGCATCATCAACATGAATGTTAAAGTCTCCCACGATAAGCCTCTTTCCCGGCAAGGCGTCGCAATGTTCAAGGAAATCCTGAAACTGATCGAAGAACTGAGAATGGGTCAACATGTTTTTCTTACTTGGTGGGGGCCTGTAAGCACAGGCAATGTTTATCCTGATATCGTTAACAGTCATTAAAAGAATAGCAGCTTCAAATGTTGGGTGGGTGAGTGAGGACTGTGAGAAGCACGCATGCTTCTTTACTGAATCTTTCATTACCAGAGCAATGCCGCCCCCTCGCCCAGCAACACCCAACGAGTCACGAGCAAAGCCTTGTGCGGAGTAACCCGGCGGAGCAAGATCCTTTAGTTTAGCCTCATCGCCCGATGAGTGCAGCCAGTACAGGTTATGTAGATGTTCACTGATTTGTCCAGATAATACTGTGTCAACAAGGACGCACACACACGCACTCAAACATACACATACACACCCACCCACCCACACACACACACAAAGGCACTGTACATATACGCACGTAGACATCCCAACTGATTTGGATTCATCAAGTGATATATTCACACTTTTCTGCTATCCTATGCACCAACGGGAATCCCCTCTATGAAAAATACTTCCGGTTTTTTTTTCTCCGCGTGTTTTAGTGAGTTATTTCCAAATATTCAAGAATAATAACATGTGTCACTGGCCACCTGTATCGTATCCTCACATATTTTTATTTTTTTTTGCTGCAGTTTATTATCCCTTTCTATCGCCAGTGGCGCGCCTAAACCCTACCTACCTAACATTATTTGTGAATTTTTGAAAAATATTCGGAAAAAACATAACGCCCAGATGCTGGCTCGAACCCACACCTGTCAGGCGCCATTGGTTTCTGGCTTGTGGACAAGGCAAGTTAGTCCCGCCTTAGCCCACTTGGCCACAACGCTAGCCTAATATAGTCAGTTACTTCGTGTTTTGTGAAGGTTGCGACGGCGAAGCTATGGAAAACTACAAGAGTTTTCAGGTCCTGTTTCACTTTCTGTCGATGATCGACGCACCTCCGAAGTCGCCACAAATACAGGCCTCTACGATTGTTTTTTGCATTCTTTCACTGAGCATGTACTTCCTCCACCGTTTTTATACTTATCCCACTCGTTTTCTGGCTCTAACAATCGTCGTTTTCGGCAATTTGCCATATTTAAAAGTCACGCATCAAGCTTTGATAAAAGCAAAACAAGCCAAACCGGAACTTGGTTTCATATAACCTCGTTTTAATTTATAATGGCGATACCCACGAGTTTTTATGAGAGGTGCCGGAGAGTTGTGAATACTGTAAAGGGATGGATTTTGGCCACTACCCTGTGTAACGAAGCAGCGTTCGTTAAAAATCTATTTAACAAAAAAACTGGAATGATAAACAAAAGAAGACTGTTTGTTTTTGATTGAATACTTCATTCACACATTCATTTATTCCTTACGAAGACATGACACGATAATACTAAATCATAACATTAATTTTCAGGATGATGAAGAATTTGTATGAATGTCCGATGATCTTGTCTCAGTGGGCAAAGTGAATGTTCGATGAAGATGGCAGTCCTATTAACTGATTGATTGATTTGCGTTATGTATATGTTAGTTTTCTGATAATGAGACCTGTTTATCAAGCGGAGGTTGATATAATTAAGCGTCGCCAAATGTAGAGTTTACCGCCCATTTTCCGGACCTGATCGGAAAGTTGCACAGTCATCTTTTTCAACAGGGAAATGCCAAAATTCTGAGGGTCCTATTAGAAGCATGTACGTCGATTCGCGCATCGTTTTGCGCATTCATAATTGTATTATTAAGCGAAGATAAGGAATACAATTTTAACGACAAATTTTGATATTTAGTGTTAGGGTTACAGTTTGGATTAGGGTTAGGGCTAGTGTTAGGTTAAATGTAATCATATAGGTCTAGACTAAACCTAATTTCACCAGAATTTCGGCATTTTCACCCTCTCTTTTAACTCTCTTTAAAGCTCTAAACGTTCGAATGGAAGATGAACAATGACGTCACAGCCATTGTTCTAAAACCTCTATCTGTTACAAAACTATCTCACTTCGCATTCTGTGATTCTCTCTCTCTCTCTCTCTCTCTCTCTCTCTCTCTCTCTCTCTCTCTCTCTCTCTCTCTCTCTCTCTCTCTCTCTCTCTCTCTCTCTCTCTCTCTCTCTCTCTCCCCCACATACACCTATGTGTGAGGATGAACACTGATGTGGCAGACGGGGATTACCCTCAACGTAAGAAGAGGTAAGGACCTAAATCAACACTGAACCACATGAGCAATCATATTGCTGAGATGAACAGTGAAAATTGGCCACTTTTATCTTGCGCACCTAACCTTTGCTGCTTCTTTGTTTGTTGGTGTTGTTCAATATAATTATCACCTCGCACTTTTGTTCGAGAGGTTCAAACCACGGCAGCGGCATTGTGCCATATACGAGGTAATAACCAAGGAACAAAGGTTCAAGTTCGCGACCAGGACAAAAAACCTCTCACTCCAGCCACTAGGACACATAATCTGGGCACAGGTCGCACGTCATTTGCGAGTTCGCACCACGAGGTGACATGCAAGCTGGGTGAAGGAGTCTTGACGTACTTGAGGTAATGGTTTCGTTTAAGTCTCTAGGTCATCCACCTGGGCAAAAGCCCCAAGACTACGTCACGTCATTCACGAGGTCGTAACCAGGACAAAGGTTTGAACCTATTAGTGAGGTTGTAACCTGGGTGAAGACCACGCTTCACTCAAAGTCCTAACTTGAAGAAAAAGCCGTGTTTGTCAGATTATTACTATCAATCCAAACGTAGGATGATCATCATCATGGTATAATTGTGTGCACACACACAAAAAAATTTAAGTCTGACTGGTAAACACAAAATAAAAGTTTAAAAGCCCCAAGTTGGAGAATGTTTGTATTTTTGGCTAAACAGATTTCTCCTAACATTTGACATTTTCGTTTTTACATTAAACATTGATAAAGTGGGATTTACTTGCTCAAACCAACAGCTAAAGTTTGAATTCTCCATGTCTGTTCTGACAGGGGTTGATTTCCTCTAAGTTGAACGGCACATCAATACGGTAAAAGACCGTCTAGTAGACATTGTTAGTGCTAGAGCGGTACAGCGGCCGTACCTATTAATAGCCACAAGAACTATTTATTGATTTAAAAAAACAACAACTTTACTTTGGAATGAGATGTGTGTTGTTTTGTTAAAAGCTTTTTTCAGTGGGGCAACACTCACGGTGCATTTTAAAGGGATCTGTGGCGGGGAGGTGGTCAAAATGAATCATTTTAAAGGGATCTGTGGCGGGGAGGTGGTCACAATGGATCATTTTAAAGTTTTTATCATTTGAGGAAACCAAAGCAGTTAGGATTTGTCCCACAGCCGTAGGCTCAGTGGGAGAGCGTTCGACTGGCACACCTGATGACCCAGGTTCCTATTCCGTGCTGGACAAGAGAAAAAGTGGCCAATGTCACTGTCTGTATTTGCAGTATGATTGCTCTGGCCAATGTTACTGTCTGTATTGGCAGTATGATTGCTCTGGCGGTTCAGTGTTGACTTAGGTCCCTACCCTCTCTTTCCTGGGATGGTTACCCCTGTCAGTCACCCATGAATTAACATCTGACCATTTCTGTGTCGTGTGCGAACTAAACGTCGCAGCCCACCCTCCTCACCCCATGTTCAGGGAGGCTCGCAGCCTGCGTACCATGGATAGGGATGCTTTCAAGCAAGAGCTTACCGCTAAAGTGACCCCAGAACTCTGCCCCACTGTGGATCAGCTGAATAGTACACTTCATGCGGTGCTTGATCGGCACGCCCCCGTGGCCCAGAAAAAGGTCAAGGCAACACGCTCAGCACCCTGGTACGAGTCTATCAAGGACGAGCTCTCCGAGGCGAAGAAACACCGACGCAAAGCAGAGAAAAAGTGGCTTAAATCGGGTTTAGAAGTCAGCAAGCAGATTTTCACCGCTGCAAAAAAACGGGTCACTAAAATAGTCCAGACTGCCAAAACCCGGTACTTTAGCGACAGAATTAGCAGCAGCGAAACTTGTAAACAGTTGTTCAACATTTGCAATCAGCTAAGGGGTAAGAGCAATGCAACATCACTCCCATCCACGCATCCACCATGTCAGCTACCAGATGTATTTTGTAATTATTTCACACAGAAAGTGGCTGACATAAGGGACGCTCTTGACAGCCATGAGATCCCACTCATTAACCCATTCTCACCTTCCCTCACTACCGCAAAAATGGAAGTTTTTCAACCAGTAACAGAGCAAGAAGTCAAGAAAGTCATCTTAAGCTCAAAACCAACATCTTGCTCTCTTGACCCCATTCCTACCCCCATGTTGATAGAGAATCTTGACCCTCTACTCCCGACCATTACCCACATTATCAACGAGAGTCTGTCCTCTGGTGTTGTTCCGTCTGTGCTCAAAACGGCTGTCATCAAACCCCTCCTTAAAAAGCCAAGTTTAGACAAAAACAATCTAAAGAACTATAGACCTGTTTCAAACCTCTCCTTCCTGTCCAAAGTCATAGAAAAAATTGTTCTCAAACAACTGTTTGCCTACCTATATGTTAACGCTTTACTTTGCCCCAACCAGTCTGCCTACCGACCCTTCCACAGCACTGAGACAGCCCTCCTAAAGGTAACCAACGATCTGTTGCTGGCCTTAGATAATGGTAACGTCTCCGTTCTCACCTTTCTAGACCTCTCAGCCGCTTTTGACACAGTCGACCACCACATTCTCTTTAACACTATTCAACACTACTTTGGAATCTCCGGCTCGGTCCTGGCTTGGTTCCACTCATATCTTTCCGACGGATCACAAGCAGTCACTGTCGATGGCTGTTTCTCCAGCACAGCAGACTTGGTGTGCGGCGTGCCTCAGGGTTCCGTTTTAGGGCCGGTGTTATTCACTCTGTACACCAAGCCACTGCTTCTCCTGCTTAGAAAGCATGCTGTTGAGAGTCAGTCATTTGCAGACGACACACAACTTTATAAATCCACAGCCCCCTCTCTCATTAATTCCACTGTTCAGACTTTGGAGAACTGCATCACAGACATTAAGTCATGGATGACACGCAACAAGCTTAAGCTTAATGACGACAAAACCGAAGCCCTCCTCATTCACAAGAACAACACCTCCTCCTCACTCCCGCCTCTCCCAACATCGCTTACGGTAGGGACAACAAACATTCAGTTCTCATCCTCAGCAAGAAATCTCGGCTACATTCTCTCCGATGACCTGTCCCTCAACAACCACATCTCCAACATCTGTCGCTCTGCATACACGGCCATACGCCAAATCAGCTCCTTTCGCCACTATCTTACGCTCACTGCCACCAAAACCCTAGTCTGCGCTCTCGTCCTTTCTCGTCTTGACTATTGCAACTCTCTCCTCGCTGGCTCCCCAAAACACATCATTGACAAGCTACAAAAGGTTCAGAACTCAGCAGCTAGACTAGTATTCCGAGCTAAGAAACGCGATCACATCACACCTCTACTACATTCCCTTCACTGGCTTCCTGTGCAAGCACGCATAGAGTACAAACTCTCTGTTCTCTGTCACAACTTCTTCACAGATTCTTGTCCCTCCTACCTTGCTGATCTACTGTCTGTCTACTCCCCTTCACGCACTTTAAGATCTTCTGCCGACACTCGCACACTCAAGGTTCCCGTCACCCGCACTAAGACATACGGCCAACGTGCATTCGCTTACTCCGCACCTAAGCAGTGGAACTCCCTTCCCTCCCATATCCGCAACATACAATCAACACAAGCATTCAAAAAGGCCCTCAAAACCCACCTCTTCAAACTTCACTATTCAGAATGATCTGTATCCCGCTGCCATTCTCTCCTCTTTGTCTCTGTCTGATCCGTAAGTGTATACACGGCTGTACATATTTATACTGTTTTTCCTCCTGGGCCTAACCGGGCATATAAATAGCTGTGAATATGATTTTGTTATTCTATTTGTCTTTTCTGTCATTTGTGTACATAGTTGTAAATTGTAATTTGTGTACATAAATGTAAATAATTTGTACCCTTACTGTTCTGTCTTTTGGTGTATCGTAGCGAAAGCGATGTTTTATCGAGTGCATGTACTTATATGTAATGACTATGTAAAGCGTGGTGAGTCTGGTCATAGGCTGGAGTACCCGCTATATAAAAATCCGTTATTATTATTATTATTATATCGCCAATGGTGGGTGTAGACGTTAAACCTCAATGTTCATTCATGTGTGTGTGTGAGAGAGCGCGCGCGTGTGTGTGTGTAGATTCCGCTGGACCTAAACCATTAACCATGTCATGTAATGCGTGTGTGGATGTTGCTTTCTCTCTCACTAACGATAGATGCGTGTGAACCAAACACGAATTATTTATTTTGCTTTTGAGTCTCACTTCTGACGACCGGCACTTTAGAATATACTTCTTATCCGTTGGTGTTTACGCGTTTACGACCACTCTGTTGCGTGACTAAAATTTATGTGCTAGGTGTCTAAACTTAAGTCTTGCATTATATAATACATGCTAGTTTAATATAGTCATTGGACATTTTTAGTTGCATTTAAAAATTTTTTTTTCATCTACCAGATTATAACTCACTTTTCCAACACAATTAGAAATGTGTACATTATGGTCCAGAATGCCTTGCTCACTTCCTGGCCCAAAAGGGGCATCAGGATGTTATTCCAAATTATTTTATTATGTTTGTTATTATTATTATTATTATTATTATTATTATTATTATTATTATTATTATTATTATTATTATTATTATTATTATTATTATTATTTATTATTATTATTATTATTATTATTATTATTATTATTATTATTATTATTATTGTAGTAGTAGTAGTAGTAGTAGTAGTAGTAGTAGTAGTAGTAGTAGTAGTAGTAGTAGTAGTAGTAGTAGTAGTTCTTGTTCTTCTTCTTCTTCTTCTTCTTCTCCGCCACCCTCCTCGCCCATTTTTTTTTCTTACGTCACCTCGCATTTCTTTTCGAGATTTTGAACTCAGGTCCAAGACCTTGTGTCATTAACGAGGTCGTACCCACGACAAAGAGTTCATGTTCGCCGCGAAGTCATAACCAGTGCAAAGACCTTTCACGTCTGCAGACACAAAACACCCAAGACTACGTCATTCACAAGGTCATAACTAGGGCAAACATTTCCACAAAAATAATCCAGGGACGATTTATTTTTAACTTTGTAAAAAAATCGTTCTTATATCGCGCCATTTTTTTAGCTCTAGAGCTGCTCAAGGCGCTGGCTGATCCAAGAAATGAATCTAACCGCCCGAAGTGCTTTTGCTGCGGAGCTATCATTAAAATCAACCTTGTTGCTGTGCTATCAATAGGCGCGTAAGCCAAGGAATGGATGGATTTATATCAAATAGGGTTATTTTTGGTTATCGCGTTTTATCCTTGGAGAACAACAGTGATTGTTAATTTTAAAAGGACCTGTTACTCTGTACTGTATGTCCTTGGGACATTACATTTTACAGTTGGACTAGACTTTGTGTGATCTGTTAAACTTCGGAACGACCTTGGTCTTTGCCCGGCAACAGGTTATTTATTACCTTCACCAGACTCTCTCTCTCTCTCTCTATCTCTCTGTGTGTGTGTGTGTGTGTATGTGCGTGTGTCTTTCTATCACTCAGGATCAAACGCATGTGAATCCAAAATAAGTAATAATATTGCGCTCAAGAGTCTCCTTCCGTCTATCAGCACTATGAAATATGCCTACTGATTGCCATTTACTTGTGTGTACGTGTTTGTCATCTCTATGTTATGTGTCTAACTATGAGGCGCCATTTGTAAATTAAATCATTATTGTCATTATATCTATAGAACATACATTTTACCCGTATAAAAGATATTGTATACTTATAAAATGAATTCTATGTCTATAAAATACATTCAATAGCAATACAAAACTTTTTTATAGCTAAAAACAACATTTTTATAACTACAGACTACATTTTACAATATACAAGAGAAATCATACGCGATCATCACGCCGTTTGTAAATATTATTCCGAAAAACTATTTTATCTCTAAACACTTCATTTTATCTCTAAACACTACATTTTATACATAAACAATTCATTTTATAGGTAAACAATTCATTTTATAAAACAAAGAGCTTTTATATCTATAAAATAAATGTTATAATATATACAATGCATTTTACCTGTAGAATGCATTCGGAGCATTATTTTACATTCGGCGCATGACATTCATTTTATACTGACTTTCGAATTACTGATCCCAGGGAAGCAACTCCATCCTCGTGTAGACTACTTGTAAACTTCTAAGCGACTCAACATGGTAAAGACCATTAAAGTCTACTACAAAAAAATGGCAAGGACCATATTAGTGTACTATATAAATTGGAGAGGACCATACTAGTGAAATGCTGATAAAACATCAGCGACATCATTGTCTCGACTGTTCCAATTATTTTTTGGTCGTCTTGAAAAACTATCGATAAGCACGAAGGCAAACCAGCTTCCATCGTAACTGTTACCTTGGAGATTGTTGACATCGCGGGAAGTCGATATTTCTCTCTGTATAGGCCTAGCGGGAATTCCCTACACGCACCGTAGCTATCTAAATTTAGCTTATGCAACGTCACTTCCACATGAAAAGGCGAGAGCCCAGCGCATACGTGCAGGAGAGGGGGGAGGGGGGGGGGGGGCCTTTTTTCGTTGAATTGGTTGAATGTACCTATTAACCAATCGTCCCCTATACGCTTAATGAGTCTGGGGACGTAAATTTTAATTTAAAAAACAAAAACAAACGTCAGCCATCTTTGCGCACCGCATAGCAACTTTGGGTCGCTTAGAACGTTACAAAATAAAAATAATCGAAGGGAGAGAAGCAGTTATACAATGAGAAAGTTAGTTTAAAATTATTGTAAGGCGCCGACTGGAAAATAATTGTCGCGAATGCATTCTACAGGTACAATTCATTGTACGTGTTATAAAATGTATTCTATAGATATAAGTGCTCGTTGTTGCTATAAAATGAAGTGTTTACAGATAAAAGGAAGTTTTATAGATCGTTTTTGCTATAAAATGACTTGTTTATAGATACAATGACTTGTTTATAGGTAAAATGAATTGGTTATTTATAAAATGTTTTGTTTATAGATAAAATGAATTGGTTACTTATAAAATGTTTTGTTTATAAATAAAATAGTTTTTTTGTGTTTAGTATTTACAAACGGCGTGACGATTCGTGTATGATCTCTTGTATATCGTAAAATGTAGTCTGTAGCTATAAAAATGTTGATTTATACTAGCTATAAAAAGTGTTGTATAGATATAATGACAATAACCATTTAATTTACAAATGGCGTTTCATATCTAACACTCCATTGTAAGGTGCCTAAACTTAATCCTTGCATTGCAAGGAGTCTTTCATTCCATGGTGTCTGAACCTCATTCCGCGGTGTCTGAACTTTCATTCCGTGGTATTCCGTGATGTCTAAACTTTCATTCCGTAGTGTCTAAACTTTCATTCCGTGGGGTCTAAACTTTCAGTCCAGTTCAGCTTGGTTCAGTATTTTAATTTTACGACTGTACACTCTAGGTGCATGGCATTCCTATCCTATCCTATCCTGTCCCGTAACTCGGAGGTCGTAGGGGCACCACAGATGATCGTTTAACCAGCATACTCCATCTTTCTCTGTCCTCAGCAGCCCTGATGGCTTCGCTCAGTGTCAAACCAGTCCATTCTCGAATGTTGTCCTCCCACCTCTTTTTCGGTCTCCCTCTTCTTCTACCTCCTTGCACTGTGCCTTGCAGAATAGTATTTGCAAGGCCTGATGATCTGGTGACGTGGCCATACCATCGGAGTTTCCGTTTCTTCACCACTGTGAGCAGGTCATCGTGTTGTCTAATGACTTGTGTGATGGTCTGTCGGACTTCGTCGTTGGTGATGTGTTGGGTATAGGAAATGCCCAGAAGTCTTCTGTAGCACCTCATCTCCATGCTTTGTATTCTTCGTTGGAGATCTGCTGTGAGGGTCCATGCTTCGCAAGCATATAGGAAGATGGAGATGACAAGGGAGCGCAGCAGTCTTACTTTGGAATGTAGACTGATGGTCCTGTCTTTCCAAATGGGTTTCAACCTTGTCAGGGCAGCAGTTGTTTGTGCGATCCTGGAGAGGACTTCCTGTCGGGACTATTGTCTGATACAATGGCTCCTAAATATTTGAAGCTATGCACTGTGTTGAGGGATTGGCCTTCGACTTTACAATACAATACAACTTTATTCATCCCAAAGGGCAATTACATTATTAAGTTTATGAGACAGCATAAAGATACTCAAAAAATGTATCATAAACCATTTTTTTAAAAACAAAACAAAACAAAACAAAACAAATACATAAATTTAAAATTTAAAAAACATCACACAAGCACACACACGCGAATCAAGATCACAAGTGATATCACAGAAGTCAACAAAATTCAACAAGTTGATTAAAAAGTGCAGCCAGTACACATAGACACTAAAGGGAGACTCTCACTATATAACAAATAAGACCCCCAAAGTGCCGAAAACTAAAACTTTGATGTCCGTGTTGATGCCATTGGTGTTGTTGGTAATAATTTTGGTCTTCTCTGCACTTATTTCCATTCCAAAAGCTCTGGAAGTGGTGTCGAGCCTCTGTACCAGCTGTTCAAGTTCTTGTTCCTCTCCAGCCAATCCATCAATGTCATCCGCAAAACGAAGATTGGAGATTGCTCTACCCCCTATGCTGACTGTGCCTTCATGATCTGCAAGAGCATCTGACATGATGCGCTCTAGGAAGATGTTGGAGAGAGTAGGCATCCTTGACGCACACCGATTGTTGTTCTGAACCAGTTCCCGATGGCGCTGTTGTGGAGGACTGCACTGGTAGCCTTGTCATACAGGCTTTTGATGACTTCAATAATTTTAGGGCTGATGTTGTACACTTTCATTGTTGCCCATAGAGCTGCATGCCAGACTCGGTCAAACGCCTTCTTGAAGTCTATGAACACATGATATAGATGTTGTTGGTGCTGTAGGTATTTTTCACAGATTATTATGAGGTTGAAAATCTGTTCAGTGGTACTTCGCCCTGCCCTGAGTCCTGCTTGTTCTTCAGCTATGATTTGTTCAGCTTGGGGTTTCAACCTGTTGAGTATTATTTTCAGGAGGACCTTGCTGGGATGGCTGATGAGGCTGATGGTGCGGTAATTTTCACACTCCTGAAGGTTACCTTTTTTTTCATGGCATTAGAAAATAAAAATAAACTATAGTAAAATCATAACAGATTATTATGATTTTACTATAGTTTCTTTTTATTTTTGAACTGGACTGAAAGTTTAGACCCCACGGAATGAAAGTTGGTATAAAATAAAATGAAAACAATCTAACTACTGGTGAAGTCCTGATAATACCCCAGATGAAGAAGCGTCTCTGTCTATTAGGCTTATTGGTTTGATTAGAAAGCATACAACGATTTCACATTTATATCAACAATAAAACCATGACAAAACTTCAAAGCGCTATGGATACGTTGATGTCCTTTCAGCACAACAAGGCAAAGCAAGTTTATAATGGTCTCAAAAAACAGTGACATTTTTATTGCAAGCACCAAAGCAATTATTTTTTTAAAACTAATATTATTCTTTTTAACTGATACAGTAAATTTGTTATATGTATTTCAATTATATGTATTTTAATGAGAAACACGTACTAAAAAAATGCTGCATGGCAGGCGGAAATTTCCATAAATCATCTGAAAAATTTGGTAAATCTATAAGAAAAAATAACCAGTAACACCATCTGAATATTTCGGGTTACACCCAACTTGAGCAAAAGCAAACAAAACGTCACTGACCATATTTACACCATTGAGCACGCACAGCAGCACACTATTCTTTTTTTTCTTTTCTTTTTTTTTAAGTAGGAATAATAATAATAATAATAATAATAATAATAATAATAATAATAATAATAATAATAATAATAATAATAATAATAATAACAAACAAAACAAATAAATAAATTAAAGATTAAACTAAATAACTATACTGCTACTACTACTACTACTACTACTACTACTACTACTACTACTACTACTACTACTACTACTACTACTACTACTACTACTAGCGAAGTTGTGGTCTTGATTTTGTGGTCCTGATTCGGCTCTTTGCAGTCCGCTGGACCCTGTAAGCAATGAATAACTAACTAACTATTAATTTAACTCTGATCTCGAGTTATGAAAAAAAACAATTCGCTTAGCCTACTCGTCCTTCTCCGGAAATTTAAAGATTCGAATATTATAAAGTATAGGCCTAAATATTATTAATTAGAATAGACATAGTTTATACATTTATTTACGTATAAAACAAACAATACAGGTCTAATAATTATATTCAGCTATTGAGATTCTTCGCTGCGCGGAGACTGACTTATAAGATATAATGTAGATTAAGCCTATGTATACTGTATAGCAGTGTCTACTTGGTCCTAGGCAGGAAATGGGGAATGCTATTATTAGCCTACTGCTGAGAACTAACAAAATGCAAATCAAGGAACGCAACAATTAAATATGGTCGATACTAATTATGCTCATATTAACAAAGTATACCGTTGCGAAATGCTAATCTGTGTAAATCGACCAGAATTAGAAGCAACAGCGATCATTTTTAATGTCAACTAGTCGTAGTCATGTAAGCATAATTTCGTAACACATCGGAGAGCTTCGTTCGACTTCGGTGATTGCCTTTTTGGGTGAATGATTGGAACTAGGTTAGAAAAACAAGTTTGCAGACTGGACAGCTTATCGTCAATACAGAAATCAAGTGAAAAGAAAGATTCGAGATCGCAAAGCTGAATATTTAAATGAACTGAATGACAAGGCATGCGACCCAGGAAAATTCGGTACCAAGGAATGGTGGAAACTTGTTAAAGATTTTATGAATAAAAAAGGTATCAATGACGATATTCCTCCTTTATTCTTTAATGGCACTGTACACACAACTGATACAGAAAAGGCTACTGCATTCAATTATTTTTTCATTCAACAAACAATAGAAAATACTGACGATACTGCTCCTGAGGTACCTCGATTAAATACTGAAATTAATCATATTGTTCTTATTACTCAGGATATAAAGAAAGTAATTTGCAATTTGGAAAAAAATAAAGCAGTGGGTCCAGACAAAATTCACAATAGAATATTAATTGCTGCAGTTGACGTACTTTCTGGACCACTTTGTACTTTGTTTAATCGATGTCTTCAAATTGGTATTTTCACAAGTATTTGGAAAATTGCAAATGTAACACCAATACACAAAAAGGGTCTCATGGATGTATGTACCAATTACCGTCCTGTATCTTTGCTAAGCTGTGTTGGTAAGGTGTTTGAAAGATGCGTTCACAGTTACGTTTACTTCGTACTTGTACCTTAAGTGTTACAGTATTATTACCTCTTGCCAATCAGGTTTTACCCCTGGAGACTCTACGGTTAACCAGCTGATAGTGATCTATAATGAATTATGCACCGCTTTTGACAAAGGAATAACTGCTCAGTCTGTATTCTGTGACATCCCCAAGGCATTTGATAAAGTTTGGCATACGGGGCTACTTAAGAAGCTTGAGGCTGTAGGCATTAGAGAACAACTTCTTGACTGGTTCAAAAGCTACTTAGAACATCGTAAACAGGCTGTTGTTGTTAAAGGATGCTCTTCAGAATATAGTAACATCACTGCTGGTGTCCCACAAGGTTCTGTTTTAAGCCCATTGTTATTTTTGATTTATATTAATGATATTGTCTCTGAAATTGAATCTACAATCAAATTGTTTGCTGATGATACAAGTATATTATTAGCACTAAGAAATCTAGACGTTCGTGCTGAAATATTAAACTCCGACCTGGAAAAGATTAGTATCTGGGGCAAGGCAGTGGAAGGTCACATTTAATGAGCAAAAAACGAGTTATTGACTGTGAAACGTGACTCATCCCCTGATCCTGACCTAACTTTTGGAAATAGTATTTTACAAAACAGTGAATCTCACAGGCACCTGGGTGTCTATTTTCAGAACAATTTGAAATGGGACGAACACGTTAGGTCTGTTATTCGTAAGGTTACTTTGTTATCTTCATGTCTGCGGTCATATAAACATAAATAAAGTCGAAAAGCTCTTGAAACTATGTATAAATCTTTTATCCTTCCTCACTTTGATTACGCTGATGTTGTATGGGACAACTGTACCGAACTACTTTCATATTCTCTTGAAAAAAATTCATCTGCAGGCTGTCAGAACCATTATAAGAGCAGTAAAAGGTACTAGTCATGAACTGCTTTACCAGGAATCTGGTTTTTGTAGTCTTAAAGAATGCAGAAAGAGACACAAACTGATACTTTACCATAAAATGATAAATGATAATTGCCCAGAACACCTATCTGCCCTGCTACCACCGCTAGTAAGAAGTACTAATCCCTATCACCGTAGAAGACCATTCGAAAGAAAAGTTTCCACTCATAAAACCAAAATGTACAAGAAATCATTTATACCTTCTGCAGCCATCTTATTCAACGAATTGCCTGAAAATCTCCAATCGAGTCAATGAACTAGTAGTTTGAAAAGATTTTTGTCAAAAGATGATCCTGTAGTCCCACTGCATTATTATTATGGCCAACGCGACCAACAGGCTCTGCACTGTAGAATGAGGCTCGGTATGAGCGACCTTAATTATGACTTGTTCCGCCGCCATTTATTGGACGATCCAACTTGTAACTGTAATTACCCAGCTGAGACATCAGAACACTTTCTTCTCTCCTGTCCACTATTTATTAATGCAAGAACACAGACAATACATACTCTGAATCTTGAATCTCAAGATGTTATAATATTACTCCATGGGAATGTTTATCCGTGCAGGAAAATAGTATTATTGTGGCTATTGTTCACGAATTCACGGAGACAGAGAGAGAGACAGAGAGAAAAAAAAGAGACAGAAAGACAGAGAAAGAGAGAGAAACAGAGAAAGAGAGAAAGACAGAAAGAGAGAAACAG
The DNA here is from genome assembly GCA_036898135.1 of Oncomelania hupensis. NCBI lineage: Eukaryota > Metazoa > Mollusca > Gastropoda > Littorinimorpha > Pomatiopsidae > Oncomelania > Oncomelania hupensis. The sequence continues at coordinate 67,130,504 of CM072517.1, forward strand.
AAAGAGACAAAGAGAGAGACAGAAAGACAGAGAAAGAGAGAGACAGAAAGACAGAAAAAGATACATAAAGACAGAGAAAGAGAGAGAGACAGAAAGACAAAGAAGGAGACAGAAAGACAGAGAAAGAGAGAGACAGAAAGACAGAGAAAGAGAGAGACAGAAAGACAGAGAAAGAGAGAGACAGAAAGATAGAGAAACTGAGAGACAGAGAAAGAGAAAGAGAGAGACAGAAAGACAGTGAAAGAGAGAGACAGATAGACAGAGAAAGAGAGAGACAGAAAGATAGAGAAACAGACAGAGAAAGAGACAGACAGAGAGACAGACAAATGCATACATACACAGCGCTGGACTAAAACATCGTCACGGAGTGTTCCAGATTGTATTTTTTCATCTACAACATTGTAACTCACTTTTAGAACAAAATTACAATTGTTGACAATTTTATTAATCAACTGTAATGAAGCTGTCATATTTCCAGGTAAAAGGCACGACTCGTAAGAACAGCCTAAGTTAATCTGATGAATAACATTGAAATTTATTTTTTTTGTTAATTAATTAATTAATTGATATAATTCAAGGACTTTTCAGATCTGTCAAAAAATATTCCCTACACCACCACCCTTCCCCTCCCGCCCACCCCCTCCCCCCAAATACAAAAAAAGTAAAGAAAAAACACTAACGCAAGACTCAAGTCTTCTGACAGGTCAAGATACCATGTTATTAGTGAATTTGATGATGATGATCATGCTCTCTTAAAACATCTGAAGTGCTGATAGTTTAGGCTTTCAGGTAAGCATTTGTGGTTTTCGTCACAACACCTTCTGAACCAATGCAGCTTAGTCGGTGTACAAATTTGGTGGAGTTCTGCACAATCGCGCTATAACAAAAATGTATAATACTGTTAGGAATATATATATATATATATATATATATATATATATATATATATATATATATATATATATATATATATATATATATATATATATATATATATATATATATATATATATATAGATACATATATATATATATATATATATATATATATATATATATATATATATATATATAATGATAATAATAATAATAATAATAATAATAATAATAATAATAATAATAATAATAATAAAGATGATCATGATAAAGAAGATGATCATGATGATGTTAAATATAATGTTCATAATAATTTAAAAAAAAATATAAAAAATTAATAATAATAATAATAATAATAATAATAATAATAATAATAATAATAATAATAACAATAATAATAATAATAATAATAATAATAATAATAATAATAATAATAATAATAATAATAATAATAATAATAAGACTGAATGACTACGCTGAATGACTCTAGCATGAATGACCCTAAACTGACTGACATGCGTGAACGACTTTAGGCTGAGTGACTCTATATTTTAGCCTGAATTGCTTTAGGCAGAATGACTCGAGTGAATGACTCTAGGTTGAGTGACTTTAGACTGAATGACTTTGGACTGAATTATTCTAGACTGATTTAGAATTAATGTCTATTTCCAGACGTAGCTGAAAATACTTTGAAAGAGTCGGGAATCAGAACGAGCAAACATGTCGGTTAAACGGTTAGTTTGTCGGTCTGTTGGACGCTATATCTCACGAACCCTTGAACGGATTGTAACAACACTTCATAGACCATTACCTAAGGAAGCGGTCTGCCTTCCCTCATTATTAAGTTTGCTCTACTGCAAAGATTATGGTCACTGGAGTCATTTTGTGGCTAAACACGTTTTGCTCCATATCTCCAAAACGGCTGAAGCGATTTTGTTGAGTTATGGTATACTGGAACATTCAATTCATGGGTCATCCTTCAGAAGCAGTCCGGTTGTCTAGCAGTCGGTTGCGGTTGATTAAAAAGGATTAGGGTCCAAATATACTACTCAAAATAATACAAGGGCCACTTGGACATATGGGTCTCTCTTTAAATCAGAAACACGAATTCAATTTATTAGTTCATCATATTTTATTGCAATCATTTCTGCATCAATAACAAAAAAGATTTTAGACATCAGTCGCTTAAAATTCGAGTAAATTCAATTTAACTGGACATACCCCTCATTTACAAAATCAAAACTTTAGAAACCAAAAATCTATAGAGTCAGTATCGGGTGTGGCCACCGTTTGCATCAATGCAGTCTTGGCATTGTTGTCTCGTGGACCGTATCAGGTTATGGAGGATGTTTCCTGGGAGGGCCAACCACTCTTGCTGGAGAACTTGGGCCAGAACTTCAAGGTTAGCTCCTGGAGGGAGGTTTGCCCGTGTCTGTCGACCTAAGACATCCCACAGATGTTCTATGGGGTTCAAATCGGGTGATCGAGCCGGCCAATCCATCCTTATGACGTGCTGTTGTTGCAGGAAGTCATTGACGATACGCGCTCGGTGGGGTCTGGCATTATCGTCCTGTAGTATGGCACCTTCCCCAATGGCCCGCAGAGCTGGGAGAACCCTAGGTTGTAGGACGTCATCCCTGTAGCCAATACCGTTTAAGTTGCCATGAATTTGGAGAAGGGGTGTTCTGAAGTTTATTGCGAAGCCACCCCAAATCATGACAGATCCGCCACCAAAGCGGTCATACTCGCGCACCGTCGCATCAGCAAAATGTTCCCGTGGCCGCCTCCAAACATTCACTCGACGGTCGTTGAAAGACAAGGAGAACCAAGACTCGTCTGTAAAGAGCACCCTTGACCAATGTTGCCTAGTCCACACCAAATGACGCCGAGCCCAGGCCAAACGCGCTGCATGGTGAGCTGGGGTGAGCAAACGTCGTACTGCTGGTCGTCTTGATCGCAGGTTTGCCTCGTGTTGACGGTTGCGAATTGTCTGGTCGCTGACGTTAACATTGCTGGCTGCGTGAAGCTGTCTTCTGATGGTGTTTGCTGTAGCGGACCTCATCCTCAGAGCTTACAGGGTAATGAAATGGTCTTGTCTTGCAGTGGTAACGCGGGGGCGTCCGGACCTTCTTGGTTCTTGGATGCTTCCAGTGTTGTTAAAGCGCTCCCGCAGCCTTTGGACAACGGAGTGGGACACTCCCAGCCGCCTACCAACTTCTCTCACCCCCACGCCTTCCTGAAGCCATACAATAGCTCTGCCTCTATCCGCATCAGTCAATCGTCGCCTTGGGGGCATGGTTAGAAAAGCAGCAAAAGCGCTGCCATTTATACCCAGAAAAAAGCGCCGATTGTTGAACTGAACTCAGAAAATGCAAGGCTTTCGCGGGCAAATCACTTTTTAATGTTGAAAATTTTGCTTTATTAACAAGACAACAGTAAATTAAGGTCATTTTTTGGGTACAAATTGGGTTTGTTTTTCCAACTCAGTGCAGAAAGTTCAAACCTCACACATGTGATTACTTGTCAGAATAAGATTGTCTTGAATGTTACTGTACAGGATAAGTTTTGAAATAAGCAATATAAGCGATATTGTAAGCCCCTTTCACCCCCCACCCCATGGCGCACACACAAAGAGAGAGAGAGAGCACATCACGGCAGGGTTCTGTCAGGAATGGCTTCATAAGGGCTCACAAGAGGTTGCTGGGTTTAAATAAATAAAAAAATATCAGTTCTGACACCAACTCCGACAAACCGATCTTTCCACAAGTATAGGCTCGCCGAGGCATCCCAAATCCACAACCCAAAAGAAACAACACCTCCCGCCCACAGCGGAGAGAATGCATTTTCCAAAATATTACTAGGATGGATGCCTTCCCACAACCACAACCTGAGGAAACAAAGGTCTGTCAGAGAAAAATTTATTTACCTTCATTATTTAATGCTATGTGTAAAATATTATAAATTTTTATTTAGAAACTTTATTTGTATAAATTATAAAAGTTTAGTTGAGATGCATGAAATGAAAATGCACAGTGACTGGTTAACTTCAATTAGAGATAGAATCAGAATTTTGTCTTATACTAAACAATTAGAGTATTTAGAAAGAAAAAGAACTACTAACTAAACACAAATTTTATTTAAACGACACTTCACAAACATTTAATACAAACAAGACCACACACAGAATGATGGGGAAATGGAAAAATAATTTATTTTCTTCTTTGGGGTTTGGTTTCTGGGTTTTTCTCACACTCACAGTCATGAAAATTTTAACAGTGTTGTTGTTGTTTGTAGATTATAGTCACACGACACTTTCGCATATAGGTGACTACTGGACCGATTTATACTGACACCAGCGGGCCAGTTGTTGGTAAAGGGGAAAATAATATGATCACACGTTGACCAATCCGGGATTCGAACCAGCGACCTTTTTAACAGTTAGTTAGTTATTTAGATTAACGTCCCCGGATACAGAAGCGTATAGGGGACGATACCTTATTTTTTTAACAGTTGTCTTTCTTGTAAAAATATAGCTATTGCTACATACAAGATATTTACTTCTAGGAAATTTCATAATATAAAAATTAGTATTATTTAAATTCTGTTAAATATTTCATTCTATAATTATGACAAAATTATAACTGATTACAAATTTCAAGTTGTTACATATTTTCTAGCATTCTAAAAATTATTATTTAGGTTAAATACATAAAGAAAAGGAAATTCCAGGTATTTCGTCGGAAACCAAAAAATGTTGAAACGACGTAGATTCAAAACATAAATACCAGCCTACCACAGAGAATCAAAACTAGTAAAATAAAATATTTTAAAGTCACAGAACACAGAAATTCTAGTATTCAAATCCATTCGCAACTTTCGAGAATAACCGTCAGAATTTGGAAATTTCATACTTTCGCAATAAAATATTTACCGGTTTAGGAGAATTTAGTTAGAAATTTTGTTCTTTATGTGGACTTAGTGTGCTATTGTAATTCTAAAATTCCGGAAAGGCCGAAAACAGCGTTGAAAGGAAGGGAGAAAAAAAACTAAGTCCAAGGACGCGCAAACCTAACGAAATTTACTTTCAAATTCAAGATGTCATCTTCTTCGATCTAAATCAGCGTAAGAGCTTTGTCGGCCATTACACTCTGTTTTATAAGCAAAACAAGGCGTAAAACAGCCAATCAGCATCCATGTTTCACAACATGTGATCTATACTAGCAAATCAGATAGTGGTTTTAACATTCATGTATCGATGACAGAGTAAAACACACTAGTGTATACGGATTTTAATCAAATATACTGGTTTTTGGAAAATAACAGGGTCTACCATTATCATAGGTAAGAAGTTTATTTGTCATACTTTATTAGGAACCATTGAGGAGTAGGATCTGATAATTCTTAAAGAAAATACACAGGCTCAAACATCTTTGCACCGGCTTTGCAACAACGTGGCGGAAATTTTGAGGTATGGCTAATCGACCTATTCCCACCCGGTGCGAACATATTTATAATCGATGGAGAAGAACGAGAATCAGTGCCTAAGCAACCCAAAACGCTTAAGATCAGCGCTCCCTGCGAGTCGGACAGTTGCACCGGGTTAACACCATTTTCACTGACCTTTCCGAACTGTTAACAAAAATCTCTGTGTAATTCTCCCATTCAACTTTTTCTTCTATGTTTACACCTGGTGCAGACATACTGTAATCAATGCAGAAAAACGAGGGTCTGTGTATTAACAACCCTAAACACTTAGGATTAGTGCTGCAAGTGACTCGGATAGCTGCACCGGGTTAGCACCATTTTTCATTGACTTCTTCAAACTATAAATGTAAGGGCCTATGCAATTCTTCCATTGAACTGTTTTTTTTCTCTTTATAATTGGAACCCCCAATCTAAAACTTCTCCTCCACACTATATTTCATTTACAATTCTATTTGCTATAAAAGACCAACAAAAATACTGACAGCGTAAAGGCTAGAATTAATTCTTCATAAGAAAACTAAGCATACTGTCTAGATCTAGAATCCCGCTAAAATTCTCAATCAGGTTACCTTGACAACATATGGCAACCGGAAATTCTTTTCCACAGTCTACTGATCAATCACATTTTCCTTCACAAAACGATCCTAGCAACTCTGAAAAAATCTATTATCCACTCAAATTTCACCACACAACACATCCAAGAATTCGTTAAAAATAGTTCTTAATTGGTATGCCATTTTCACTGCATACACAAAATTTAGTTTCGACATTTAGATCTAGTATTAAAACTATCCCTAGATAAAATAAGAATATTTTTCTCACACACATTCACAGAAATCAATATCAGATACAATTCGACAATCAAATTCTGCACCACTAGAAAAACACACAGTTCACAATAACACAATGTCACTAGTACCTGCATGCTTCCCTTGTCGTCTGCTTCAAAAGACACCAATTCCTTTAGGCCAAGGTACATGTATAACCAAAGCAACCATAGGCACATGCAACCTAGTTATTAATTAATAGTCAAGTTATCAATTTACAACAAAATGTTTTACCAGCCATCCAAAAAGGCTTAAAATTTTACTAATTTATTATTTTACAAATAAAATATTTTATAAGCCAACCGGAGGGGCTTACAATATTATTGATAGCAGCAAAAAATAATTAAACTAAATGAAATATGAGAGTGGCCCTTCAATTATTTTGAGTAGTATAGTTGAGTTCAATGACAAGGAGAGATCTTCGTATTTTTTGGCATTTGTTACTTACACCTGGTAGGATATGTGCGGAATTGATATCCACCAGTACGGTCGCCAACAAGAACAGCAGCAGTAGCTTCATCTTTCAATGCAGTAATCACTGTGTTAGCACGCCGCAGAACTGTTGTATTAATACCAGCGCGGTGACAACAATGAGGTCTATAGCATTAAAATATTACGACTCGCTCAGAACACACATACACACACACACACACACACACACACACACACACACACACACACACACACATACGCCCACCCACACACGCATACACATGCGCACACAAATATTTGCAAAAGATGAGAACTGTGTATATTTCAGAATGTAGGAATCGGAAAGTGGGTTTTTTTTTAGCGGAAGGAGAGCGAAATTCATATAAAAATGTAAGAATCTGATGCAAAATTGGCTCTTTCCGTCTAAAAAGTTTACCTAATTCGTCTCCTATCCTATCCCGTAACTCGGAGGTCGTAGGGGCACCACAGATTTTCGTTTAACCAGCGTACTCCATCTTTCCCTGTCCTCAGCAAACCTGATTGTTTCGCTCAGTGTCAAACCAGTCCACTCTCGAATGTTGTCCTCCCACCTCTTTTTCTGTCTCCCTCTTCTTCTACCTCCTTGCACTGTGCCTTGCAGGATGGTCTTTGCAAGACCTGATGATATGGTGGAGTGGCCATACCATCGGAGTTTCCGTTTATTCACAACCGTAAGCGGGTCATCGTGTTGTCCAATGCCTTGTCTGATGGTCTGTCGGACTTCGTCATTGGTGATGTGTTGTAGCACCTTATCTCCATGCTTTGTATTCTTGGTTGGAGATCTGCTGTGAGGGTCCATGTTTCGCAAGCATATAGGAAGGTGGGGATGACAAGGGAGCGCAGCAGCCTTACCTTGGAATGTAGACTGATGGTCCTGTCTTTCCAAATTGGCTTCAACATAGCCAGGGCAGCAGTTGTTTGTGCGATCTCCTAAAGGGACAAAATAGGTCGAACTTTCTTCAAAATCTGCCCCAAACGTGACTTGATTTTCTCTGTCCTATACAGAGCACTCCCTTGCACTTAAAACATTCTCATGCACTACAGCTGCACTCCCATGCACTAAATGAGCACTCTCGCGCAATTAGGAAAAAGTGGACCTGGAAAAAAAATGAGTTCAAAGCAAATAAACCCATTTGTTACTAAGAAAGACAAGGTCTGCTACCCATTTGTGCGTTTATTCAAGTGTACACACAGAGACACACAGACACACACACACCGAGGCACACACACACACAGGCACACACACACAGAGCCACTCTACATATACGCACGCAGACATCCCAACTGATTTGGTTTCATCAAGTGATAGATACTGTAAAGGGATGGATTTTGGCGACTCCCCTGCCACAGATCCATTTTAACATCCACAGTGAGTGTTGACCATTAAAAAGTATGCTTTCCAAAATAAAAACAAACAAACCAAAAACTCTTTGGAAAGCACGGCTTTTTTATATTTAAAAAATTCCGTAATGTGTATACCTATTACTAGCTACAACTCAAGCACTAAAAATAGAATAGCAGATGACGCTTTTACTGTATTGGTGTGCCGGTAAAGAGGGCCAATCACTTTCTGTCACAACACAACTGTAAAATTCAAAGTAGGAAAATAAGAGTGCAATCATAACAGTCTAGAAAATGTTTATCAATAGGAGATCTAGTGAGAACTTTCACACCTCCAGTAATACCTTTCATCATCATGCAAATTAAAAAAAAACTATTTAAAATACAGTAAGGTCTTGACATCCTGTGGCCTAACTCAACTGACCCCAATTTCCCAAACGTATTCTATGTGTGTAATATAAGTTAATTCCAGTTTAGTCACCTTGCCCTGCCATTTTAGGCACCCAGGAATGCAAATGTAGACACCTTGAAATAAAAGTTTAGACACCATGGAATGTATGTTTAGACACCTTGCAGAAGAGTTGAAAATATCTACGCAACAATGAATAACAATCAGGATAATGTTCTAATTGCTGGTTGGTCAGAAGGGAGTCAAACGCAAAATAATCACTTCTTTTCAAAGCCACAGTCATCTGATCATGAGTGATAGAAAGCAGCACACAAACACAAACACATACACACACACACACACATTTGCAAAACATCATAACTAGGTTTATTTAAGGATGTATGAATCGGAAAGTGTGTGTGTGTGTGTGGGGGGGGGGGGGGGAAGTTTCTATTGGAAAGAGCGCAAAATTCATCTAAAAATGTAAGAATCTGATGCAAAATTGGCTCTTTCATCTTTTTGTCTAAAAAGTTGACCTAGTTCTTTTTCAATGAGGGACAAATAAGGTGGAACTTTCCTCAAAACTTGTTCAAAAATTGGTTGTATTTTCTCCGTACCGTACCGGACAGGGCACTCCCTTCTACTTAAAACACTACAACTGCACTCCCATGCACTAAAAGAACACTCCCGTGTACTTAGAAAACAGTGGGGTCCTGGACAAAAAAAAAGTGGGTTCCTTGCAAATGAACCCATTTGTAGCTAAGAAAGGCGAGGTCTGGTCTCCATTTGTACGTGTATGCAAGTGCACGCGTACACACACACACACCCACACACACACCCACACACACACACACACCCACACACACACACACACACACACACACACACACACACACACACACACACAGAGCTCGGGATAGCTTTCATAGTGTTCTGATACAATCTAACAACTGGTGATTTTAATATAGCATCAACAATTTTAGCGATGTCTGGATGGGAATGACCTTTTAACACTGTTGATAGAGCGTTGGTTTCCTATGCCGATGGAAGACTAACCTGGAATGAATTTATATGACGCACATGTCTATGGGAGACCGGATAAGTTGAGTTAGACCACAGGATGTCAAGGCCGTGATGGCATACTGTAGCGGGCCTCAGAACGAGTTGTATTAAAGATAATTGATAATGCGAGATGATGAAAGTACAACCATTGTAGAAAAGTCAGAAGTTTTTCATGTTAAAATAAAAGAAGTTTTTATTTATTTTTAAAGTCAGACGAGTTCACTGACTGGGCAAAAACGTCATTGAAGGATTACACAGAGAGAGAGAGAGAGAGAGAGAGAGAGAGAGAGAGAGAGAGAGAGAGAGAGAGAGAGAGAGAGAGAGAGAGACAGAAAGGCAGAGAGACAGGGAGAGAGAGAGGGAGACAGAGAGAAAGGGAGAAGGAGAAAGACAGAGAAAGAGACAGAAAGAGAGAGAAAGAGAGATACAAAAAAAGAGACAGAGAAAGAGACAACTGAAAGAGACAGAAAAAGAGAAAAAGAGACAGAGAAAGAGATAGACAGAAAAAAGAGAGACAGAGAAAGAGGGAGAAAAAAAAAGAGACAGAGAAAGAGACAAAGAGACAGAGAAAGAGCGAGACAGAAAGACAGAGACAGAAAGACAGAGAAACAGAGACCAAAAGGAAGAGAAAGAGATAGACAGAGAAAGAAACAGAGAGAGAGAGAGAGAGAGAGAGAGAGAGAGAGAGAGAGAGAGAGAGAGAGAGAGAGAGAGAGAGAGAGAGAGAGAGAGACAGACAGACAGACAGACAGACAGACAGACAAATGCATACATACACAGCGCTGGACCAAAACATCGTCACAGAGTGCTCCAGATTGTATTTTTTCATCCACAAAATTGTAACTCACTGTCGCGAAAATCAGGAGTCTCCTTTGTCAGCAATCGTTTGTTTTGTTTTTCGTGATGTTAAAATGACAATGTTTTTGGGTACCTGTGGATTTTCAGTATAAATAGAATTCCAAAGATTATGTTTTGACGTCAGCATATTATACGTCATAGGCGGATTGCGTCATAGGGAGAGAAAAACAACAAGTCTTCATTTGCCAAGAGGAAGATCATCGCGACTTGGAAGACATCCACGGCTTTAGCTGGTGCAAGGCACGCCAGTAGGGAAAATCGACCGGGAAGGATACCGAGGGGTACTTCAGGACAGAGCGTCAGCTGGGTGGAAGTGACCATCAGTTTTCACTGACGCAGAAACCACGGTCGGTTACCTAAACATTATCATTATGAGTGAATAAGTTGATTTGCATCACCATCATACTTTGAGTGTACGCATCCATGGTGCAAGTGCGCGTGTGTTTCTCATCTTTGATGCTGTGACTCTGTCCTCAATTGCACACACCGCCTATTTATTAAGAATTCGGAGGCAACCGCGGCAGGTGGTGCGGCACCCCCTGAAATCACTGTGTATTTTGGGGTAAGGGCCGCATAAGGATCCTCCCGTGCGTTGACCCTCACTTTTAGAACAAAATTACAACTGTTGACAATTTTATTAATCAACTTTTATGAAGCTGTTTTATTTCCAGGTCAGAGGCGCGACTCGTTAGAACAACCTATGTTAATAAGATGAATAACATTGATATTTATTTTTTTGTTTTAAATTAATTCATTGATAATTATAATTCAAGTTCTTTTCAGATCTGTTGAAAAACGTCTCACCCACCCATTCCCCACAACAACAAAAAATTAGAAAAAAAGGAAGAAAAAAAGAAAAGAAAGAAAAGAAAGAACCCACTGTAACACAAGACTCAAGTCTTCTCACAGGTCATGATTATTAGTGATTGTGATCATGATCACTACAAACATACGAATTTCTCAGGATCAAGTGTGTCAGATGGCATACACCGGTGTTTGTCACAACAATGTCGGAATCCATGCGTCGCATTCGGATTACAGCTTAGGCCAAGTTCTGCACAATTGCGCTATAACAAAAATGTATGATACTGTTAGGAATATATTTTTAAAAAAATGTTAATAATAATAATAATAATAATAATAATAATAATAATAATAATAATAATAATAATAATAATGTTTTTAATAATAATGTTCATAATAATAATAATGTTAATAATAATAATAATAATAATAATAATGTTCATAATAATAATAATAATGTTCATAATAATAATAATAATAATAATAATAAAAATAATAATAATAATAATAATAATAATAATAATAAAAATAATAATAGTAATAATAATAATGTTCATAATAATAATGTTTATAATAATAATGTTCATAATAATAATAGTAATGTTCATAATAATAATAATGTTCATAATAATAATAATAATAATAATAATAATAATGTTCATAATAATAATAACAATAATAATAATAAGAAGAAGAAGTATAATAATAATAATAATAATAATAATAATAATAATAATAATAACAACAACAACAATAACAATAACAACAACAACAACAACAACAACAACAACAATAACAACAACAACAACAACAACAATAATAATAATAATAATAATAATAATAATAATAATAATAATACCAACAACAACATAATCATCATCAACAACAACAACAATACTAAGAAGAAGAAGGAGGAGAAGAAGAATGGATGCAATGCGAGGCTTATTCCTAACTCAAACTCAAAACGCGGCGATCTGTAATTAACATCCATGCTGACATGTTACACACATTCCTATGTCCACAGCAAACACACATCCATCAATCAGGCATGTGGTGTCAAGGGCAAGTCGCTGCTAGAAGACGGAAAGGAAATCGATTTGTATTTTGAAGTGTTAGATTGGCTGCACTTTATACCCTTATTAAATGGAGGGAGAAAACCGGAGTACCCGGAGGAAACCCTCAGTGACCTTTAAAGTCTCGTACCTAAGTCACATAAGATCGCCCCTTGCAGGATTGGATCTCGCGACCTTCGGCATAGAAACTGGCTCTCTATCAATTGAGCTACTAGGCCACCCTTACAAGCCACTATGCTGGACAACGACAGTCTGAATGACTCTAGATTGAAATCAATGTCTTTAGACCGAATGGCTAATGACTCTAGACTGAATGACTCTAGACTGAATGACTCTAGCCTGAATGACTCTAGACTGAATGACTCTAGCATGAATCACCCTAAATTGAATGACTTTAGCCTGAATGACTCTAGACTGAATGACTCTAGTGTTACACTCAGTTCGATGTTGGTGTTTTCTATCAGTATCTGATTCAGCCCCGATGCTTGAATTCCTGATAGGGTGTAACTCAGATTCGTTTATTCACACAGCCCGTCCAAACAGCATACAAGTCACAAAGTCGACGTATGAAGTTTTCCACTTTTATTCAGCACACATCAACAACTGCATACAATTCTCAATTCAACTCAACAACTTTCACAGCAACTTTCCAAATCACTATCAACAACTTTACTGTCTACAACAATCTCGGCACACGATTAAATAACCTCTCTCTCTTCCGGAAGAATTTCGAACAATGTAGAAATGACGCACTGCCACCAATCGAATAAAAGATCGTCATCACTGACTTACGTCAATACATATTTTTATATCTTCCAGAACGACCTCTTGCTTCGACATGTATCGGGAAGTTTCTATCAAGAGTAAACACGCATATCCAGAAGATTCTCAAATAATATCGACTAACGCAAATTATCAACGTTATACAAAGCCTCTCCTAACAACAATGCAAACTCAAATCAAAGGTAAATAAACTCCATTATTGAATACTTTGCAAAACGAAACGATTAGATCTATCGTGCGCGCTTTAGACACACTTTCGTTCGTTTCAACGTAACATAACCCCCCACTCAAGAAGAAATTTACCCAATTTCTTTCAACAACGTTGAAACGTAATGCACAAACAAAGTCCACAATTGAAACTAATTTAAGACTTTCTGAATACTGTAATTGCGCTCAGCTTATCTACACAGAGTCAATGGTTTTCATCTTCAAATCTGCCTGGATAATGTCAATGTTCACAGTTCATTCACACAGAGTCAAAGTTTCTCATCTGCAAGTCTTTCTGGATACTGTCAATGTTCACAGATCATTTACCCAGTCAACGTTTTTCATTTTCAAGTCTGTCATTACCAATATTCTTAGTTCGTCCACACAGTCAATGTTCTTTCATTCGCAAGGAAACGACGCCCTCGTCAGTTGCAGTCGTCATCGGCCCAGGGTCAAAGACGATGATCACGTGGGCTTCCCTGGAATCAGTGCGTCCTCCGTTGTCTCCTTCTTCCATCGGATGTCCGACGCAGTCGACGTTGTCAGCTCTCAGAATGCATTCGCCGGGTCTCACGGTCAGGTTGGCTTCTGCGGGACGGTGGAACAGCTCCCTCAAGGTCTGGGTGTAGACTTCATGTTCGACCAAAGTCGTAGAGCCTGGGACATCGCTGAAGCTATGGGGAAATTCGCCCATAAGGTCCTTGAGCTCCAACTTTTGACCTTCCGTCAAGCCTGGTCCTAGCTTAACGTCATCGATGCCTTCTTTGCTGTGGAAGTCTCCAAGTTCCAACAGTTCTTCGCTGTCAAAGCTGTCGTCGGTCACAGCTGCTGTTGCTGCATGTACAGTCTCTGGCGGCCTCTCCACGTACAGCTTAAGGAGGTTGGCGTGGTATATTTTGGAATGCTGACCGACCTTCACCTTATAGTCGTTGATCCCCACCACGGTCTCCACTTCGTACGGGCCTCTCCACTGCATCAGCAACTTATTATGATCGGTAGGTAGCAGCACCAGCACTTTGTTGCCAGGTTTGAACTTCCTGTTCACAGCCCTACGATCATAGTAGTGCTTTCCACAGTCTTGGGACTTCTTCAGGTTTTCTCTGGCTATCTCGAGAGTCTGCTCCAGTTTCTCCCGTAGCTCAAACACGTACTGGTAGCTGTTCTTCACCTCTGGGGTGTCTACTTCTTTCGTCCACAGTTCTTTTAGGATGTGCATCGGCCCTCGGATGGTTCTTCCGTACAGCAGCTCGAACGGAGAAAAGCCGGTGGACTCCTGCGGTACTTCTCTGTAGGCGAAAAGTAAGGCGTTAATATAGCGATGCCATTGTCTGGGCTGCTCGCTGCACAGTTTCTTCAGGGTGGACTTCAGCGTAGCATTGAACTTTTCGACAAGCCCGTTGCACATTGGATGGTAGGGTGTCGTAGTCAAATGCCGGATGCTCAGCAGTCTGTTGACCTCCTTCATGCAGTCAGAGACGAACTGTGTCCCGAGGTCTGTCAGAATTTCTTCAGGCACTCCAAGTCTACTGAACATGTCCACCAGTGCCTCTGCTACAGTTTCAGTGTCAATCTTCTTCAGTGGCACTGCTTCTGGGTACCGAGTCGCATAGTCCACTAAAGTCAGTACCCATCGATGACCTTCTTCACTCGGAGGTCTTATTTCGCCGATTAAATCTAAGGCCACCCTCTTGAAAGGTCGGTCGATCAGAGGCATCCTCTGCATAGGCACTTTCGGGACCCTTCCTCGAGGTATGGTCTTCTGGCAAATGTCACATGATCGGCAGAAACGGCTGACGTCCGCATGAAGTCCTGGCCAGTAGAATACCGCCTGGATTCGGTCTGACGTCTTCTTGATACCTAGGTGACCTCCCATGATTGAGTCATGCGCTACTTCCATCACCTGGCGCCTTAGGGGTAACGGTACCAAGACTTGACGTAGTGGTTTCCCTCCGTTGACCCTCGGGTGCTGGAAGATTCGGTACAGGATCTTGGCCTTCACCTCAAAATAGACCGTACCACTGCCTTTGGTCACGTGGTCTTGGCGGTTCCTGTACTTGTTTAAAGTGCTATCAGCTTCCTGGAGCTGGATCAGCTTATCTCTGTCCACGATGGCAGCTTTGGAGTTGTCGGCGACCTTCAGTGGTGTAGACACCTTGTCTCTCTTGGCCTGGGCCCTGGTAGTAACAGCACTGACGATCTCTGGTCGGCAGGGCTGAGCCGGAGTAACCACATTGTCCCGTAGCAGCTCTGTAAGGTCTCCATCGGGAAACGGCAATGGATCCTCCTCCACAACTTCGACGCGTTGGGTTGAGGCAGGACTCCACTCTGGATCGGGGTCGTCGGGTCGTCTCGCGCCGTCGATATTCCCGATCATCAAATCATACAGCGGCTTCTTCAGGCAAACCGCTTCGACTTCGCCTATGTAGAAAGGGGTGTTGACATGAATTTTTGCAACTGGCGCTTTCACACATTTGCTGTCGGCCATGAGTGTCCATTTAGAATCGCCAGTGAACTGTTCTTTAGCGATTAGGTCTTCTCTGACGATGACCCCACTGCAGCCAGAGTCTCTTAGAACAGTCACTTCATGATTTCCGACGCGTCCCTTGGAAACAGGCATGTTCTGGACGGTCACAGCTGCGCTGGCGACGACGGGGATGGATTTTCCGTTGGCAAGGAGAAGTTGGCCATCAGTCATGCACTCTTGCACGTCCGCAGGGGTAGCTGTGCGCTCGGTCTCACTCGGAAGAATGACGCTCCCGCCGCACACTTGATGGTCAGATCTACTGGTTTGCCGTTGATTGGAGAAACGTCTCTGTCGGTTGCCCGCCGCTGCGTTGTCCGTACTGCTCCGCTGTCCGCTACTTTTGTTTTGAGGACAGTTAGCCGCCCTGTGGTCTGTAGCGTTGCAGGTGAAACAGCCTCTTGAATGCCCTTCCCTGGGAGGTGGCGTGGAGTCAGTGTGTCTCTGGCTCGTCTGGCTTCCCGTCTTCTGAAAGTGTTTCGTCGCGCTGGGTGGCCCCAACGTTTTCTCATGAGCGATGAGATATCTTTCAGCAGCCTCAGCAACGTCTTTTAGCGTCTGCAACTTTTGTATTTCCAAGTGGATCGCGAGGTCCTTAGGGCAGGCGTTGAGTAATTGTTCCCTCACGATCAGCTCATGGAGACTCTCGTAAGTCTTCCCTTTGCCTGATAATTCCACCCACTTGTGTAGATATGACGACAGTCGCTCCACAAACTGCTTTGGCGTCTCGTCTGACTTAGGCCGGCATTCACGGAAGCGTTTACGGTAGCCCTTCTCTGTAAAGTTGTAGCACTGCAATAGGGCCGCTTTCAAAACGTCGTAGTCTTTGGCGTCATTATTCGACAGTCTACTGTAGACATCGAGCGCCTTCCCCGTCAGTAGTGCGCTGAGTATGATCGCCCAGTTTTGACGTTGCCATTTAGCGCTTTCGGCGAACCTTTCGAACCTCGCCAGATAGCTGTCGATCTGGTCCTTTTCGTCAACGAACACTGGCAATTTTGGAGCCTTGAAGTCACTGATAACTTGTGGCGCATGCTGCTGTTGTTGGATGCGCGCCAACTCTAGTTGGTGCTGACGCTCAGCTTCTCTTTCTTGCCGCTGCTCTTCTCTTTCTTCCCGGCGACGTTGCTCTTCTCTCTCTTGACGCCGCTGTTCAATTTCTAGACGCTTCTGTTCTAGTTCTATTTCTTTTTCTAGACGCTTCTCTTCCAATTCTCTTTCTCGTGTTCTCTCCTGAGACTTGACGTACTCCGTCAGCTGCTTGCCTTTTAGATTCAGTTCAACCCCTTTCTGCCAGAAGTCAGCCATCTTGATGCTTCTGGAAAGTTCTTTTCTAGAAAGTTCTTTTCTAGAAAGTTCTTGACTGTAGAGTTCCTTTTTTTTTTCTTTTTCTGGAAAGTTCTTGACTGTGCTGTACCTTTCTAGACTGTTCTAGAACAGCACGCTTTCTGCAGTAGCGCTGATGCTTGTCACTAGTCGCTTTCGCTGACGCAGGCCCCGCTGTCCTCGTCGTATGCGACGCTGCACCACGCTGGTGTTGATGTACACGCTCCTGTGCTGAAGTAGACGCGACGTCCGCTCGACGCTCGCTGTAACACTGGCGATGTAGCTCCGAGACTGTCCCTTGACGTAGTCCTGCGGCAGCCACGTAGTCCCGCTCTGTTGTTCGCTCACGAAGCAACTCTTCGGCGACTACACGCCCTTGCAGTCAACCCGAACCTATCGGTGATGTAGTCCCAGTATGTTGGCCCCTCTCGACGCAACTCGTTGGCGGCTACCCTCGATGACTGCCTCTCGTAACGTTGACTCGCTTGTTGTAGCAGTTGAACCCTTGGCTATGGCGTGAATCGCGGCTTGACCCCCAAAATGTTACACTTAGTTCGATGTTGGTGTTTTCTATCAGTATCTGATTCAGCCCCGATGCTTGAATTCCTGATAGGGTGTAACTCAGATTCGTTTATTCACACAGCCCGTCTGTTACACTCTGTTTGATGATGGTGTTTTCTATCAGTATCTGATTCAGCCCCGATGCTTGAATTCCTGATAGTTGTGTAACTCTGATTCGTTTATTCACACAGCCCGTCCAAACAGCGTACAAGTCACAAAGTCGACGTATGAAGTTTTCCACTTTTATTCAGCACACATCAACAACTGCATACAATTCTCAATTCAACTCAACAACTTTCACAGCAACTTTCCAAATCACTATCAACAACTTTTCTCTCTCAACAGCGACTCGGCTCACGATTAAATAACCTCTGTCTTTTCTGGAACGATTTGGTACGTGGTAGAAATGACGCACTGCCACCAATCGAACTAAAGATCGTCATCACTGACTTACGTCATTCACATTTTCTCTACTTCCGGGAACATTCACGACCTTCGTTATCCATCCGGAAATTTCTATCAAGAGTAAACACGCATATCCAGAAGATTCTCAAATAATATCGACTAACTCAAATTATCAACGTTATACAAAGCCTCTCCTAACAACAATGCAAACTCAAATCAAAGGTAAATAAACTCCATTATTGAATACTTTGCAAATCGAAACGATTAGATCTATCGTACACGCTTCAGCCATACTATCATTCGCGTTTCAACGTAACATAACCCCCCTCTCAAGAAGAAATTTACCTAATTTCTTTCAACAACGTTGAAACGTAATGCACAAATAAAGTACAGAATTAAAACTTATTTAAGACTTTCTGAATACTGTAATTGCGCTCAGCTTATCTACACAGAGTCAATGGTTTTCATCTTCAAGTCTATCTGGATATTGTCAATGTTCACAGTTCGTCCACACAGTCAATGTTCTTTACTCACACACTCTGCTGAGGAAGTCCGCACCAACATTGTCTGATCCTTTGATAGATTCTACTCGCATGTTAAAGTTCTGCAAGTACATAGCCCATCTCATGATCCGACTGTTCACAAACTTGGCAGAGTTCAAGTAAGTTAGCGGCTTGTGATCAGTCTGTAGGACGAACTTCACTCCTTGAAGGTACAGTTCGAACTTCCGGATTCCCCATATGATGGCAAGGCACTCTTTCTCCATGGTCGAGTAATTTTTCTCAGCCCTGGACAGCTTCTTGCTGGCGTAACTGACCGGAAATAGTTTCCCTTCGTGTTCTTGCATCAGTATGGCGCCGATGCCTTCGTCCGCTGCGTCTGTTCTTAAGACGAATTCTTTGGAAGTGTCAGGCAGTCGTAGCACCGGATCCTTCGAAAGGAGGTCGCGCACAGTCTGGTATGCCCTCTCCTGAGACGGTCCCCACTGCACTTGGTTTGGACAGCCTTTCCGCACCAGGTCCGACAAGGGTGCTGTGATGGCGGAGTAGTTTGGTACAAACTCCCTGTAGTATCCAGCCAACCCCAGGAAAGATCGCACCTGCTTCTTGGTTTGGGGACGTGGAGCGTTCAGAATCTTGGTGACGTTTTCTAGTAGAAGCCCCTTTTGTCCTTCTTTCAGCGAATGGCCGATAAAGTCTACGTTGTCAGTCCCCAGAATGCACTTACTGGGTCTCACGGTCAGGTTAGCTTCTGTTAGACGGTGAAACAGCTCCCTCAAGGTCTGCAGATGCTCTTCCCAGGTGCGGGTGTGGACTAGCAGGTCGTCCCAGTAACACACGACGTTGTCCATCCCTTTGAGCATCTTCCTCATTCCTCTCTTCAGGGTAGCTCCGCTGTTGACCATGCCAAAGGGCATCCTTAGGCACTCGTACGTCCCATCAGGAGTTATGAAAGCAGTCTTTGGTATGTCCTGTTGACGCACGGGGACTTGCCAATAACCCTTGCTGAGGTCAATCTTCGAGAAGATTCTACTCCCCGATAGTTGGCGGAAGAGGTCTGCTGCGGTAGGCATCGGCTCAGGGTCGAAGACGGTGATCTTATTAACCTTCCTGTAGTCGATGCATACTCTGTTGCTCCCGTCCTTCTTTTTCACGACCACGACAGGTGACGCGTAGGGGGAACTGGACTCCCTGATGATGCCCATCTTCAGCATCTCATCGATGTCTTTCTTCAAGGATTCACGGGCCTTGAAAGGGATCGGGAAGGGCTTGGATCGAACAGGGATATTCGAAGTGAGGTGGACTTCGTGTTCGACCAAAGTTGTAGAGCCAGGGACATCGCTGAAGTTGTGGGGAAACTCGCCCATAAGGTCCTTGAGCTTCATCTTTTGACCTTCCGTCAAGCTTGGTCCTAGCTTAACATCGTCGATGCCTTCTTTGCTGTGGAAGTCTCCAAGTTCCAACAGTTCCTCGCTATCAAAGCTGTTATCGATCTCAGCTGCTGTTGCTGCATGCACAGTCTCTGATGGCCTTTCCACGTACAGCTTAAGGAGGTTGGCGTGGTATATCTTGGAATGCTGGCCGACCTTCACCTTATAGTCGTTGATCCCCACCACGGTCTCCACTTCGTACGGGCCTTTCCACTGCATCAGCAACTTATTGTGATCGGTAGGTAGCAGCACCAGTACTTTGTTGCCAGGTTTGAACTTCCTGTTCACAGCCCTACGGTCATAGTAGTGCTTTCCACAGTCTTGGGACTTCTTCAGGTTTTCTCTGGCTATCTCGAGAGTCTGCTCCAGCTTCTCCCGTAGCTCAAACACGTACTGGTAGCTGTTCTTCACCTCTGGGGTGTCTACTTCTTTCGTCCACAGTTCTTTTAGGATGTGCATCGGCCCTCGGATGGTTCTTCCGTACAGCAGCTCGAACGGAGAAAAGCCGGTGGACTCCTGCGGTACTTCTCTGTAGGCGAAAAGTAGGGCGTTGATGTAGCGATGCCATTGTCTGGGCTGCTCGCTGCACAGTTTCTTCAAGGTGGACTTCAGCGTAGCATTGAACTTCTCGACGAGCCCGTTGCACATTGGATGGTAGGGTGTCGTAGTCAAATGCCGGATGCTCAGCAGTCGGTTGACCTCCTTCATGCAGTCAGAGACGAACTGCGTCCGAGGTCTGTCAGGATCTCTTCAGGCACTCCGAGTCTGCTGAACATGTCCACCAGCGCCTCTGCAACAGTCTCAGTGTCAATCTTCTTCAGTGGCACTGCTTCTGGGTACCGAGTCGCATAGTCCACTAAAGTCAGTACCCATCGATGACCTTCTTCACTCGGAGGTCTTATTTCGCCGATTAAGTCTAAGGCCACCCTCTTGAAAGGTCGGTCGATCAAAGGCATTCTCTGCATAGGCACTTTAGGGACCCTTCCTCGAGGCATGGTCTTCTGGCAAATGTCACACGATCGGCAGAAACGGCTGACGTCCGCATGAAGTCCTGGCCAGTAGAACACCGCCTGGATTCTGTCTGACGTCTTCTTGATACCTAGGTGACCTCCCATGATTGAGTCATGCGCTACTTCCATCACTTGGCGCCTTAGGGGTAGCGGTACCAAAACTTGACGTAGTGGTTTACCTCCGTTGACCCTCGGGTGCTGGAAGATTCGATACAGGATCTTGGCCTTCACCTCAAAATAGACCGTACCACTGCCTTTGGTCACGTGGTCTTGGCGGTTCCTGTACTTGTTTAAAGTGCTGTCAGCTTCCTGGAGCTGGATTAGCTTATCTCTGTCCACGATGGCAGCTTTGGAGTTGTCGGCGACCTTCAGTGGCGTAGACGTCTTGTCTCTCTTGGCCTGGGCCCTGGTAGTGACAGCACCGACGATCTCTGGTCGGCAGGGCTGAGCCGGAGTAACCACATTGTCCCGTAGCAGCTCTGTAAGGTCTCCATCGGGAAACGGCAATGGATCCTCCTCCACAACTTCGACGCGTTGGGTTGAGGCAGGACTCCACTCTGGATCGGGGTCGTCGGGTCGTCTCGCGCCGTCGATATTCCCGATCATCAAATCATACAGCGGCTTCTTCAGACAAACCGCTTCGACTTCGCCTATGTAGAAAGGGGTGTTGACATGAATCTTCGCAACTGGCGCTCTCACACATTTGCTGTCGGCCATAAGTGTCCATTTTGAATCGCCAGTGAACTGTTCTTTAGCGATTAGGTCTTCTCTGACGATGACCCCACTGCAGCCAGAGTCTCTTAAGACAGTCACTTCATGATTTCCGACGCGTCCCTTTGAAACAGGCATGTTCTGGACGGTCACAGCTGCGCTGGCGACGACGGGGATGGATTTTCCGTTGGCAAGGAGAAGTTGGCCATCGGTCATGCACTCTTGCACGTCCGCAGGGGTAGCTGTGCGCTCGGTCTCACTCGGAAGAATGACGCTCCCGCCGCACACCTGATGGTCAGATCTACTGGTTTGCCGTTGATTGGAGAACCGCCTCTGCCGGTTGCCCGCCGCTGCGTTGTCCGTACTGCTCCGCTGTCCGCTACTTTTGTTTTGAGGACAGTTAGAAGCTCTGTGGTCTGTAGCGTTGCAGGTGAAACAGCCCCTTGAATGCCCTTCCCTGGGAGGAGGCGTGGAGTCTGTCTGTCTCTGGCTCGTCTGGCTTCCTTGGATCTGGTTCCCATGGTTTCCAGTCTTCTGAAAATGTTTCGTCGCGCCGGGTGGCCCCAGGGTTTTCCCATGAGCGATAAGATATCTTTCCGCAGCCTCAGTCACATCTTTAAGCGTCTGCAGCTTTTGTTCTTCTAAGTGGGTCGCTAGGTCCTTGTGACAGGCATTGAGAAATTGTTCCTTCACGATCAGGTCATGGAGACTGTCGTAAGACTTCGTTTCGCCTGATAACTCCACCCACTTGTGTAGATATGACGACAGGCGCTCCACAAACTGCTTTGGCGTCTCGCCTGACTTAGGCCGGCATTCGCGGAAGCGTTTACGGTAGCCCTTCTCTGTAAAGTTGTAGCACTGCAATAGGGCCTCTTTCAAGACGTCGTAGTCTTTAGCGTCATCGTCCGACAATCTGGTGTAGACGTCGAGTGCTTCTCCCGTCAGAAGTGCACTTAGTCGAATCGCCCAGTCTTGAGGTTGCCAGTTAGAGCTTTTGGCAAACCTTTCAAATCTCGCCAAATAACTGTCGATCTGGTCCTTCCCGTCGACGAAAGCTGGCAATTTTGGAGCCATGTGGTCGCTGACGACTTGTGGCGCATGCTGATTGTTTTGGATACGCGCCAACTCCAGCTGGTACTGACGCTCAGCCTCTAATTGTCTCTCGTCCATCTCTCTTTCTTCTCGGCGACGCTGCGCTTCGAACTCTCTTTCTTCTCGACGTCGTTGCTCTTCTTTTTCTTGACGCCGCTCTTCTAGTTCTCTTTCTTCACGGCGACGCTGCTCTTCTAGTTCTCTTTCTTCACGGCGACGCTGCTCTTCTAGTTCTCTTTCTTCACGGCGACGCTGCTCTTCTAGTTCTCGTTCTTGTATTCTCTCCTGGGACTTGACGTACTCCGTCAACTGTTTCCCTTTTAGATTCAGTTGAATCCCTTTCTGCCAGAAGTCAGTCATCTTGATGCTTCTGGAAAGTTCTGGAAAGTTCTTTTTCTAGAAAGTTCTTGACTGTAGAGTTCTTTTTTTTCTGGAAAGTTCTTGACTGTGCTGTACCTTTCTAGACTGTTCTAGAACAGCACGCTTTCTGCAGTAGCGCTGATGCTTGTCACTAGTCGCTTTCGCTGACGCAGGCCCCGCTGTCCTCGTCGTATGCGACGCTGCACCACGCTGGTGTTGATGTACACGCTCCTGTGCTGAAGTAGACGCGACGTCCGCTCGACGCTCGCTTAACACTGGCGATGTAGCTCCGAGACTGACCCTCGACGTAGTCCTGCGGCAGCCACGTAGTCCTGATCTGTTGTTCGCTCACGAAGCAACTCTTCAGCGACTACACGCCCTTGCAGTCAACCCGAACGTATCGGTGATGTAGTCCCAGTGTGTTGGCCCCTCTCGACGCAACTCGTTGGCGGCTACCCTCGATGACTGCCTCTCGTAACGTTGACTCGAGTTGTAGCAGTTGAACCCTTGGCTATGGCGTGAATCGCGGCTTGACCCCCAAAATGTTACACTCTGTTTGATGATGGTGTTTTCTATCAGTATCTGATTCAGCCCCGATGCTTGAATTCCTGATAGTTGTGTAACTCTGATTCGTTTATTCACACAGCCCGTCCAAACAGCGTACAAGTCACAAAGTCGACGTATGAAGTTTTCCACTTTTATTCAGCACACATCAACAACTGCATACAATTCTCAATTCAACTCAACAACTTTCACAGCAACTTTCCAAATCACTATCAACAACTTTTCTCTCTCAACAGCGACTCGGCTCACGATTAAATAACCTCTGTCTTTTCTGGAACGATTTGGTACGTGGTAGAAATGACGCACTGCCACCAATCGAACTAAAGATCGTCATCACTGACTTACGTCATTCACATTTTCTCTACTTCCGGGAACATTCACGACCTTCGTTATCCATCCGGAAATTTCTATCAAGAGTAAACACGCATATCCAGAAGATTCTCAAATAATATCGACTAACTCAAATTATCAACGTTATACAAAGCCTCTCCTAACAACAATGCAAACTCAAATCAAAGGTAAATAAACTCCATTATTGAATACTTTGCAAATCGAAACGATTAGATCTATCGTACACGCTTCAGCCATACTATCATTCGCGTTTCAACGTAACACCGTCCAAACAGCATACAAGTCACAAAGTCGACGTATGAAGTTTTCCACTTTTATTCAGCACACATCAACAACTGCATACAATTCTCAATTCAACTCAACAACTTTCACAGCAACTTTCCAAATCACTATCAACAACTTTACTGTCTACAACAATCTCGGCACACGATTAAATAACCTCTCTCTCTTCCGGAAGAATTTCGAACAATGTAGAAATGACGCACTGCCACCAATCGAATAAAAGATCGTCATCACTGACTTACGTCAATACATATTTTTATATCTTCCAGAACGACCTCTTGCTTCGACATGTATCGGGAAGTTTCTATCAAGAGTAAACACGCATATCCAGAAGATTCTCAAATAATATCGACTAACGCAAATTATCAACGTTATACAAAGCCTCTCCTAACAACAATGCAAACTCAAATCAAAGGTAAATAAACTCCATTATTGAATACTTTGCAAAACGAAACGATTAGATCTATCGTGCGCGCTTTAGACACACTTTCGTTCGTTTCAACGTAACATCTAGACTGAATGACTCTAGACTGAATGACTAGACTGAATGACTCTAGCATGAATCACTCTAAATTGAATGACTTTAGCCTGAATGACTCTAGGCTGAGTGACTCTAGACTGAATGACTCTAGCCACAAGTATGAATGACTCTAGACTGACTGTCTCTAGCCTGAATGACTCTAGACTGAATGACTCTAGCCACAAGTATGAATGACTCTAGACTGAATGACTAGACTGAAATCTGAATGACTCTAGCATGAATCACCCTAACCTAAATGACTTTAGCCGGAATGACTCTTGGCTGAGTGACTCTATATTTTAGCCTGAATGACTCTAGGCAGAATGACTCGCCTGAATGACTCTAGGCTGGGTGTCTCTAGACTTAATTACTCTAGCTATAAACAAGTAGTGATCCCTTAGAATAATGTCTATTTCCAGACGTAGCTGAAAATACTTTGAAAGAGTCAGGATTCAGAACGAGCAAAAATGTCGGTCGGTCCGTCCGTTTGTCGGTCTAGTGGACGCTATATCTCACGAACCCTTGAACGGATTGTAACCACACTTCATAGACCATTACCTAAGGAAGCGGTCTGCCTTCCCTCATTATTAAGTTTGCTCTACCGCAAAGATTATGGTCACTGGAGTCATTTTGTGGCTAAACACTTTTTGCTCCATATCTCCAAAACGGCTGAAGCGATTTTGTTGAGTTACGGTATACAGGAACATTCAAATTAGGGGTCATCCTTCACAAGCAGTCCGGTTGTCTAGCAGTTGGATGGTCGGTTGATTTTTATTATTTTAAAAATTTTATTATTTGTTTTGTTTAAGACACCCATTTGGCTTTCTCCCAAACTAACGGAATCAAAGTTCATCATATTCACTTGTGACTAAATGTCTACCTACATGTTTATAGGATTGCTATTTGTATTTTCTCGAAGGTCAAGGTCATTGCCCTTCACCATATTCTAAATGCGTTTTGTGCTGTATCTAAACATGAGCTAAGCCTATTTTGATGTATTGTTTTGTGTCTTGCAGATCAGATAGTGGTCTATCTTACACCAGTTTTCAACGCACGATAATAGTAATTGTGCCGTAAATGCATATAATGCAGAGTTGCACATCTCTAGCGCTGCAGTGTACAAAGTTTTGTATCAGCATTCTTTACTGCGTATGTAAGATTCAAGATTCTGCGTATGTAAGATTCAAGATTCAAGATTCAAGATTCAAGATAAGTAAGATAAGTAAGATAAGTATATATGAGTTTCACGTGGATTATGCATAGCGTATAATGCATAGTCATGGAAATTAGGGTACTGAGCGGAACTCGAGACCTTGTACTGTGAGCCGGGTAGATTTTAGCCTAGCAGAGTCAAGTTGGTGGCTATTGAAAGCAGACATTTCTTGGACGAAAACTGACTTTTGAGACTGTGTTGTCTTAGGATAAAGGAGAGTCAGTTTTCGTAAGGGTAGCGTATCGTGTGATTCGAACCACTCAAGGTCTTGTGCCCTAGTTGGGACAGGAGTGACTAGGAAACTGTAACGAAAAGATTATTACTGCCACTTATTCAGGATAGTGTGTCCTTCGATTAGGAACCTCCCTAGGCTCAGTGACCTCGCAAGTACTGAGATGCTCCAAGTGTAAAACTTAGCAATAGCACGTTAACGAACTTTATACTCTCAAACGGATAACCTGGTGTGGTGTATTGTGTCGTGTTGTATTGTGGTGTTGGTGTTGTGTATCCCTGTATTCACAGGCTGAGAACTTAAAGGTGAGTGTGAACCCAGTAATTCTATTCCTTAGTGGCTATGCACTCCGAGCTTGCGTACGTGAATGAATGTTGGTGAATGAGGGGGAAAGGGAGAGATTTTGCTAATGATTTTATATGATTTGCTGGTTTAAAGATGTAAATGAATAATGTTGTTGATGTTGTTGCCAAAAATGGGGTCAAGGGGTGATGATGAAATATGTATGTTAAAATAAGAGAGAGAGAGAGAGGGGTGATGAATATGAGGAAAGGATGACGTTGTGTTATAGCATGCCAGAGAGGGATAATTGTGAATGAAGGGAGATAATATACTATAACATGGAGAGGGGTGATGAAGGTGAGAATGGAGATGAATTAGAATTGTTTGGCTGGAAGTGCGATTATATTTGTAATGTATATTTGTATAAACAACTATGTTTATGAGGAAAGAAGTATAAATTATTAGAATTGAGAATCGCATTGAATTGCTGACATGCACATATAAACAGGTCAAGATGGCGGACGGCGGAAGGAGATATTTGTTTATGTGGTGTTGACATTCTTTATGAAATAGATTAGTAAACAACTTATTTGTTGACCAGATTGGGCCTGCTTGCCATACCACTGCCATACTACATATGCTTGCTTGTTTACTTCTACTACTACACCTACTTCTGCCACACTACTTGGTTAATTCTGTTGACTCCACTTGAAGTATCTGTGGGGCTACTGTTTCTACTCCTCCATGCTGATCGAGAGTGCTGTCTGAGGGACTGTGAGGTTCATCGCCGCCTGTACACGTCGTGTCCTTCGGACGACAGAGAGATCACCGCCTGGGCGTTTGCATACCACACCCTAGTTCTTCTCAATCATACTTGCATACACTCACATAAACACACTTCATCGCCTGGATTCTGTGCAGTATACTTTATTATATGAGCGTAGTTTCTTCATCTTCTTTTGAGATTAGCTAGATACAAAGTGCTACAACAGTGATTTCGTAAGCCAGCCAACCTAAACTAATTATTCATCCAGCTCTTTGCTGACTAATGACTTAGCTTGTAATTAAATCTAATTTGTTGCTTGATTCATTCACTGTTACCAATTGTTTATTGTGATATATTGGTTATAATTGTTACATATTGTTGTTTTGTGGGGTTTTCAGTTTAGAAATAAGGGAAGTAATTGTTCGGTAAATACTGGGTTGTGGGTCCAGATAGGGGTTGAGGGTGGTTTAGAGTCCCAGTGTCCTGTGTGTGCGTGTTTGTTGTTGAATAAAAGAGTGCGATTGTTCATCTGGCATTTTGTGTTAGTTCTTTTGTTTGAGTTTGTATCCCCTCACTCGCTGTTTCAGCTGAACGTTCACGGCACCCACTAGGGTGACGTGACACTTACCATGTTTTCTTTCTTTTTCTGTGTGTGTGTGGCTGTGTTAGGATAAACCGGTTTCACAAAACCTGACAGAAAATCAATACTTTGGAAAATGCTTATTTTGGGCTATGTCTATGGGTGAGAGTAAGTTTAAATGTAGGCTAACCAGTCGCCGATGAATGGTGTTTGTTGCATGCTGCCTGGTAGAGAATTCCATAAAAGAGTGGTTGATTAAAAACACAGAGGGTTGAAATAGTTGAGTTGCATGGCAAGGAGAGATCTTCGAACGCGCGCGCGTACACACACACACATGCACGCACACACGCACACATCCACAACCCTTTCCCTAACTCTAACCCAAACCCAAACCCTTAACCTAACCCTAAGCCTAACACAGCCCTAACCCTAACGGAACACTGTTTTGACGTCAAAATAACGGGGTCCGTCAAAAGAAAGTACGTAGAGGTTCAAGTCTATGTCAGAATAAAGGCGTTTCTACCTAGCCACACACACACAAACACACACACCCCCACACACCCCGCCACACACACACACACACACGTACGTACGTATTTTTTAGCATTTGTTACTTACACTTAGTCCGAGTTTTGCGGGACTGACATCCACCAGTACGGTCGCCATCAAGTACAGCAGCAGTAGCTTCATCTTTCAATGCAGTAGTCACTGTGTTAGCACGCCTCAGAACTGTTGTATTAATAGCAGCGCGGTTACAACAAAGAGTTCTATAGCATTAAAATATTATGACTCGCTCCGAACACACATACGCACACCCACACGCGCGCGCGCGCAGCCGAGGTTACACAGTATTATCATGACTTTTCCGAAACGCCACATACGTTGTGCTGACAATGGGTCATATTTCGTCCCCATTTTTAAGTACTTTGCAGTGTTCGAACCCTAACCCTAACCCTAACCCAGCCCTAACCCTAATGGATCATTGTTCTGATGTCAAAACAAGTAGGCATGTCAATACAAGTTATGTAGATGTTCACTGATTTGTCCAGATAGCACTGTGTAAAAAAGGACGCACGCACACACACACACATACACACAGACACAGACACACACACACACACACACACACACAGAAACACACATAGAGGCACTGTACATATATGCACGCAGACATGCCAACTGATTTGGTTTCATCAAGTGATAGATACTGTGAAGGGATGGATATTGGCCACTCCCTGCCACAGATCCATTTCAACATTCACAGTGAGTGTTGCCCATTAAAAATTATGCTTACCAAAATAAAAACAAACAAACAAACAAACAAACTCTTCGGAATGCACAGCTTTTTTTAAAATATCAATAAATTCCGTAATTTGTGTACCTATTAATAGGTACAACTCAAGCGCTAAAAATATAATAGCAGATGACGCTTTTAACGTATTGGTGTGCCGGTAAACAGGGGCAATCACTCCCTGTCAGAGCACAACTGGAAAATTCAAGGAAGGAAAATAAGATTGCAATCATAATAGTCTATAAAATGTTTATTAATAGGAGATCTAGAATGAACTTTCACAACTCCAGTAATACCTTTCATCATCATCCTATCCTATGCTATCCTATGCTATGCTATCCTATCCTATCCTATCTGATCCCGTAACTCGAAGGTCTTTGTAGCACAACAGATGAACGTTTAACCAGCGTACCCCATCTTTCTCTGTCCAATGGCTTGTGTGATGGTCTGTCGGATTTCGTTGTTGGTGATGTGCTGGGTATAGGAAATGCCCAGAAGTCTTCTGTAGCACCTAATCGCCATGCTTTGTATTCTTCGTTGTAGAGGGTCCATGTTTCGCAAGCATATAGGAAGATGAAGATGACAAGGGAACGCAACAGCCTTACCTTGAAATGTAGACTGATGGTCCTGTCGATCCAAATGGGCTTCAACTTTTAAGGGCAGCAGTTTTGTGCGATCCTGGAGAGGACTTCCTGTCTGGACCCATGGACTTTGATTTCCACGATGATGCCATTGGTGTTGTTGGTCATCATTTTGGTCTTCTCTACACTTATTTCCATTCCATAGACTCTGGAGGTGGTGTTAATCCTCTGTACCAGCTGTTCAAGTTCTTGTTTCTCTCCAGACAATCCATCAATGTCATCCGCGAATCGAAGCTTGGAGATTGGTCTACCCACTATATTTACTGTACCTTCGTGATCTGCAAGGGCATCTGACATGGGGCGCTCTAGGAAGATGTTAACGTGTGTTGGAGAGAGTAGGCACCCTTGGCGCACACCTTTTGTTGTTCTGAACCAGTTTCCGATGGCGCTGTTGTGGAGGACTGAACTGGTAGACTTGTCATATAGGCTTTTGATGACTTCAATAATTTTAGGGCTGATGTTGTACACTCTCATGGTTGCCCACGGAGCTGCAAGCCAGACTCAGTCAAACGCTTTCTTGAAGTCTACAAACACATGATATAGATGTTGTTGGTGCTGTAGGTATTTCTCGCAGATTATTCTGAGGTTGAAAATCTGTTCAGTAGTATTTCGCCCTGCCCTGAATCCTGCTTGTTCTTCAGCTATGATTTGATCAGCTTTGGATTTCAACCTGTTGAGTATTATTTTTAGGAGGACCTTGCTCGGATGGCTGATGAGGCTGATGGTGCGGTAATTTTCACACTACTGAATGTTACCTTTTTTGGGAAGAGTTATGAAAAGCGACTTGGTCCATGGTGTATATGTTACTCCCCAATCTGCCAGATCGTTTTACAAATAATGGTGGGGGCGTCAATCATCGCTTCTCCTCCTGATTGAAGCAATTCTGCGGGTATATTGTCCACTCCCTCTGACTTCCATTTCTTCAACGATTGCACTGCTGCCTCAACTTTTTCTCTGAGAATTGGGAGGGTTTCTTCTTCGTCTCTGTTCTGGGGACATGCTAGAACTGATGGGTCTCCGTTTGGTGCGTGGTTGTAAAAGTCAGAGCAGTACTCTGTCCATCTATCCAAGACTTCTTGTTCTTCTGTAAGTCATATGCCAGACTCGCTTTGGATCGTGGAGACTTTGAACTGTTTAACACTTGTCAACCGCTTCACAGTTCGGTAGGCCTTTTTGCTGTTGTTCTTGTTCAGAATGTTCTCTATTTCTTGGCATTGATCTTCTTTTTAGTTCTCCTTTGCTGTGCGCATGCCTTTCCGAATGTCATTGTTGATTTTGCGGTAGGCATCAGCTCCCTGTGAGGTGTTCTTTTTCTTTTTTCATCTCTCTTCGTTTATCACACAGGTCCAAAAGTTCAGATGTAATCCACGGTTTCTTCTTTGGGCGGTGCTTGCCAAGGATCTCAGTGGCGGCATCTGTCACAGCTAAGTTGAAGGCGGTGGTCATAGTGTTGACATCTACTTCACCAGCTCCCAAAATGAGCAGTGGAGCAAATGTCCCTCCAATTGTGGCTTGAAATATTTCTGCCACCTCCGGGTCTTGCAGTTTGTCCAGGTCGAACTTCAGTCTAGTGCTCTTTGCTGTGTTTACTATCTTAAAATGGAACCGGAAAGACATCATCACGAGATCGTGGTAATTTCCGATGTCTGCTCCTGGAAAAATACGTGTCTTCCAATATTGATGCTTGATTTGAAGCGTGTTTTGACCATGATGTAGTCGATCTGGTTATGGTTCAACCCTCCGGGCCGCGATATTTATTTTCCCAACTAGAGTCAAGGCACAAGCCCTAGTCAGTATATAAGTTCTACAACCGGTACGGTATTACGACACGTGTCACTTCCGCTCTTTTGTCGACGATTCTTCTTAATGCTTAATGGCGGTCACTGTAGTTTGGAGGCTAGAAATCGAAAAATAAATTTTGAGGAATTTTCGTTTGATTAATGACAAAATAACCCTTTAGATAAGCAGATTGATTCAAAATCACTCAAATAATCAAAATTTACACACGAACAGATTTTCGAATTCTTAAATAAGTTCTAAATCTTTCCGTAAAATGTTAATCGAGTGTACGCTCCGAGTGTAGCCGTCCAAACAACAGCCGCTGTGCTCTGTTTTGTAAACCTTTTGCTATGAGACTGGTTGGATAATTTGGATGATGTTAAAAAAAGTTTTAAAATAAATAATTATTAGCATTTCGATTTATTAGCATCAGATTAAAGTTTGTCAAATTGTCACCTCCGCCAACTTTCATATCAAGGCTGATTGCAGACGACGCATGTACGTAGGCATACTGGCTACTGTGAGTCCTGTACTAACAATAACATGCCAAAAGTGTATCTGTCGTCGCTCAACCTACAAGAAAATGATAATATTCTCTTAAATTACACATCATAGTTAATGCTAAAACTATAGAATAATAATATTAATTAATAGCTAAATAATTTGTTTAGGTAATAGCGGAAGCGGAAGTGTAATAATGTTTCGTACCAGTTGTGGTACTATTGTACCGACATGGGTTTTACCCTGACTCTAGTTGGGAAAATAAATATCGCCGCCGCGCGGACTGGGCCATGTCCATCATCTGGATTTTTTGTGGAGACCAAGCGTGTTTGCCAGTATCAGATTGTTGTATCTGGCAAACTCTAAGAGTCTCAGACCTCTGTAATTTGTCTCATCGTTGCAGTGGGGTCCACATGTGTTTCCCCAGTTGTGGTGCGCATCTTGGCCAACCTTGGCATTATGTTACACTCGACGTTGATTTTTATCAGTAGTTGATTCAGCCCCAAT
>CM072517.1:67168103-67170603 GCA_036898135.1 Oncomelania hupensis
TTTTCTTAAATTCTATTTTATGTTTCATATTATTTGCTGCATAAATACCTAGAGAGAGAGAGAGAGAGAGAGAATTTTCTAAACTGAATTATAAATTAAATGATTATAAATTAATATAAGAGAATTCGCTGTTATGTAGTGAAGAGATGACAGAAAGGAGGTGATTGTGAATGTATATGTGCGATGACAGAAGTAATGACAGGGAGGATGAGTAAGGATGTTGAAAGGGAGACAACCATTCCAACAGCGGAATGCTTGTGCAATATATTGTAATATAATTATTAATGGTTGTGTATTTTGTATGTATTGTTGTAGATGTACCAAAACCGAAAACCTTAGACCAGATCTTTGATTGGGGTGGTGAAACCTTGCTGGTGTGCCACGGCCTATGACGCCGGTGTTTCCGTGGGTCAACCTCGGTTGCGAAGGTTGCGGTATTCGAAAAGGAAACCTTATTTTGTTTTAAAAGCACACACACGCACACTCCACGTTTCACAACAAATAACCACAACCATTGTTAATCAGTTGTGAGAGATAAAAATTGACTTACATGTGATAAATTATAAATTGCAGCACATTGAAATATATTTAATTTGAACTGATTGATAAACATTGTTTGAGTAAAATTACCTACCTGATTAAGTAGCCTTGTGATTGTATAGTTCTGTCTGGGGGAATTAATTCGCCAGATATTTATTAATTAATAATTTAGATTATTTCCTTACAAGTTCTATTTGTATAAAATATAAATTTTCTTTATTCATTTTATATAATATAAAAGACTTGTTGTAGCTGTTTGAACTTTAAGTGAAACAAGGTTTGAATATTTATAAAGATTTAAAGCATTTGCCTCAATTATTTATCTTGTTGTCAGTAAGCTGTTTCAGCCATAATTATTATAAATCTTTTGTACATTCTGTAGTTAGTCATTTTTCATTTTTGATTTAATTATCATTATTATTTTGAGCGAATTGTTTATGTATTAGATTGGGGTTATATTAGTGGGATTGAGGGTTGGTAGGTTGGGAAGTGGGATAAAGGGAGTTAATTTTGAGTGTGAATGTGCGAGTGAAATAAAGAAATTGTCTTGTTACTTCTGGTCTTGTCTTTTAGAGTTTATTTAGGTGTTGGGTTTTTTTCTCGTGTGGAAGTCGCACATGTCGAACCTCTGTTGAGGCAGTTGGGACGTGACATTCGTCTACAACAACTACTTCTTCTTCTTCTACAACAACAACAACTACTACTACTTCTACTACTACTACTACTTCTTCTTCTACAACCACCCGATGCACATCTATACAGACTCCTTTAAGGAGTCTGACAGAGCCTAGGCCAGGAGAGGTTTAACCAGTCATGGCAGCAACTGGCACAATCTGCTAGATACCTTAAAGGAGTCTCAGTAAATCTGTCACTGTAAAAATCAACCAATCGGATTTGTCTGCTTCAAGCTATATAGTCACGGAAAAAGCGCAATTTCACTGCAGTGAACTCATGAAAATAGAAAAATGTAAGTTTCGTCTCCTCTAGGGGACGAATTAGGTGAAACTGTATTAGTTTCTAGGTCAACTGTCTTTTACGAACCGTTTGACAATGTTTTTGAACCGTTTGTTGACGCCGGATAGTGTCCTCACTTGGTTTCATGCAATTTAAGAATCCAACAAGGCAATTATGTTTTTGAGACGGAAAGAGCGGAATGTTGTAGAGCAACATTCTGTATAGATAGCCCTTACCCTAACCCTTTTCTAAAAAGTTGACCTAGATCGTCTCCTATAGGCGACGAAATAGGTCGAAGTTTCTTCAAAATTTCTCCGAAAATTGACTGTATTTTCTCCGTCCCGGATAGAGCACTCCTGTGTACTTAAAACACTCTCATGCACTACAACTGCACTCCCATGCACTATAAGAGCACTCCCGCGCACTTAGAAAAAAGTGGGGTCCTGGAAAAAAGTGGGTTCCAAGCAAATGAACCCATTTGTTACTAAGAAAGACAAGGTCTGCTACCCATTTGTGCGCTTTTGTGGGTACATATAAGCTTACACACATAACACACACACACACACACACACTCACACACACACACACGTACACAATTCTGCATGGGTATATAAATTGAGGCAAAAATGTCATATAACGTGCATTAAAACTCCAAAAATAAACTGTGCAAAATTCATGCTCTGTGAACAACTGAGGTCACTGGCTCTGAGAGGGCAGTCCCGGGAAAGAAGCTGTGTCTAAACCGACTGGTTCTAATTTTTAATGCTCTCTCTCTCTCTCTGTCTCTCTCTCTGTCTCTCTCTCTCTTTCTGGATTGTGTGATTTTGAATGGTCTGTGTAAGTTTGGGTGTGATGATGCCTTAACATATATTGGTGCAAATGGTACGAGCATGGTGGATTATTTTATCATGTCAAGAGAACTGTGTGTAAAAGAAATCGTATGTTCTTTACGTATTGAGCCTTTGATTGAATCGCCACATTCTCCTGTATCAATGAAATTGTTTTG
>CM072517.1:67185603-67213103 GCA_036898135.1 Oncomelania hupensis
ACTCGATTTGCTCGATGTCGGTTTTATGTTGGAGGCATAGGTAAAGTCTTAAGTATATACCAAACTTGAACCAAATACCTCCAGTAGTTTGGGAGAAAATAGGATTAAAAAAACAAGCAAACCCGAATTATGACATCACCATGATGACGTCATACGATCACGTCACTCAATATACCATAGTTTCGTTTAAGGCTCAAGACATCTGTACGCTGTAATTACATACGAAGAGTATCCTTTTTAAATTTGTTTACATGACGTCATGATGATTACGTCATTTCATTTTGCATAAGTTTTATTTTACCTTGGAGGCGCAGGTGATGTCTAAGTACGTACCAAATTTGAACCAAATCCATTCAGCAGTTTGGAAGAAAATAAGATTAGAAAAACAACACAAAAAAAACCCAC
Organism: Oncomelania hupensis; assembly: GCA_036898135.1. Lineage (NCBI taxonomy): Eukaryota > Metazoa > Mollusca > Gastropoda > Littorinimorpha > Pomatiopsidae > Oncomelania > Oncomelania hupensis. The sequence goes on from CM072517.1 coordinate 67,186,009, forward strand.
AAATTATGAAGCCACAATGATGAATTACCCGATATGCATACTTTTTTCGGGTAAAGGTTCACAATCATCCCTTCAATAATGGTACTGGACGCTGTCAATATAAAAAATTTCAAAACTAAAAATTCGATTTTCTTTCCGTCTTCCAATAGCGATCTGCCTGCCTTTACACCAACTGTTTGCGTGATGGATGTGTATTTGTTGTGTGTGTGTGTGTGTGTGTGTGTGTGGGTGTGTGGGTGGGTGGGTGGATGAGACAGGTGAGCGTGTATGTTGGTACAGATCGCCGCGCTTTGAGCCTGATTGATTTGGGGAAAGACGCGTATATAGCATCCAGTATTATTATTATTTTTATTATTATTATTATTATTATTATTATTTATTATTATTATTATTATTATTATTATTATTATTATTATTATTATTATTATTATTATTATTATTATTATTATTATTATTATTATTATTATTATTATTATTATTATTATTATTATTATTTATTAATTGCCTAATTAAATGACAGGTGTCAAAGAAATCCGTACATTAGTTTCAGAGAAAAATGGGCAAATGTCACCTCCGGACGGACGGACGGACAAATCCCAAAACAATAGCTCCAAAGCTTACAGCTCGGGAACTAATAATACCATCTACTACATGGAGATTTTATCTTTCATCAGTCAACACCTAACACGATCTTAACGCTGAGCTGATTGATAGTCAAAGTGGGCAGCTGAGTCTGGAAGGCCGCCATGACAGCTACCTGTGCATGATCACTAATGTATGGCGGCCTACTAGCGCCAAAACCTGATAATTACAATTATCATGTGATAATTACAAATATCATGGAATAATTACAATTAGCAAGAGAAAATTACAATTCTCATTGAAAAATTACAAATATGTTCGCTGATCATGTTTAATTTTCAGTTTTGGCTCTATTAATCCGCCTGGAAATGCGCCAAAATTGGAAATTGCAATTTTGACATAATAATTAAAAATTTCACTTAATAATTATAATTTTCACTGCTCATGTTTAAATCTGGTAAGGCGGTTTACTAGCGTCAAAAACTGCAAAACTTACACGTATCAGTGATAATTGTAATTAACACGTGTTCTGTGTAATTCACAGAGATACCGGTCTTCACAGTGTTAATTACTAATTTTCAGTTTTGGCCACGCTTTACTAGGGCCAAAACCCCAGGCGTGCTGGGAACAGTGACGCTGCCGCGCATGCGCATCGCGCATCGGGACTCGCATGCTCATCAGTAAATTGATATATAATTTTCAGTGATAATTGTAATTATCGCTTGATAATTGTAATTATCTCTTCATAATTGTAATTATCTCATGATATTTGTAATTATCAGGTTTGGGCGCTAGGAAAGCGTGGCATATACTGATAATTATTAATTATAACTGCAGATTACCGAAATCTGTGTAAATTACACAGAACACGTGATAATTTCAATTATCTCGTGATAACGGTAACTCTCGGTTTTGGCGCTAGTAGGCTGTCATACTAATGCACTCAGATGAAACGCGAGAGACATCCTCCGCTTAATCAGACACTGACCTTGCGCAGGCGACATTGAACCTGGTTCTTCCTTTTCCCGCCTTCGCACACAGAAGAGTAATTTCCGCTGTCACAAAACTAAAATTATCTCTGCAAGATATTCCCTCTCCTTTAGTTCCCCTCACGGAGATGTAAAACACACGGAAGGCATCCTCCTCCTCCTCCTCATGATCATCATGATCATCGTCATGACCCTCATCATCATGACCCCCCTCCTCCTCCTCATCTTCATCATCATCGTCGTTGTCGTTCGTCGTCGTCGTCGTACTCCTCCTCCTCTTCATTATCATTAACACAATCGTCATTACCGTGATTTGAGCCCGATATCCGAATGAACTTGTGAATAGGCCTGGTTAAAATCTACACCCACCTTTGACTAGACGGGGACAACTTTACCAAGGTAGAGAGGGTCGGGATTAAATCAATACTGAACCACCACAGCATGCAATCATACTGCTTTTAAAACAGCTTTTAAAATATGACCCCTTTTTGATCTTGCCCACTACGGGACTAGAACTTGAGTCATGGCAGTGTCAGGAGAACGCTGTACCACATAGCTACAGTAGTAGTGGAGCTTGAGTCATGGCAGTGTCAGGAGAACGCTGTACCACATAGCTACAGTAGTAGTGGAGCTTGAGTCATGGCAGTGTCAGGAGAACGCTCTACCACATAGCTACAGTAGTAGTGGAACTTGAGTCATGGCAGTACCAGCAGAACGCTGTACCACATAGCTACAGTAGTAGTGGAACTTGAGTCATGGTAGTACCAGCAGAACGCTGTACCACATAGCTACAGTAGTAGTGGAACTTGAGTCATGGCAGTACCAGGAGAGCGCTGTACCACATAGCTACAGTAGTAGTGGAACTTGAGTCATGGCAGTGTCAGGAGAACGCTGTACCACATAGCTACAGTAGTAGTGGAACTTGAGTCATGGCAGTGTCAGGAGAACGCTGTACCACATAGCTACAGTAGTAGTGGAACTTGAGTCATGGCAGTGCCTGGAGAACGCTGTACCACATAGCTACAGTAGTAGTGGAGCTTGAGTTATGGCAGTGTCAGGAGAACGCTGTACCACATAGCTACTGTAGTAGTGGAACTTGAGTCATAGCAGTGTCAGGAGAACGCTGTACCACATAGCTACAGTAGTAGTGGAGCTTGAGTCATGGCAGTGCCAGGCACCAGGAGAACGCTGTACCACATAGCTACAGTAGTAGTGGAGCTTGAGTCATGACAGTGTCAGGAGAACGCTGTACCACATAGCTACAGTAGTAGTGGAACTTGAGTCATGACAGTGTCAGGAGAACGCTGTACCACATAGCTACAGTAGTAGTGGAACTTGAATCATGGCAGTACCAGGAGAACGCTGTACCACAAAGCTACAGTAGTAGTAGAACTTGAGTCATGGCAGTGTCAGGAGAACGCTGTACCACATAGCTACAGTAGTGAGTCATGGCAGTGTCAGGAGAACGTTCTACCACATAGCTACTGTAGTAGTGGAACTTGAGTCATGGCAGTGTCAGGAGAAAGCTGTACCACATAGCTACAGTAGTAGTGGAACTTGAGTCATGGCAGTGTCAGGAGAACGCTGTACCACATAGCTACAGCAGTAGTGGAACTTGAGTCATGGCAGTGTCAGGAGAACGCTGTACCACATAGCTACAGTAGTAGTAGAACTTGAGTCATGGCAGTGTCAGTAGAAAGCTGTACCACATAGCTACAGTAGTAGTGGAGCTTGAGTCATGGCAGTGTCAGGAGAACGCTGTACCACATAGCTACAGTAGTAGTGGAGCTTGAGTCATGGCAGTGTCAGGAGAACGCTGTACCACATAGCTACAGAAGTAGTGGAGCTTGAGTCATGGCAGTGTCAGGAGAACGCTGTACCACATAGCTACAGTAGTAGTGGAGCTTGAGTCATGGCAGTGTCAGGAGAACGATGTACCACATAGCTACAGTAGTAGTGGAGCTTGAGTCATGGCAGTGTCAGGAGAACGATGTACCACATAGCTACAGTAGTAGTGGAACTTGAGTCATGGCAGTGTCAGGAGAACGTTCTACCACATAGCTACAGTAGTAGTGGAGCTTGAGTCATGGCAGTACCAGCAGAACGCTGTACCACATAGCTACAGTAGTAGTGGAACTTGAGTCATGGCAGTACCAGGAGAAAGCTGTACCACATAGCTACAGTAGTAGTGGAACTTGAGTCATGGCAGTGTCAGGAGAACGCTGTACCACATAGCTACAGTAGTAGTGGAGCTTGAGTCATGGCAGTGCCAGGAGAACGCTGTACCACATAGCTACAGTAGTAGTGGAGCTTGAGTCATGGCAGTGTCAGGAGAACGCTGTACCACATAGCTACAGTAGTAGTGGAACTTGAGTCATGGCAGTGTCAGGAGAACGCTGTACCACATGGCTACAGTAGTACTGGAGCTTGAGTCATGGCAGTGCCAGGCACCAGGAGAACGCTGTACCACATAGCTACAGTAGTAGTGGAACTTGATTCATGACAGTGTCAGGAGAACGCTGTACCACATAGCTACAGTAGTAGTGGAACTTGAGTCATGGCAGTGTCAGGAGAACGCTGTACCACATAGCTACAGTAGTAGTGGAACTTGAGTCATAGCAGTGTCAGGCACCAGGAGAACGCTGTACCACATAGCTACAGTAGTAGTGGAACTTGAGTCATGGCAGTGTTAGGCACCAGGAGAACGCTGTACCACATAGCTACAGTAGTAGTGGAACTTGAGTCATGACAGTGTCAGGAGAACGCTGTACCACATAGCTACAGTAGTAGTGGAACTTGAGTCATGGCAGTGTCAGGCACCAGGAGAACGCTGTACCACATAGCTACAGTAGTAGTGGAACTTGAGTCATGGCAGTGCCAGGCACCAGGAGAACGCTGTACCACATAGCTACAGTAGTAGTGGAACTTGAGTCATGACAGTGTCAGGAGAACGCTGTACCACATAGCTACAGTAGTAGTGGAACTTGAATCATGGCAGTACCAGGAGAACGCTGTACCACAAAGCTACAGTAGTAGTAGAACTTGAGTCATGGCAGTGTCAGGAGAACGCTGTACCACATAGCTACAGTAGTAGTGGAACTTGAGTCATGGCAGTGTCAGGAGAACGTTCTACCACATAGCTACTGTAGTAGTGGAACTTGAGTCATAGCAGTGTCAGGAGAAAGCTGTACCACATAGCTACAGTAGTAGTGGAACTTGAGTCATGGCAGTGTCTGGAGAACGCTGTACCACATAGCTACAGTAGAAGTGGAGCTTGAGTCATGGCAGTGTCAGGAGAACGCTGTACCACATAGCTACAGTAGTAGTGGAGCTTGAGTCATGGCAGTGTCAGGAGAACGCTGTACCACATAGCTACAGTAGTAGTCGAACTTGAGTCATGGCAGTGTCAGGAGAACGCTGTACCACATAGCTACAGTAGAAGTGGAACTTGAGTCATGGCAGTGTCAGGAGAACGCTGTACCACATAGCTACAGTAGTAGTGGAGCTTGAGTCATGGCAGTGTCAGGAGAACGCTGTACCACATAGCTACAGTAGTAGTGGAGCTTGAGTCATGGCAGTACCAGGAGAACGCTGTACCACATAGCTACAGTAGTAGTGGAACTTGAGTCATGGCAGTACCAGGAGAACGCTGTACCACATAGCTACAGTAGTAGTGGAACTTGAGTCATGGCAATGTCAGGAGAACGCTGTACCACATAGCTACAGTAGTAGTGGAGCTTGAGTCATGGCAGTATCAGGAGAACGCTGTACCACATAGCTACAGTAGTAGTGGAGCTTGAGTCATGGCAGTATCAGGAGAACGCTGTACCACATAGCTACAGTAGTAGTGGAACTTGAGTCATGGCAGTATCAGGAGAACGCTGTACCACATAGCTACAGTAGTAGTGGAACTTGAGTCATGGCAGTATCAGGAGAACGCTGTACCACATAGCTACAGTAGTAGTGGAACTTGAGTCATGGCAGTGCCAGGAGAACGCTGTACCACATAGCTACAGTAGTAGTGGAACTTGAGTCATGGCAGTATCAGGAGAACGCTGTACCACATAGCTACAGTAATAGTGGAACTTGAGTCATGGCAGTGCCAGGAGAACGCTGTACCACATAGCTACAGTAGTGGGGGAACTTGAGTCATGGCAGTACCAGCAGAACGCTGTACAACATAGCTACAGTAGTAGTGGAACTTGAGTCATGGCAGTACCATGAGAATGTTCTACCACATAGCTACAGTAGTAGTGGAACTTGAGTCATGGCAGTGTCAGTAGTGGAACTTGAGTCATGGCAGTGTCAGGAGAACGCTGTACCACATAGCTACAGTAGTAGTGGAACCTGAGTCATGGCAGTGTCAGGAGAAAGCTGTACCACATAGCTACAGTAGTAGTGGAGCTTGAGTCAGGGCAATGCCTGGAGAACGCTGTACCACATAGCTACAGTAGTAGTGGAACTTGAGTCATGGCAGTATCAGGAGAACGCTGTACCACATAGCTACAGTAGTAGTGGAACTTGAGTCATGGCAGTATCAGCAGAACGCTGTACCACATAGCTATTGTAGTAGTGGAACTTGAGTCATGGCAGTATCAGCAGAACGCTGTACCACATAGCTACAGTAGTAGTGGAACTTGAGTCATGGCAGTGTCAGGAGAACGCTGTACCACATAGCTACAGTAGAAGTTGAGCTTGAGTCATGGCAGTATCAGCAGAACGCTGTACAACATAGCTACAGTAGTAGTGGAACAATCTGTGCATCACCTGATGTCAGTACTTGAGAACAGCTGTTCACATTTTGGTCACGAACACGCGCGTACGTAATATATTACAAAACACCAAGAATGAAATTCAGATGACAGTTGCTTTAAATGACGTAAAACCAAGAAACACATTGCACAAATAAACAAACAAAACAACAACAACGACAACAAACAAACAAACATCGAAACCAGAGAAACGTAAAAAAAAACAACTTTTTTTTTAAAAAAATAAAGAAGAGGGGTCCGCCATGTTCTTTTATCTCTGTGGGGCCTCTAAAGCTTCAGAATTAAGATGATGCAATCCAAAGGTTACAAAGCTCGCTGGCGCATATTAGCTTTTCCGCCAGCTAAACAAACCTGGTAATTAAGAGTGCGTGTGTGTGTGCTATTTGTTTATAGTCTATTACAGACAATGGAAAAAGAAAACAACTTAAAAATAATTAATAAACAAATGTAAATAACTAACTGTAAAATAGAATCAATTCATTAACTAGAAGAACTGGAAAAAAATATTTAAAAAATAAAATTAAACTCTCTCTCTCTCTCTCTCTCTCTCTCTCTCTCTCTCTCTCTCTCTCTCTCTAATCACACTTAATTCTGAATAATAATAATAATAATAATAATAATAATAATAATAATAATAATAATAATAATAATAATAATAATAATAATAATACAGAAATTTTACTGAATAAACCATTGTTTAAACCAATAATAATAATAATAATAATAATAATAATAATAATAATAATAATAATAATAATAATAATAATACAGGATGCTAAATACGCGCCTTTTCCCAAATGAATCAGGCTCAAAGCGCGGCGATCTATACCAACATACACGCTCACCTGTCTCATTCACCCTCACACACACCAAATACACATCCATCACTCAAACAGGTGGTGTAAAGGCAGGGAGATCGCTATTAGAAGATGGAAAGAAAATTGAATTTTTTTTTGGTTGAAATTTGTATATTGACTGCGTCATGTACCATTATTGAATACAAATCCTTGTATATCTGTCCCTTGTACTCCATGAACTGAGACAGACAGACAGGCAGGCAAGGCATCCACACATACACATACATAAAACGGCCGCTGAAATGGACGCATGCATCCCTACACCCGCGTATACCTTCAGCTCCACTCCCTCCTCAAACACACCCTCCTACGCACACACATCTCACTCACTCATAAACACACACACACTCCCCCTCCCTCCTGATCCGCCCCACACATATCACACACACATACAAGCACGGATACATACACGGACCCACACGCGTACGTGCTCTTTCACACACAAACACGCACACACGCAAAGACACACACACTCAAACATACACCCACACTCACACACACGTACACACCTACACACACTCAAACACACACACACAGCCCCCCCCCTCCCCACACACACACACACACACACACCACAACGAGTAATCTGCTGCGCAATTCGTATTGAGTTTCTAAAGTTCTAGTACGTTCTATGGGTGTGTGCAAATCATTTAATCAATGTTTTTAATAAAACTTTCTTACGTCGTAATCGTGGTAATTTAAGATTGGTTGCTGTGATTGCTGGGGAGTCAGCCTTGACCTTACGCAATGTTTTCAATCCCCCTCTCCTCTCCCTTCTCCAACCCATTCTCTCTGTCTGTCTGTCTGTCTCTGTGTGTGTGTCTGTCTGTCTGCCTGTATCTGTTTCTCTCTTTCTCTGCTGTCTTTACTACTGCTACTGTCTGTCTGCTTCTTAGTTTGTTTCTCTTTCTCTGCCTCTCTCTGTCTGGCCTCATCTTGCTAAGTTATATGAAAGAATGATACAATTTAGACTAGAATATTTTTGTGAAAGTAAACACATTTTCTAAATATATCAAGCAGAATTTAGAGAAGGACGGAGTACGACCAAAGAGCTCTTTGTTACGGCTGATCATTCTGTTAAACTAGCTTCTCATGTTAGAACAGCTTTTGGAAAGCGACAATCGGTGTTAGCTACCTTTTTTGAATTTCAGTGTGGCAATTGAATTTGTTTATAAAATTAAAAAAACAACAACATAGGAATTAAAGGACACATGTTTAATTTCATTAATAGCTTCTTATCAAACAGAAATTTTCAAGTACGAGTTAAAAATTATATATCTATTCCAAGAAAACTAACATGGGTGTATCTCAATGAAGTGTGGTTTTCTTTTCCATTATGATTAGTCAGTGATCGTTCTAGGGATGTGCAAAACCGGTACGACGTCACAGTAAACAAACCCACTCGAACGCAAACCGGTAGGCCAGTCATATAAATCAGTATGACCCATAGCAAAGCTTAATAATGCGTCACTATTTTATATACGTAGATGGCGACTATGTTAATGCACTTTCTGTTTCATTAGAAACATCTTCATCTTCACCTAAACTTCTTTTATCGCCCCTCTCCCCCCTAGCAAAAAAATGAAAAAAGAGATTTTTGCTTCTTCATTATTACTAGCCTATCTGACACTGTCGCAATACATACTGACGAGCACGAGGGAAGAAAAAATCGAAAAGTGCGCGAGTTTAATTTATCCGTATTCACGATAGCCTTGCGCCCGCCAATGTTATATCATTCTGTATTAATTACCTCAAAGAATATGGCAAGGCTACTGAACGCATTCGCAGGCCTCTCGTCTACACTCCCTAAACACATAATCAGCGTGGCTGGCTGGCTGGCTGGCTCTCTCTCTCTCTCTCTCTCTCTCTCTCTCTCTCTCTCTCTCTCTCTCCTCTCTCTCTCTCTCTTTCTCTTCATTTCTCTTGTTTTTCTTTCTCTTTTTCTTTATTTTTGAAACCAGTCAAACAAAATAAGAACCGGTAGGCTCTACCGGCTACTGATTTTTCAACCGGTATTTTTATTCTCAAACCGGTAAAATACCGGTAATTTCCGGTTAAATCCATCCCTGTTAGTGACATGAAAAATATTGATTCAAAAGACTACTATGCTGCTTATATAGCATTATGGAATTTAATAAACAGAACAAAAGAACAAAACTTATAGTAAAACAGTATCAAGGTATATATGGTTAATGTCATTGTACAGTATATGTCCTAGAATGGATTCTGTATATCAGGAGAAAAAACGGTATTCATGGTATTTACAAAGAAATATATAGATTTAAGAACAGATACTTTTTAAAAAATTTATTCATGTTAATAACACATTTATTTTTCCAAGTAAAACTATTAAATTTCTTGGAATTTCTTTTTTATTATAGACTCACATATTAAACATATAATTGATAAAGCAAGGAAAAAGTTGAATCTGTTAAATGTATTAACAAAACATCCTTGGGCTAACAATTCTTCTCTCTCTCTCTCTCTCTCTCTCTCTCTCTCTCTCTCTCTCTCTCTCTCTCTCTCTCTCTCTCTCTCTCTCTCTCTCTCTCTCTCTCTCCTCTCTTTTAATTAAAGTGTGGTTCCATCAAATCCACTCATGTAATTTCAACACAGAGAGCAAATTCAAATACTTTTTTGGAGGAAAACCGCGAAATCGTTTACAAGATAATAATGTATTTTTCTAAAGCGCAAAACTAAACTTAAAAACTTGTTCTAAACGCTCCCACGCCTACACACACACCCGCTCACACACATACGCACCCACACACACACAGAGATACACTCGCGAGGATACATATTTAAACAATATAACATAAAACACATCAAACATCGGATGAGAGTATAAACCTAGGTCTGGTCTGCGCGCGCACGCATTTCATCGTACGGAATTTAAAGATCCTGACGCGCATGTCCCAGTGCCAGCCACATAAATCCACCCAGCACGCAGTAGGTCTCTTCTCCCCCATCCCAAGCCGCCCAGGACGGTGCTCAGTAGCCTGGGCGTCAGACTGAGCGCCCCGAGGTTGCAAGTGTGCGCCTCGGGCGGCTTGAGTTAGATCCTGTATAGGCCAGCGCCTTGAGCAGCTCTTGACCTGGAAAAGCGCCGTACAAGAACGACTAATTAAACAAAATAACTAAAATAAGAAATAATAACAAACGTCACATCGAAGAATATAAAAAGATTGGTTCCCCTCATGCTCTCTGACTTCCCTCCAACTATTTGTGTTTTATTAACGTTTTTAATTATAGCGCGTGTGTTCCGGTCCTGATTTGACTCGGAAGAGTCCGCTGGACCTAAAGCAACAATAAATCAATCAATCAATCAGCGCGTGTGTTGTGTGATAAAGGTGAGCGAGGTGCATGTATAATAATACCACACAAAAAAAATAATAATAAAAATAAAATGAAACTCTAAAAATAATCTTTTGTTTATGTGAGTGTGTTAAGAATTGTCGCTAATTTTGTATGCTTATATTAATAAAAAAAAAAAAAAAGAAATCAAATGGCAGGTAAATGGATGTACATAACATAGTTTGCTTTGACGGTAATAATGTTGATAATTTTTGTCGGTCGATATTGTTGAGAATTTTCTAGAATTACTTGTTTGCTATCGACCGAAGCTTCGCGATAAATCTAGTGATAGTTATATATGACGTAAGACAGAGCATAGTTCCGGTGACGAGTTTTATTTTTGATAGGGTGTTATTGCGTCATGCTGGAATGTTCGAACTTTTTCTCGATTGCAGAGAGGTTATATAAGTGATGCCCTGTGTCTGCAAGAGAGTGAAAGAGTGATTGATTTATGGCGATTTTTTGATGATGATCTCTGAAGTGATTTTCGCAAAACGATTTTTGTATGCAGATGTTGATGTTTGCCGAATAAAGTTGAAAAAAAACACAACTTTATACGACGACTCCTGCCTTGTTGCTGAGTGAACAGGCTGCGTGGATAAACGAATCTGAGTTACACTTAACAAGATTCAGGCATCGGGGCTGAATCAACCATTGATAACAATAACAACCGTGTGACACATTAGAACAGACAAATACTGGTAAAACAGTATGGAAAACTTATATATATAGAAAGTGTAAGCTACTCCAAAAGCCGACCCTTTAAAGGCTATGATGGATCAGTCTTAATGTATCTGGTAGAAGACTGTTCATTGTTCAGCCACACAGCGCCAACTAAATATAGAACGCATTTCAATTTGTTTTCTCTGCGGCTGCGACTCGTTCTTTGCTGCTGGGAGCGATGTGGAAATAGACGTGGAGGGTTTATTTACCGAAAACTAATAATACAAAGATTGTATTCACGTAATTAGATACCTACGTGCTTGATTTTTTTTTTTAAAATTGTAATTCCAGACTTATTCATCTGAAAATACTTTGAAATAGTTGGGAACCAGTTCCCGATGACGCTGTTATGGAGGACTGCACTGGTAGCCTTGTCATACAGGCTTTTGATGACTTCTATAATTTTAGGGCTGATGTTGTAAACTTTCATGGTTGCCCATAGAGCTGCATGCCAGACTCGGTCAAATGCCTTCTTGAAGTCTATGAACACATGATATAGATGTTGTTGGTGCTGTAGGTATTTCTCACAGATTATTCTGAGGTTGAAAATCTGTTCAGTGGTACTTCGCCCTGCCATGAATCCTGCTTGTTCTTCAGCTATGATTTGTTCAGCTTGTGGTTTCAACCTGTTGAGTATTATTTTCAGGAGGACCTTGCTGGGATGGCTGATGAGGCTGATGGTGCGGTAATTTTCACACTCCTGAAGGTTACCTTTTTTGGGAAGAGTGATGACAAGCAACTGGGTCCATGGTGTAGGCCATTCCCCACTCTGCCAGATCTTGTTACAGATAATGGTGAGAGCATCAGTCATCGCCTTCTCCTCCTGCTTGTAGCAGTTCCGCTGGTATGTTGTCCACTCCCGCTGACTTCCCTTTCTTCAGCGATTGCACTGCTGCCTCAACTTCTTCCCGGAGAATTGGGAGGATTTCTTCTTCTTCTCTGCTCTCAGGACATGCTAGAACTGATGGGTCTCCATTTGGTGTATGGTTGTAAAGGTCAGAGCAGTACTCTGTCCATCTGTCCAAGACTTCTTGTTCTTCTGTAAGGCAAATGCCAGACTTGCTTTGGATAGTGGAGACTTTGGGCTGTTTAACACTTGTCAGCCGCTTCACAGTCTGGTAGGCCTTCTTGCTGTTGTTCTTGTTCAGATTGTTCTCTATTTCCTGGCATTGATCTTCTATCCAGTTCTCCTTTGCTGTGCGCATGCCTTTTCGGATGTCATTGTTGATTTTTCGGTAGACATCAGCTCCCTGTGAGGTGTTCTTTTTCTTTTTTAACTCTCTTCGTTTATCACACAGATCCAAAAGTTCAGGTGTGATCCACGGCTTCTTCTTTGGTCGGTGCTTGCCAAGGATCTCAGTGGCGGCATCTGTTACAGCTGAGTTGAAGGTATTGGTCATGGTGTTGACATCTACTTCGCCTGCCCCCAAAATAAGCAGTGGTGCAAATTTCCCTCCAATTGTGGCCTGAAATATTTTTGCCACCTCCGGGTCTTGCAGTTTGTCCAGGTCGAACTTCAGCCTAGTGCACTTTGCTGTATTTACTCTCTTCAAATGGAGCCGGAAAGACATCATCACGAGATCGTGGTCACTTCCAATGTCTGCTCCTGGAAAAGTGCGTGTCCTGCCAATGTTGATGCTTGATCTGAAGCGTTTCTTGACCATGATGTAGTCGATCTGGTTGTGATGTTCCCCGCCGGGACTGTGCCATGTCCATCGTCTGGATTTTTTGTGGAGACCAAGCGTGTTTGCCAGTACCAGATTGTTGTATCTGGCAAACTCCAATAGCCTCAGACCCCTGTCATTTGTCTCGTTGTTGCAGTGGGGTCCGCATGTGTCTCCCCAGTTGTGGTGCGCATCTTGGCCAACCTTGGCATTCCAGTCGCCTTGCACTATGACTATGTCCTTCTTCGGCACTTGGTCAAGGACCGCCTGTATATTTTCATAAAAATCCTCCACTTCGCTGTCGTCATAGTCTGATGTTGGGGCATAGGCCTGGATGATGGTGATGTTGAAAGGGGTTGCTCTCAGGCGGATGGTAATGAGTCTACTGGAGACTGGGCGGCAACCCATGACAGTGGCTAGAATGTTCTTGTGGACCAAGAATCCAACGCCGTGTTCATGCCTGTCATCTCTACCGCTGAAATAGAGCTTGTGGCCTTTGTCAGTCGTTGTTTCACCTAGGCCTTTCCAGCGCAGTTCGCCGATACCTAGAACGTTCCATCGATAGTGGTCCAGCTCGTGGGCCAGTTCTTCTAATTTTCCTTCCGCAGTTAGGGTCCTGACATTCCAGGTTCCTATGACGATGTTGTTTCTCGTGCGGATCTTGCTAATTTGTCCATCAGTAGCATACTTTTCACCTCCGTCCTGGTGGCCAACGGAAGGCGCGGTCCTTGTGTAGCCGGGCGACGACCGATCCGGCATGGAATTAGTGGATAGCCTTATCATGTGTTGTGTCTTGGGCAAAAAAAAGACCTGGCAGGGCCCAATCCTCTCCAGGCTGTTGGCCACAGCCGAAATCCACGAATACAGTGTGGCTCGCCTTGGCCCTGAAGGTGGTGTCAAGCCTCATCGGGAACTGGTTCAGAACAACAATCGGTGTGCGTCAAGGATGCCTACTCTCTCCAACACTCTTCAACATCTTCCTAGAGCGCATCATGTCAGATGCTCTTGCAGATCACGAAGGCACAGTCAGCATAGGGGGCAGAGCAATCTCCAATCTTCGTTTTGCGGATGATATTGATGGATTGGCTGGAGAGGAACAAGAACTTGAACAGCTTGTACAGAGGCTTGACACCACCTCCAGAGCTTATGGAATGGAAATAAGTGCAGAGAAGACCAAAATGATGACCAACAACACCAATGGCATCAACACGGACATCAAAGTACAAGGCCAATCCCTCAACACAGTGCACAGCTTCAAATATTTAGGAGCCATTGTGTCAGACAATGGGTCTCGACAGGAAGTCCTCTCCAGGATCGCACAAACAACTGCTGCCCTGACAAGGTTGAAGCCCATTTGGAAAGACAGAACCATCAGTCTACATTCCAAAGTAAGACTGCTGCGCTCTCTGGTCATCTCCATCTTCCTATATGCTTGCGAAGCATGGACCCTCACAGCAGATCTCCAACGAAGAATACAAAGCATGGAGATGAGGTGCTACAGAAGACTTCTGTGCATTTCCTATACCCAACACATCACCAACATTGAAGTCCGACAGACCATCACACAAGCCATTGGACAACACGATGACCTGCTCACAGTGGTGAGGGCTGCTGAGGACAGAGAAAGATGGAGTATGCTGGTTAAGCGATCATCTGTGGTGCCCCTACGACCTTCGGGTTATGGGACAGGATAGGATAGGATAGTTGGGAACCAGAACAGTCGGTCTGTTGGTCGGTCCGTTGGACGTCATACATCAATAACCACTAAACGGATCTTGTTTTTCAATTTGCTAAACAGGGATGAATGCTATAGGGCTTAATGAAAGTGAATAGACTAGATTATATCAGTTACAGTGTAGGTCTGTTGAACGTCATATCTCAAACCCACTGAACTGATTTTGTTCAAACTTCATAGAAGCATCACTTGGGTTTCTAACCAGCTTCCCATGACGTCGTATTTGCTCTAACTCAAAGGTCAATGTAAATTTGATACGCTAGTACATATGGCCTATCATTCCGTAGCAGTCCGTTGATTCGTCAGGTGGTCGGCAATTCACTTTTCTGTTTACAACATTAACACGTATTTTGCCTTATCTCCAAACTCATTTGACCGATTGTTAAAATTATATTTACTAAGCGGATACTTTCATCATTACGCTTTACCTTTTATGTCAATCACATTTGCACTTTCTCAAAGGTCTAGGTCACTGAGGTCCATTATTTTGTACAAACAGTTCGCGCTCATTCTCAAAATTGGCTCAACAGATTTTGATAATGTTTAGCTTGCGGATTGTTCAGGCAGTGGCCAGCCATGTCCATATTTGTATTTTACTTCTTTAGGAAAAACCTCAAATACAATATCAAGCAAACTATTTGGTAAATTCTGGTTTTCAGCTTTGTGTGTAAGTGACTGGGAGGTACATTTGAATGGTTTGCCATCTTGTGTTTAATTTAATCGTGTATAAGTGCGTATTTTTACGCACAAAATAAAGGTACAGCCTCGAGTGTTTACCGCAAAACTGTAGGCGAGAAAATATATACGTAATAATGTGTTCATACCGTGTGGTAGTAAATGGATTTTTTTCAATAATTAATAACGAATGGACACACCTTATCCGATGATCTGCAAGTATTTCGTCCAAGCTAAGGTAAACGTTTTTTTCTTTATTAAAATTGGTTTTGGTAACAAGTTATACCTTATTTAAATTAAAAAAAAAATATTAATTTGTTATTTTGTATTGAAAGAGTATGGCATTATGGGACAAGACGCGCACGATTCTAGAACACTTCGCCCCTGGACTATTTCCACCCGGTTTGTATCCCCACCCCCACCCCCCACCCCCAGTTCTTTCACCCGGATCCCCCTCCCCCCCTCCATGTGACATTTTCCCTGTGGGACTCTTTCCCCCTGTTACTTTCCATCACCACCCCCGTGACTCTTCCTTTTCCCCCTCCCGTTTCTCTTCCCTTCTCTCCCGTTTCTCTTCCCTTCTCTCCCGTTTCTCTTCCCTTCTCTCCCGTTTCTCTTCTCTTCTCTTTCTGTTTACCCGCGTGACTCTTTTCCCCTAAGACTTCCATTCCCCCCCCCACCACCACCACCACCACTACCACCAAGTTATTTAAAATTTTTGGTTAATACATTGCTTGTGTTAAAATGTTTATTCTCACACATGTGTAATTCCAAATTTTTATTCAACTTCTTTGTTTTAAAACACGTACATTTATACACGTGCGTACCCATCTAAAAGAACACATTGTATGCAATTCCGAGTAGGTAGGTGTCGAGGTTTCTGTTGTCATATCCGTATGTACGTATGTTTTAAATATATGTAATTATTGTTAACAATGCATTTTGCTCCTCTCTCTCTGTTGTTTTGAAATCGGCCTCTCTTTGCTGATCCTTTTTGCAGTCCTGGACATTTCAACAAGAAGAGTGGCAATCAGTCGGTGGATACATAACTCACAGATTTATGATTAACAGCAGATCTACAACGAAGAATACAAAGCATGGAGATAAGGTGCTACAGAAGACTTCTGGGCATTTCCTATACCCAGCACATCACCAACGACGAATCCGACAGACCATCACACAAGCTATTTTGCAGTACTGGACATTTCAACAAGAAGAGTGGCAATCAGTCGGTGGATACATAACTCACAGATTTATGATTAACAGCAGATCTACAACGAAGAATACAAAGCATGCAGATAAGGTGCTACAGAAGACTTCTGGGCATTTCCTATACCCAGCACATCACCAACGACGAATCCGACAGACCATCACACAAGCTATTTTGCAGTACTGGACATTTCAACAAGAAGAGTGGCAATCAGTCGGTGGATACATAACTCACAGATTTATGATTAACAGCAGATCTACAACGAAGAATACAAAGCATGGAGATAAGGTGCTACAGAAGACTTCTGGGCATTTCCTATACCCAGCACATCACCAACGACGAATCCGACAGACCATCACACAAGCTATTTTGCAGTACTGGACATTTCAACAAGAAGAGTGGCAATCAGTCGGTGGATACATAACTCACAGATTTATGATTAACAGCAGATCTACAACGAAGAATACAAAGCATGGAGATAAGGTGCTACAGAAGACTTCTGGGCATTTCCTATACCCAGCACATCACCAACGACGAATCCGACAGACCATCACACAAGCTATTTTGCAGTACTGGACATTTCAACAAGAAGAGTGGCAATCAGTCGGTGGATACATAACTCACAGATTTATGATTAACAGCAGATCTACAACGAAGAATACAAAGCATGGAGATAAGGTGCTACAGAAGACTTCTGGGCATTTCCTATACCCAGCACATCACCAACGACGAATCCGACAGACCATCACACAAGCTATTTTGCAGTACTGGACATTTCAACAAGAAGAGTGGCAATCAGTCGGTGGATACATAACTCACAGATTTATGATTAACAGCAGATCTACAACGAAGAATACAAAGCATGGAGATAAGGTGCTACAGAAGACTTCTGGGCATTTCCTATACCCAGCACATCACCAACGACGAATCCGACAGACCATCACACAAGCTATTTTGCAGTCCTGGAAATTTCAACAAGAAGAGTGGCAATCAGTCGGTGGATACATAACTCACAGATTTATGATTAACAGCAGATCTACAACGAAGAATACAAAGCATGGAGATAAGGTGCTACAGAAGACTTCTGGGCATTTCCTATACCCAGCACATCACCAACGACGAATCCGACAGACCATCACACAAGCTATTTTGCAGTACTGGACATTTCAACAAGAAGAGTGGCAATCAGTCGGTGAATACAGAACTCACAGATTTATGATTAAGAGCAGATCTACAACGAAGAATACAAAGCATGGAGATAAGGTGCTACAGAAGACTTCTGGGCATTTCCTATACCCAGCACATCACCAACGACGAATCCGACAAACCATCACACAAGCTATTTTGCAGTCCTGGACATTTCAACAAGAAGAGTGGCAATCAGTCGGTGGATACATAACTCACAGATTTATGATTAACAGCAGATCTACAACGAAGAATACAAAGCATGGAGATAAGGTGCTACAGAAGACTTCTGGGCATTTCCTATACCCAGCACATCACCAACGACGAATCCGACAGACCATCACACAAGCTATTTTGCAGTCCTGGACATTTCAACAAGAAGAGTGGCAATCAGTCGGTGAATACAGAACTCACAGATTTATGATTAACAGCAGATCTACAACGAAGAATACAAAGCATGGAGATAAGGTGCTACAGAAGACTTCTGGGCATTTCCTATACCCAGCACATCACCAACGACGAATCCGACAGACCATCACACAAGCTATTTTGCAGTACTGGACATTTCAACAAGAAGAGTGGCAATCAGTCGGTGAATACAGAACTCACAGATTTATGATTAACAGCAGATCTACAACGAAGAATACAAAGCATGGAGATAAGGTGCTACAGAAGACTTCTGGGCATTTCCTATACCCAGCACATCACCAACGACGAATCCGACAGACCATCACACAAGCTATTTTGCAGTACTGGACATTTCAACAAGAAGAGTGGCAATCAGTCGGTGAATACAGAACTCACAGATTTATGATTAACAGCAGATCTACAACGAAGAATACAAAGCATGGAGATAAGGTGCTACAGAAGACTTCTGGGCATTTCCTATACCCAGCACATCACCAACGACGAATCCGACAGACCATCACACAAGCTATTTTGCAGTACTGGACATTTCAACAAGAAGAGTGGCAATCAGTCGGTGAATACAGAACTCACAGATTTATGATTAACAGCAGATCTACAACGAAGAATACAAAGCATGGAGATAAGGTGCTACAGAAGACTTCTGGGCATTTCCTATACCCAGCACATCACCAACGACGAATCCGACAGACCATCACACAAGCTATTTTGCAGTACTGGACATTTCAACAAGAAGAGTGGCAATCAGTCGGTGAATACAGAACTCACAGATTTATGATTAACAGCAGATCTACAACGAAGAATACAAAGCATGGAGATAAGGTGCTACAGAAGACTTCTGGGCATTTCCTATACCCAGCACATCACCAACGACGAATCCGACAGACCATCACACAAGCTATTTTGCAGTCCTGGACATTTCAACAAGAAGAGTGGCAATCAGTCGGTGAATACAGAACTCACAGATTTATGATTAACAGCAGATCTACAACGAAGAATACAAAGCATAGTGATGAGGTGCTACAGAAGACTTCTGGGCATTTCCTATACCCAGCACATCACCAACGACGAATCCGACAGACCATCACACAAGCTATTTTGCAGTCCTGGACATTTCAACAAGAAGAGTGGCAATCAGTCGGTGGATACATAACTCCCAGATTTATGATTAACAGCAGAACTACAACGAAGAATACAAAGCATGGAGATGATGTGCTACAAAAGACTTCTGGGCATTTCCTATACCCAGCACATCACCAACGACGAAGTTCGACAGACCATCACACAAGCCATTGGACAACATGACGACATGCTCAAAGTGGTGAACAAACTAAAACTCCGATGATATAGCCAAAGCATCAGGCCTTGCAAAAACCATCCTGCAAGGCACGGTGCAAGGAGGCAGAAGAAGAGGGAGACAGAAAGAGAGGTGGGAGGACAACATTCGAGAATGGACTGGCTTGACACTGAGTGAAGCCATGAGGGTTGGTGAGGACAGAGAAAGATGGAGTACGCTGGTTAAACGATAGTTTGTGGTACCCCAACGATCTTCGAATTATGGGATAGGATATAATAGGATAGGTAAACACTGCTCATTTCTCACGTCAGAATACAAATATGCCACGCTTTTGTAAAGGGGTGGAAATGTTTAGCGCGAGTGAGTTCCCCTGCCGAATCTCGACAAAAATTCATAGGCGCATGCCAGCAGTAATTTCTTTTCGGCTACAGTATTGCGATTTAGCAAGTTGATCTAAAATCATTGCAACGGAGAAAAAAAATCCCAGGGGGTAAAGAGTCACGGGTGGATAGAGTTCCAGGGGGAAATGGTCACGGGGAAGGTAGGAGGGGCGGTGGGAGAAATCCGGGTGAAAGAATTCGGGGGGATAAAGTCAGGGAGGAAAAAGTCCAGGAAAAAATGTCCTGATACGAGCGCGCATAAAAGATTAGAAGACCAACGGCGACTTTTCAGTGATTGTGTAACCTAAGGAGCCACAAACTGCGTTAAAATGTAAAATAACTTATTCTGACATACAACACAACCTTTATTTTGCGAAGGGATCCGTTTCCAAGTTTACATTGATAATTTTAACCATAATTGTTGGCCGTTTTCACAAGAAGTCTTTGTATTGCTTTTTTTTTGTACACGGTCTAATATCTGTAAAGCAAAATGGGACAACACATTACTGAGATAGACAAACTGACCACGTTTACCAGGTCAACATGTAATAATAAAATTACAAACAAGTTTACATTAAGTTTACAGAACAGAATTCAAATGGTGCAGTGAGGTTATGTATGGTGAAGAAGAAGAGGAAAAAGAAGATGAAGAAGAGGAGAAGAAGAAGATGAAGATAATGATGATGATGATGATGATGATGATGATGATGATGATGATGATGATGATGATGATGATGATGGTAATGATGATGATGATGATAAAGAAGAAGAAGAAGAAGAAGAAGAAGAAGAAGAAGAAGAAGAAGAAGAAGAAGAAGAAGAAGAAGTTTACATAACATAATTGAAATTGGGCAAAATATTTATGATGATGTTGTGTATGGTGAAAGAAGAAAGTAGGGAAAGGACAAGAAAAACAAGCAGAAGAAGAAGAAGAAGAAGAAGAACAACAACAACAACAACAACAACAACGACAACAACAACAACAACAACAACAACATCAACAACAACAACAACAAGGGCAAGAACAAGACGAACAAGAAAGAAAAGGAGGAAAAGAAGAAGAAGGAGGAGGAGGAGGAGGAGGAGGAGGAGGAGGAGGAGGAGGAGAAGAAGAAGAAGAAGAAGGAAAAGAAGAAGAAGAAGATGAAGAAGAAGAAGAAGAAGAAGAAGAAGAAGAAGAAGAAGAAGAAGAAGAAGAAGAAGAAGAAGAAGAAGAAGAAGAAGAACAACAACAACAACAACAACAACAACAACAACACCAAGAGCAAGAACAAGACGAACAAGAAAGAAAAGGAGGAAAAGAAGAAGAAGAAAGAGGAGGAGGAAAAGAAGAAGAAGAAGAAGAAGAAGAAGAAGAAGAAGAAGAAGAAGAAGAAGAAGAAGAAGAAGAAGAAGAAGAAGAAGAAGAAGAAGAACAACAACAACAACAACAACAACAACAACAACAACAACAACAGATTCCAGATAATAACCCTGTTTTTTTCGCCTAAGCGCTGTTTCCCGGAACAGAGCAGGGAAGCGTTGGTTAAAACACATCTAACAAACAATTTCACGGGTAAAAGAAAGCAAACGGTTGTTGCACGCAGTGTGACATAATGAATTGTGGCAATATTTGCTCTGGCGTTGTTTTGCCAGGCAAGATTTCAGAAATTCGGCCGGCAGTAGTAGACTCCCTATGAAATCCAAACAAAACGTCACCATTTTGTCCTGTTACGACCGCAAGTAATATTTCCTATTAACTATTTCATTTTATTTTATCTTTCATACAGAGCGCTTCTCCAGCTGAGGGGCTGCACAAGGCGCTGGTCGAAGCAGGCTCTAACTCTAGCCGCTCGAGGCGCCCACTTGCAATTTTTAGGCGCACAGTTCTTACGCTCCGGCTACTGAGCACCATCCTGGTCGACGGGGGATGAAGAAAATGGACCTAGTGCTTGCTGGGTGTGTTTGTGAAGCCGGCACTCACCCGTCTAGGACATGAGCGTCAGGATCTTTAAAGTTCAAGCGATGGAATGCGTGCACAGACTAGACCTCTTTTATTACTCTCATCCGAAAGAGTGTAAGGGGCAGTTTCTCAGGGTAATTGTAAAAAAATTATTAATTTTAAAAATTATTTTTTACTACCGGTCGTCAACATGCTTTGAATTATTGCTTATATGCTGGCTGCAACGTTCTCGCATAACATTCAAGTACATTGCAACGAGAAAACTGCGCCTAAATGAAACCAACGACAGACCAAAGCCTGGGACTGATCGATGCTGTTAGGATGTACATTTATAACGGTGCTGTGCGCAGAAAGCTGACCATTATTTATAGGCCTAATCTTACTAGAACATTCTCCACCTCTATGAGCGAGGACGTGCATCATGTAGACCCTTGAGTGAAACAGATCATTGTAGTAATTAGTTGTTATTGTTTTTTTTAAATGGTAATTTGTTATCCATTTGGATATTGCGTAAATCGTGACATTAAGTCTACTTAAGACTAATTTGTGGGTGGTTAAAAATAGACAATGACGTTATTTTTTGTGTGGTTAAAAAAAAACGCACAGCAATATTAAGCTTACTTGAAGACTCCGGTATAACAAGAAAATAACATTATTTGCTATAACAGAAAATGCTTGACTACTACTACTACTGGTCCTACTACTTACTACTACTGTTATTACTTTTACTACTAAAATTATGATGACGGCGACGACGACGACGACGATGATGATGATGACGACGAGGAGGAGCATGAGGGGGAGGAGGGTGAATGATGATGATAATTATGTTCATGATGGAGGTGGTGGTGGTGGTGGTGGTGCAGTGGCTTATGCTGATGATGTCAACTTGTTATGCGCTCAAATACGTCATGCACTCCTTTGCAAAACAACTGAAAGACAGGACATAATCAATATTTACAAATATTTTAATAAAATGGTGTTTATGAGTGTCGTGATTTGGCCTAATATTTTTTTTAAAAAGCATTTATTTAAAACTTAACAAACAAACAAACAAACAAACAATAACACTACTGATCGAGAGCGAAGGAAAGAAGATCAAAACTGGAAATGGCGGGGAGTGGAGTGGAGGGTTGGAGGTTGGGTGGGTTGCAATCCGGAATGTTGTATAATTTTAATAATATGTCTTCTTCTTCATCTTCTTCTTCTTCATGTCTTCTTCTTCTTCTTCTTCTTCTTCTTCTTCTTCTTCTTCTTCTTCTTCTTCTTCTTCTTCTTCTTCTTCTTCTTCTTCTTCTTCTTCTTCTTCTTCTTCTTCTTCTTCTTCTTCTTCTTCTTCATGTTGTACAATTTTAATAATATGTCTTCTTCTTCTTCTTCTTCTTCTTCTTCTTCTTCTTCTTCTTCTTCTTCTTCTTCTTCTTCTTCTTCTTCTTCTTCTTCTTCTTCTTCTTCTTCTTCTTCTTCTTCTTCTTCTCCTTCGTCTTCTCTCTCTCTCTCTCTCTCTCTCTCTCTCTCTCTCTCTCTCTTTCTCTGCTTCTTACTCTTTCTGTCTCTCTGTCTCCGTCTCTCTCTCTGTCTCTCTGTCTCTCTCTCACTTTGTATTCGGCTCTCTCTCTCTCTCTCTCTCTCTCTCTCTCTCTCTCTCTCTCTCTCTCTCTCTCTCTCTCTCTCTCTCTCTCTCTCTCTCTCTCTCTCTGTATTCGGCATAAAAAAACCGGCGACTAAAACCAAAACCATAACCATGCACCTCCATGCTCCCCAATCCCATCCTCCCCTTCTCTAAACATCGGCCTCTGAGATGGGGGAGATAACTCTTTCCTATTATCAGTCCCTCCTTCCACATAGGCTAGCATCTACTAAGGGTTATGTCCCAGATGCTATCAATAGACTCCATCCCCATGTGTTCAGAGGCGCAGACACCAGCTGCTATTTGTGTTCCACATTCACGAAGCCTCTCATTAAACATCACTTGTGTTTTGGCAAGTATTTCTCCACTGTTTTCACTCGTACAGTTTGACTAAAGAATATAGTGTATATAGACGTATTTTTGTCTTGCCTTTTATTCTTTTATTCTGTCAAATAATTTTTCATTAGAAATTAAGAAACAAACAATAACGTTGTTGATCGCTAGTAGGGAGAAAAACAACACCCGGAGAAGATGTGATATAATCAGCCATGTTGCATAACTTTAAGAACATGCACTGTTTTGAGTCAATTTGCTTTGATTCATCAACTCTTCTTCTTCTTCTTCTTCTTCTTCTTCTTCTTCTTCTTCTTCTTCTTCTTCTTCTTCTTCTTCTTCTTCTTCTTCTTCTTCTTCTTCTTCTTCTTCTTCTTCTTCTGCTTCTTCTTCTGCTTCTTATAATAAATAATACAGGATGCTATACGCGCCTTTCCCCAAATCATTCAGGCTCAAAGCTTCTTCTACCTCTCTCTCTCTTTCTCTGTCACGTACGTTTATTTGTCAATATCTTCAAATACACAATTCTTCAAATACTATGACCGTTAGTGAATGAAATCAACTGTATGAATGACTGAATGAAAATGTATTAAAGCAAATGCAACGCTCGTACCATAAGCATGACCGAAAGTCCATTCATTTTTGTTCATTTAAAAAAAGAAATTACCTTGAACGCGACCTCACTTAAAACCAGACCCTGTTGGGGTGCTGGGGTTTTCTGTATAAATAGTCTCCCCACTTTGTAGAAACTTAGTGCTTTAAATTACCACTGTTCCTGTCATTCTCATTTGCTCTTTCTCGTTCACAATCTATTATATTAATCTACTATCTTCTTCGCTAGACCAGTCACCTAACTTTTTTTTCTTCTTCAAAACTCTCTCAATACAATTGTGTATGGGGTCTAGGGCTTTCCATGGGATTATGATTGAGCAATGTAGGCATTTTGTATGTATGTGTTTTGGTAATATTTTATAACGATGTTTATATTCTATTTTGTTTTTGTGAGCGGAGGTTCTCCTGCGTGGGATGCTTTTATTGTAAAGTGACCGGCTGGTGGAGTGCCTTCAGTGTTAACATTAGGGTTGTTTCAGCAGATCTTTTATACGGATCGGGGGTTGAGTCCTCTTTCAACCAAGTTGTGGTCCTGATTCGGCTCTTTGCAGTCTGCTGGACTCTATAAACAATGACTAACTAACTTTTTGTAACTACCTGTCACGCTGTGTACACCATCGTATATCAGTTTGGCATCAATGAAATAACCATCATTGCACGGACAGCCTCTTTGTAACGTTTATGGGGACAACAAAGTATTCTGTATTCTGTCTTCTGTAAATGATTCAAATTTTTATTAAATTAGGTCTTCTTTGCACCGACCGTAACTTTGTTGTACGATGACCCTTTGACCTCAGATAGGGTCTCATTGGTTGGATAACTTGATCCCCACTTTTTTTTCAAATACTACGACCCCCTGGAAATCCATTATAACGATCTGCTAAATTTAAGTAGCCGCTGTGATGTCTTTTGTTCCAAGCTTGAGTTGGGAGCACATAGGTACAGATTTACAGCAGTTTCAGTCGTTTTAATGGTAACCATAACTTTCGTTACATATGTTTAAGAGTCATAGGTAGGCGTAGTTGTCTCTCTTAGATCGAATCTCCTTCGTATGGCTTGCATAGCATTACAATACATGGCACTACTACTACTACTACTACTACTACTACTACTACTACTTCTACTACTACTACTACTACTACTACTACTACTACTACTACTACTACTACTACTACTACTACTACTACTACTATCAGTGTGTCATCATAGATGTTACGTTTGCCGTCACGATCATGTTACAGGACTTCCAGTACCCGGCCTGTCATTCAGTAGCTTACCGGTTGTCGGTCCGATTGTTGGTCCGTTGCGGCGCTCCGAATTTCACTTGTTATTCAAAACACTTTGTTGTTGTTGTTGTTGTTGTTGTTGTTGTTGTTGTTGTTGTTGTTGTTGCCTTTTGTCTAGTATGACAGGACCTATTTTGAATATTTGTTACCATGCATAATAATAATAATAATAATAATAATAATAATAATAATAATAATAATAATAATAATAATAATAATAATAATAATAATAATAATAATAATAATAATGACGGCTGTACCGAATGTATTAATTTTTGGTAAGCAGACACTTCAACTTATGCGTGGCTAATCATTCAGTGGTATAGTAACCTTTTTAATGCTAGTATCTTGACATACTACTTTTTCTAATAAGGAATACATTTCAGAACACCACATACTCAAATTGTTGACAGAAATGGAATCTAATGATCTTAGTGCTCCCTCTTTGGCTAACGTGTCACACACTTCATTCCAATGAATTCCACAATGTGCTGGAACCCAACAGAAATCAACAACTATACCTCTAGAGAATATACAATGGATCATATGTTTAATTTCATATATGAATTCATTTCTTACTTTGGAATTACCATGTTTTAAAGCATACAAAACCGCTTTTGAATCGACACAAATCAGTAAACCTAAGAGCTCTAACGGTAAAGTCATAATGTAATTTAGAGCCATTACAATAGCATAAAGCTCACTCGTAAAGATAGAAAACCCCTTTCCTAGATAATATGAGCGTCTTACATTTAATGCAGGAATGATAAAGGCCGATCCACTATCTAAAGAATCTAATACCGAACCATCTGTAAAAATCTTCAAATGGTGTAAATAAGTATTTGCAATATGCTCTTTTACCTCAGTAACTAAGAGATTAGTGTTATCATCTTTTTTAGTTACACTATAATCAATGTTAAAATTTGCATTTCTGTGCTCCCATGGTGGAATAGGTGATATTAATGGCATAACAGGAATTGCTGTGATATCAATGTTACACTTTTCAAAAAGATCTTTTGTGTAGTTCTTAAGTGGCTGCAAATAATTAATATGTTTAGTTCTTTTGGGATAGTCCCCTGCATCTATAAAAATTTCGTCTTGTACTGAATTAGGGACAGATAAACATCTTAGTACATATTTTGAAGTTGCTAATTGACGTTGTTGGTTTAAGGGTAAGATGCCAGCTTCTTGGTATGTTTTAATTGTATTAGCATGAAGTGGAACACCTAATGCAACTTTAATAGCTCTACTGTCGATGCTTTGTAATTTATTTAATAATGCATTGTTTGTTGAAAGTACACCTCCTGACCATAAACAAGCTTTGAACGGACTAGTGATATTGCTAAATGTAAGAGGGATTTGGTATCCTGACCCCAATTTTGTACACTAATAATTTTTAATAAATTTAGGGATTTTCTTGCCTTTGTTATTACATGTTCAATA